>JAOXNO010000013.1:136538140-136549593 GCA_028565335.1 Limnodromus scolopaceus
GGCTGTTATAAGGTCTCCCCAGAGCCTTCTCTTCTCAAGGCTGAACAACCCCAGCTCTCTCAGCCTGTCCTCATAGGAGACGTGCTCCATCCCTCTGATCATCCTTGTGGCCCTCCGCTGGACCCCTTCCAACAGATCCATGTCCTTCCTGTGTGGTTGCATCCACATTGCTTATTAGGATGGGTCCCTGGCTCACAATACTTCCCATATCGTACCCGAGAATTGTTTGAGGAAATGTTAATTTTCCTAGACTAAACAATACCAGGAACTGTTCTAATGATTTAACAGCCTAGAAGATTCAGTTCTAATGCCCAGGAGAACTCCCTGGCGCTGCTTTAGTTATAGTAAGGCAAAGTAGCATCGGTAAGAAGTAAGCTGAGAGGGTACAAACACACTCTCAGACAGAGACCCTGGGTGGGTGAGCTAAGTCAAAGCAGTGTGAGCTTTGTCAAAGCTAAAGTAGGGGTTCAGGACTGAGCATAATTTGCTTTGAGAAAGAAGCAGAGGGAAACCTGCAGGGATCAGAGAAAATAATTTAACGGAGTTTTCAGCTTTAGAGGAAACTAAGATGCTCAATGTGAAATTCTCTTTTAAGCTCTGTTTTGTGTATCTAGGTGATTGGATCCCAGCTGGATTCTTACAGGGAGAACTGAAATTTCCTTTTCTTGTTAATTTTGTGAAGGTGGCATCACTGTAACTGTCATTTACAGATAAACTGGATATTGAGTGGAGGAGGACAATATATTTACTGTTGACTTGGTCTTCATAGAATCATGGAATACCAGGTTGGGGGGACCTCAAGGATCACATCGTCCAATCTTTCTTAGCAAAAGCACAGTCTAGACAAGGGAGCCCAGCACCCTGTCCAGCTGAATCTCAAAGGTGTCCAATGTTGGGGAATCCACCACTTCCCTGGGGAGATTATTCCAATGGCTGATTGTTCTCATTGTCGATAATTTTCCTCATGTCCAATCTTTGCTTCCTTTCCTTCCTTTACCTTGCCTGTCCTTGTCTTGCCTTTGGATAATACAGCTCACATTGAGGGGTTTTTCACTTTTGTGTTGGCAATACAAAACCTCTGCTGACTTAGAAACAGGTTTATGGATGAGTAGCTCTTTTCAATGAGTATGTCACTTTTCATAAGAAAAGTGGAAGGGAATTCCTTTTGGGTAGAAGGATTTTTGCCAAAGTTGTGAGAAAGTCCTGTGTTTAAATGTGAGAGCTGGTAGGAGGAAGAGGTTATAGTTTACAGGGCAAGTGCTAAAAATGGATCACTGCAAATTTATCTGAGGGAATGAGTGTTCAGATCTGTTAGTCATTACTGATTGCCACTCCTCAAAATACCACCCAGCTGGAGTTTTGCTTAGTAAGAGAGTTAATACTTTATTTTTCATTGAGACCATCTCAGCTAAATCAACATTAATAATTACAAGGTTATTAAAAATCTCCACCAAGTCAGAAGACAGATTTTTAAATACATTTTAATTTGGAAATGTTCAGTATTTCTGTAGAGAGAATTTTACTAGCGAAAGTAGTTTTGAAATATACTGTGGTGCATTCAGACTGATAGATTTTTTTCTTAAGTAATTTACGACAATGGGGTGTGTTTCTGGTAGTATTATCCATTAATGCTGTCCAGGCTTTTTCCCCCCAAGATTCATGCCTGACTTTAAAATACATAACTGAGTCTCTTCAGACTGGGATCCAAATCTTTATATTCAATTAAAAGGATTCAAAACCATAGCTCTAGTTTTGAATTGTTTTAAGAGAAATAAAATAGCAGTCATTTTACCCTTCTCCCTCCTCTGTCCTGCCCCTCACATATACACATGTATTCTTAGCCTTTTCTCTGTAATTATCTTTCTTTCCACTTGCTCTGCTCCCACAAATTGTATTGTAGTGTTATCTTTGTATCACAACCATTCTGGAATATTTCATGTTATATTAGTAAAAATAATTAATAATTAGATGGACCACTAAGATAATAAGATAGAAAATAGTTAACATGTCAGGATATCTGTATCCTATTAGAACTGGAATTTTGTTTCTGCTCAATTTGGCTTGCATTCAACATCCTCTGATTTTGAAAGAATAAGCAACTCGAGCATATTCCTACGCTTATGAATAAAGCCAGACTGTAGACTGCACATGAATAAATCCGGGCAGTCATTTTCATTGTCATCAAAGAGCATTTTTATTCTATGCCCACAAATGTTCTTGGTAATCTATGAAAGAGGCCTCTGAGTTAACAAGTGAAAACAGGCATCTTTCTCGCCCCATGCCTTGGCAGAAGCACATGGTTCGCATTCATCAGCAGTCACAAGTGAACTCGTGTAAAGACTTGTCTACAGACAGATGTTTTTCCAATTGAGTCTTTGATTGGCCCACTTCTACTTGTGCAGTATGACATGACCTTTAATTATACAGTCAAATATTACTTTTCCACCAAGCATTTGCCTCATTCAGTGCACAAGATAGATGAGAGGGCACGGGGAATTGAATTGGCTTGGACAATAAGAGAGATTACTGGTTGGGGCTATCTCAGTTTAGTAAAACGAGGATGCTACTGCAGTTTGAGGAGCATTCTTGCCACTTTTAATCTTTCAAGACAGGCAAACAATCAACTCGCTATCTCACGGTTTTATTCATAGCCACAGGAATTTAAGAACACGAGCAGACATGCTGATTGAAGCCATAGTAGACAGTGTCCTGTCTATGACAGCAGTCAAAAGTGGATGCATACAGAAAAGCTTAAAAACAAGGCAGTACCACCTGCAGGTATTCCCCCAGCTGCCATGCTTTTGGGGCTCAGGAATTTCCAAATCTGGAGGGGTCCTTGAAGTAGATACTGAACCTCAGTTGACTTCTCTTCACCAGCATCCCATAAAGCCCTTTAAAGTCCTTTTAATCATTTGCCGTGTGATGCCTTCTGTGGCAAGGCTCATGGCTCACCTCCACCTGCTCGCCTTAAGCCTGCTACGTGCTGGCTTTCTGTGAATAGTCAGTCCCTATCCATTCTCATCATGCAACTCGTGCGTGTGTCTCATATTCTTTCAAAAAAGAAGGATGCTAAGCAGAAGCCAGAGGGTGTATACCCAGAGTCCCAGAAAGCTGGTAGCAAGCCCAGAAGGCAGCCAGCCTTCCCTTCTGCTGTTGCCTGTGATAGCTTGGCTTGTCCACCTTTGCGGTTGTCAGATGTAGACATACCCTGTGGTATTTCTGCTTCAGGGGCTTTTGGAAAAAAATATTGTTGATGGCCGAAACAGATTTCAGGAAGTACACGAGTGGTCTTTTTGGCCAAGTTGAGTGCCACGGTAGACAACAGGATTTTCTTTCTGATGCAGCCACAGAATTTCTGTGCGATGCTGAGCTAGTCCAATAGGCGAGACTTCTCCCAGATGGCCATTAATTATGCGTTTGAAATCATGGGGTTTGATTTGCAGAAGTGCTGAGCACTCACAGCTGCAGTTGACGTCATTGAGAGTTGTGCTTTGTACATGCAAAGTGCTGCTTAATGCCAAGTTCCCTGAAAAATCAGTCTCTTCACGTCTCTTATCGGTCACTGTAATTAACAGATGCTTTTGGCCTGAATTTCTTTGTGTTCTGTTTTCCCTGTTTGAAATGGAGGACTGATACCACACTGCCTCATTGGAGTGTTAGATTTTTAAATTCTCAGGCAATACCACAAAAAGCATCACAGTGCAACCCAGACAGTATCTGTGTACTTCAGAGTGGGTTTCCACCCTGCCTGGGGCATGAGCTCAAAATCTCAACAACAACAAAACAGGGTAAAGCCGAAGTATCTACCCATTCCACTGCCATTAGCCATTCTGAGCACTGATATCACAAAAAATAGAAATATATATATATATACTGATCATGCATAACAGGCAGCTTTTGTTATTTACTGGAGGCCAAATTTATGTTGCTCAAGTAGCCTTAGTTCTGGCATCCCTGATTTTTCATGTACTTTCCCAGCGCTTGTCGGGGTGTTTGTTTAGACAGTATGTTTGAGACATCAGGTCAACCTGAACCAGTTCACATTTTTAAATTCTTGTAAAGTATTTTTGTTTACATTTTGCCTTCCAGAAAATACTTGCAACAACAAACCTCTGGATCTTGTCTTCATCATCGACAGCTCTCGCAGCGTACGTCCTTACGACTTTGAAAAAGTAAAGGAGTTCATTTTAACCATCCTGCAGTTCCTGGACATCAGTCCTGATGCCACCCGAGTAGGTCTGATTCAGTATGGCAGCACGGTCAAACACGAGTTCTCGCTGAAGACGTTCAGGAGGAAGCAGGATATTGAGAGAGCGGTGAAGAGGATGATGCACCTGGCGACGGGCACCATGACTGGCCTGGCTATTCAGTATGCGGTGAACATTGCGTTTTCAGAGTCAGAAGGAGCTCGACCTCTGAAGCAGAACGTGCCCCGAATTATCATGATAGTGACGGATGGGAGACCTCAGGATCCAGTGGCAGAGATTGCTGCTAAAGCTCGTAACTCGGGTATCCTGATTTTTGCCATTGGAGTGGGAAGAGTGGATATGAATACGCTGAAGTCCATTGGGAGCGAACCGCATGAAGAGCATGTGTTTCTGGTGGCTAATTTCAATCAGATTGAAACACTGACCTCTGCCTTCCAAACTAAACTTTGTGGTAAGGTTTGTTTTTTTTTTCTATAGATTTGAATGCATCGATGAAGGTAAAACACACAAAAAAATTATGCATTATAATTAAACATTTATTATTTTTTTTTACATGGCGCCTTATCTGTTAGAATATATAGAGAAGAAAAAAACAAGGGAGACTAGCCGGACAGCATTCAGAACAGCGGTCATACATATGGGGAAAAACTAATTCTACTGCTAAGTGCCATAAAATGTGATCTAATTTCTGGTAGGCATAAGCAGTGAGGCAAAACCACGTATCATTATTTTCCTATTCATTGCATAATAGCAATAAATTTAAACGCCTCTGCCATTTGAAGTAGTTCCGTCTATTGATTTTAAGTGTGATCTCCCTTAGTACTGAAACTTCAAGCTGATAAACAGTCTTTTGCTTATTTAAAAAGTTACATGGATTTCATGTATTCCTCTTCTAAAGTTTACATACTAATTCTCTGCAAATAATTAACTCTGTGCATGCCTTGTGACTGGAAATGAGACACAGAGACATGGTAGTGGTTTTATTCCATCCATTTTAAATACAGAAAGCTGGGAAAAGCCATTACAGTGATATTACTCATTCATATAATAAAGTAAATAACATAGGTATTAATTTACAACAGAGAAATCGCTTCCATCTGTTATTCCCTGGTAAGAAATTGCCTTTCACAAATAGCTGTGTGTTTAATGTAATTTTCTTTTTTATTTTTTCCTGAGATAAATATGAAACATCTTCATACAGATTTGGCGTTAAGCTGAGGCATTTTCAGAAGAGTCCAGAAAAAAAAATGCACGGTGAGATTGAATGCTCACTCATCTCTAGGGATGCTTTTGCCAGAAAAGAACTGAGGCTTATTGTCAGGATAGTCTGGAGAATTTTCCTTACTTGGTCTTTTCCAAAATTGTTTCAAACAGCAACAGGACTCCAGCTGAACTGCATCAGCACAGAACTCCATCACAGACATTCATCAGATAATAGATTTTTTCCTGTTTCTTCCTTGCCATATTATTAGCTGGCGTAGTAAGATACATTTAAAAACCAAGAAAGAGTAAACAAAACATGGATTGCGAGTTTTAATGGAATGAATAGCAAACGCTTCAAAACTTCATCTTGCAGCATTTTTTGATTGTGTTTTAGAAACAAGTCCAAATAGCCCTTACTAATTTTTTTTTCTGACTAGGCAGCGTCCTGTAAACGTATTAGAGTTTTATAGCTCACTTTTAATTCAAATACATGTGATGCTCAATAAAACCACCCCTCGGCAGGTGGAGGAGTACGGAGGTGACAGAGATTGCTGCTGCCTCCTTTTCTCAGGGAAGGCCTCCACAACATTTGCTGTGTCAGGAATTGAAGGCGAGATCCAAAAGCGCACTTAAAAAGCCAAGCCCAGGTGCAACAGAGAATTTAAGCTGTTACGTTCTTATGGATTTCAACTTAAGGGACTAAGTTGCAGATAGAATCCTTTCTATTTTATTGAGTCTGGGCAGCGTTCAGTTTACTGAATTTCAAGAGAGCAATCTAAGCATCCATAGCCTCCTCTTCCCAGAGCAGACATTCCTCCCAGGAAATGTGGTTAGTTTTTTGAAGTCCTCCCCAGTGTGGACCCAGAGGCAGTATCATTGCAGCTGAGTTGAACATATGGACACCTTCTTTCTTCGCTAGAGCAACTGAAGGTGCCCCTCTGGTGAAGCCTCCTGGTGTGCATTCTGCTGGGCTTCGTGCTGTGGGAAAAGACCTTGGCACCTGAGCTGTTCTCCTGTCTAGATTGCCCTTCTGTCTGTGGGAAAGTGTCTTCATGGTTCCTGTGAATGTAAGAGAAAGACCTGGCCAAGTGATAAAGCTCTGTGGGGAAAATAAAGAGTAAATCAGATTAGGCACTCTTTACCCATGGATGGTAGAGATTACCCACTGCCTAGCAGATATATTCTCAGAAGAGTCCATATAGAATCCCAGAATAGTTTGGGTTGGAAGGGACCTTTTAAAGGTCATCTAGTCCAACCCCCCTGCAATGAGCAGGGACATCTTCAACTAGATCAAGTTGCTCAGAGCCCCGTCCAACCTGACCTTGAATGTTTCTAGGGATGGGGCATCTACCACCTCTCTGGGCAACCTGTGCCAGTGTTTCACTATGCAATTGTGCAACTTGCCCAATATCAATTCAGGACCCTGTGACATAGACAGAGATAAAATCTAATTCACAAGGCTCACATTCAAATTCCTTAACTATGAGATCACCCTTTCTATTACTTCAGTCTCTGGCTGTGTCCACCAAACACCTCCTGCAACAAATGAAGTTGCAGAAATCACACAGCAGCTTCCTTCGCCACAGAAATTTGACTCATGACCAGAACACCACTGATTCTTTGAAATGGGTGCTACAGAGACACTTTGGAAAAAAATTTATGTGATAGTATGTCAGAAGATTGGTAACAGATGGTAACAATATACTCTCAGAACAGACTGAGTTATTTGGACGCCTGTCATTGAATACTGTGTGTTGCAACCTTGTGTTCTTTTGATATGGGAGGACTGACTGATTTTGGAGTAATGTTCTGTAGATTCATATTCTATAGCACTAGTATATGGCAAGATTTTCTAACACTTAAACTACTGAAATGATTATATTTTTCATTTGTCGTATTTGAAAGTACTTCTTTGGTCATAACGAGCTATACCTGATGTTGAAAGCTAATGAAATGTAGCCAGGAGGAAACTTCTGTTTAGAAAGTACTAGAGGCCATAAACTTCATTTTTAGAATGACAGAAAGATGAAAAAACAAGTAGTCCAAGCAGGTCTGAATCCACATAAATAAAAGTACTTTAGAAGTTTTATTATGGCAGAAAATTGTGAGATCCAAAAAGCTGATTAAGAGATTTGGGAATTGTGGTGGTTTGTGTATTAGTAATAAATGCATAACTTTGGTAACCATTCCAAAGACTAGATACATAGTATGTATCTCAAAACCACAATTTTTTTCCACAAGTACCACACATACCACATGTTAAGTTATTTATCAGACTCCTGTTGTGGCTGCTAGAAGATTACTGTTAACATCTATCCCATAAATTTTGAGCTTTGTCAACCTAGCACCATAAAGAGCCTATCAGTCCCTAATTGTTGTTGAGCAAAATAGGTTATTTTCCACACAATGTTATCTGAGGAGTAATTCACCTATATATTATAGAAATTTCATACAAGCAATTCTCCAGTGGAAGGAAAACATCAAGGAAATTTCTTAATTCCCAATTACTGATCTGGAAAAATAGTTCATCAATGAATGTGACAGAATGGGCCCACTATTCTTTTTCTTTCTTACTGTCTCAGTCTGTTGCATTTTACTACTTTCTATTAGAGATATAAATTACAAACAGGTTAAAGATAGATTTAGAAAGAGCTATACTGTGGAGTGTAGCTCAGCTCTGGTCCCGTGAATCTTGGAGATGCACGACCTCAGTGTCATCATGTATTGCTTGTACGTTCCTCAACAGTAATAACTAAGGAAGCAAGATTCTTCATCAAGCTGGGCTGTTTTCTAGTCATTCTTCTTTAGTATTGTGCTGTGTGTTGATTTTCCTCATCCAAGAAATGGAATGTTCTCTAGAACAGTTTGTACTTAAATTCTACTTTCTAAATTAGAATTTTGTACGTTCGTTTCATTGTCTTCTTGGGACCACCAAGTAATTCGTGTTTCCAGATACTGTATTGTGTATTTTTATTTTGTTTATATCTCTATTCCACATGTACTTTCACATCCAAAAACATGCCACCAATGTCAGCCAGACAGAAAATATCTGAATTCCTACTTTATTTTAGGAATAAATACATAGTACTGTTTATTTACAGTCTGGCAGGCATCAGCTTCCATTTTTGTCTTTACTGTCAACGCTTAATTTGAAATTTCTAAATTGCTGCAGTAAAATTTTCTGCACTATTTTTTAAATTGTGACCACAAGAAAGACCAGTGGTTAATAACGCTTTTTTTTCTTTCAGTGCCCCATATGTGCAGTACAGCTGAGCATCGCTGTGATCACTTCTGCATAAATACCCCTGGCTCCTACCTATGCAGGTGTAAACAAGGGTACATTCTGAATGCTGACCAGAAGACTTGCAGCAGTATGTTGTCTTTCTTCTCTCTTTCATGCTCCCAAATAGTGCTTAACATCACCCCCCCCCCCCCACTTTTTATTGGGCTCATAAGGAAGCACTGAGTTCAGTATATAATGAATGGTAATCATCAGAAAGTGTCTGAAAAGGTAAAGTTGTAATTCTTTTCCTTGTTTTGTGTAAATGAAATTCTTATAAACCTTTCTGAAATACAAGCGGCTCATTTTTACACACAGCTATGCAGAGGTACACTGTAACTGCAAAAAATTGCATTTGAATTTTTTTGGTATAGAAGGTTCAACAGTGAAGCAACAATCAAAGAAAGAACTGTTTTATCATCTCACATGAAGTGAATCCAACTGCTTTAGTAACTTGTCTGGGTAGCAACCAGTACTAAGTAGTACAGAAAGGTGCAATAAACCCCATACAACAGAACTGTGAAATAATTTGCTGTTCTGAAAAGCTCTTCCTAAGTATAAGGGTTTGCAACCATTCAAAGAATAGTTTTAAAAGTCTTGCTTTAGACTTTTTAAAAGTCTAAAATAGCCTTAAGAGTCTATGCTCTCATTTCTTTTTTTAAAGGGGTTGACTTTTAAGTAATTGTCTTTATAGTTTATAATAACAAACTGTATTTCACTCTAAGTGTGATCTTTGTAAGCAGTATTTCTTTCATCTACTTTAACTTGCTTCCTAGTAATTAACAGCAGACTACATTAGACAGGTATGCCAAATTTTTTCTGTATCCACCATTATTTTAAAGAAATTATGTAATACTATTTTTGATTACTTAGGGAAAACTTACTTGCTAAAGATTCAGTTTCTTATCCCACGACAGTGCATGGATCCAAGTGAAATTTGCCAAATTGATTATAGCCAGAAGAAAAATGTTGGAAAATATCTTTTCAAAAAGCTGTAGGACACAGTCATCGTGAGAGCATAGGATGTACCCTTCACAATTTATAATTTAGAATCAAGGTGAAGGATGCAAGCTCAAATCCTCTCCTTGTGTTTGAACTCGCATATTCCACATCTGAGGAGAGTGCCATAAAACAATCAGGTAGCTTGGAATTAGAGGGTTCTTAGTCTCTCTTGCTTAGTGTTGTATTTTATATCAAATACTTAATGACCACCAAAACAGCAGGACTATGTCAGTAACTGAGGCGATTCGGCAGCTTGGGAATTAAATCCTTACATGTGCAATATTTCCTAATTATTTTTTGGTTTAGCAGCTAAGCCAAGACCAGAACAGTGACAAGAAAAATTTTTCACACACTTATTTTCTCTGCTTCCACATTTGCTATAGCTTTTCAGAAAGAGGGTGGTCAGAACCCAAATGATGGCTCCAGCTATGTAATCATATTTCAGTAATATTCTCTAGCCTGTTCTTTTTATTGTGTCCCTCTTAAAATGTTTCTAACTTAAAATTTTCATATCCTTTAAAACTTTCTTTTAAACCCCCCTCGTACTATTAATTTTCTTAAAGAATTTTTAAGAAAGAATTACTTTGCTTTCAATTTTTCTGTAAATTATTTGAAATTCAAAATTTCTCTTTTTTTTTAATTTCCTCTCACATATTTTCCCCATCCTCGCCCCTAAGATCAATTTTGACAATTGAATTTTTTTTGTGAGTCAATTGAAAAAAAATAATTACAGGCATGAAAAGTTATTTTTTTATTGTGTCTTCTTTTTTATTTTGTTACATTTCCATAGTTCTTATCAGCCAGTAGTTCAGCTTCTGGCCGCTGCACTGCTTCAAATTACAGACTGATTTCCAAGAGAGTTTTGGATTGTGTGTAGTTTTCCTACTGGTGACCCATGCACAGTAGCCCTCAATGTTCCCTCTCTACTATTTTTTGAAGCCCATTGCTGCAATGCTTTAGGGTTTTTTTTTTAGCTATGACTCAGTCATACTAGTTTTCCCCACTTACCTGTCACACATGATTTGCTTGACTCTGTTCTTGCTTTGATCATCAAATAGATGATAGTAGATTGCAGCTTGCTAAATATGAAAGGGGTATGAGTCATTCAGTGTGTTTGTAGCCTACTTCTAATGGACCTTTTTCAACATCACCAAACTATAAACTAATTTTAGCAATTAGCACTGGAAATCTAATATTGAGAGCTATCAAATTGGCCTTAAATGTGCTGGGATGGTGCAAGTCATTGATGAAGGAGGGAGATGATACAGTAGCAGTCTAGACAAGGTCAAACCATTATGTCTGAAAGCTCCCCAGAGAAGTAACAGAATTCATGAGGAAAGGGGACCAAGCCTGGACACACTGGACAGCTTGTTTCTGGAGGTAAGGGGAAGCACGGCCCCATACAGAAACCCAGTCTGTGAACATTTTAGTTACCTTCATTGGCTGCTGATTGTCCGCAAGTGCAGAGACAATGTGTTCCTCAGTTGACCTCTAAGTAAAATAAATCTTCATCATGTTTATGTTTAGTGCAGTATATAAATACAACATAAACCAGATGTATTTATGCAAGGTTTGGACATATTTCATGGAAGTCATGGAAGTCACAGAGTTGTTGGAGTTGGAAGGGACCTCTAGAGATCATCTAGTCCAACTCCCCTGCTAAAGCAGGATTGCCTAGAGCAATCAGGACGGCATCCAGGCAGGTCTTGAAAATCTCCAGAGAAGGGGACTCCACACCCTCCCTGGGCAGCCTGTTCCAG
>JAOXNO010000013.1:136549693-136588162 GCA_028565335.1 Limnodromus scolopaceus
TCCTCATCAGGGAGATGCTCCAATCCTTGAATCATCTTTGTTGCCCTACGCTGGACTCTCTCCAGTAGTTCCCTGTCTCTCTAGAACTGGGGAGCCCAGAACTGGATGCAGTAGTCCAGTTGTGGCCTCACCAGTGCAGAGTAGAGGGGAAGAATGACCTCCCTTGACCTCCTGGTCACACTCTTCCCCATGCAGCCCAGGATTCCATTGGCCCTCTTGGCAACAAGGGCACATTGCTGGCTCATGGATAATTTACTTTCTACCAGGACCCCCAGATCCTTCTCCTCCATACATATATATTTTAACACTTTCTAAATTAAACACTGCAGAGAAGAAGAATGGTATGTAACTGAAGTTATACTCTTTTTTCATTCTCTTGCACCTACAGTTATACTCTTTTTTCATTCTTCTGTTCCTTTTTTTTTTTATGTTGTGAGAGTACACCGTATCAGTACTCAGTTCTTAAAAACCCTTAACCAAATGGCTTCAATCAGCAATGAATTGACAACTTTGCTTCAGGCTGGAAAAGGATGCATTTTTCTTTTGAATAGAAGATAGCTTTGTTCCTTGATACGTTTCATTAGAACATTATTTCTAAAAAAATTATTTCCTTGCATTGAAGGAAGAAAATCTGCCATACTTCTGATTTGCTGCTTTCCAAGTGGGAAAAAAAGAAAAAGCAACTTCCTAACTTCCAGAACAAAACCAGGGGAAAAGAAGTTAATTTGTTTAACTTGAAATAGTCTTATATTTATTTCATTAAGATGGTTTTGCATCCATATAAAGGATGCTCCTTTCACGTACTCAGGTCTAACGTTTCTGGAGAAGAGTAGTTATGTTAGATAATGGCTATTCTTTACTCATTAAGCTGTGTTTGTTTAAATTAATCTCTTCCATTCTTCTCTAGAGATGTTCAAATCTTACATTAATACACAAAATTGTACAAAAGAGGAAATGTAGCTGAAACAAGCTGGAAAATTATCTACTTGTGGGTGTTTATACTGGAATAAGAGAGTTAAATGAGTGTTTATGCTGTTCATCATGCCACTTGATATGAAGCAGACAGCTGTAAAAGAAAATTCCTATTTGCTTGGCTGTTTTCCTCAAACGTGACCCAAAAGCCTTTTTTGTAGCTGTAAACAATCATTATGTGCTGAGCAGTCTTTGGGCCTGATCCTGAGCAACACAAAGTGCTCTCCTTCCTGAGATTTCACTGGGAAAACTTTCGGTTCTCAGAAAGCTTTAGTCTATTGAAAATAAAGCCTTTTCTTTTGTTTCGTTGGGCCACGTGCTGAACTGACATAATTTGTCATAGTAATCTTTCCAATGAGATCTTTTGCTTGGGAGGGGTAACTTGCTGTGGTGTTTTGCACAAAACTGAAAAAAACCTCAGAAGTTAAATGTCCCCAAGTCTTTTGGTGTTGTGTTTTCCTTTTCTTCCCCTTTCCAACCTCATCATTGTTTATCTGGGAGGGTTATGCAAAAAAAAAAAAAAAAAGACACAGATAAACAGGGTTGGTTTTTTCCCAAAAAAACTGAAGAATGCCCTTTGAGCTTTTGAGGGAAATATACGGTCAAGCAACTCTGCTAGGCACCATTGACCCATCAATTGTTGTTGCCTTCAGCTGAAGGAATGAGCTGCTCAGCTTGGAGTGGTTGTTCCTCCTGGCATAAGACTTTCACTGCTTGACAAAACCTTGGCATGATCTATGTTAAAATGAGCTCATCTCTAAAGAGCTGTTCGTAGCTTCCTGAAATTTATTTTTGATCTGTAGTCTACCCGTGAATTATAGAAGGTCCAAGAATTTCATACTCATGCAATTATATTTTGCAGCTGAGGACCTTTGTGCTGTGGAGAAACACGCCTGTGAGCAGATTTGTGTGAACACACCTGGGTCTTACGTCTGCCAGTGCTATGAAGGGTATGAGCTTGATGCAAATGGAAAGAATTGTATCGGTGAGTATGTGTTTAGCAATTCACATTTATCTGTTGTCGCAAACCAAAGGGAAATTGAATGTAAATTAATATCCAGTTTAGCCATAGACAAGCTTGGGAATTTCTCATCTCCTGTGTGAGTGGTAGATAATGAAGAATACTTATTGGCATGTTCGTAGGCCTTTACTGATAATGGTGACTTGGGAAAGTTTTTCCAACTGGTTTCACACAGAAAGTAACATTGCTGTTTTGAAACAACACACCAGATGTTTTATTCTAGATCTATGTAGGTGGCCATCAATGTACTGGCATGATATATGTGACCATTAAGAAACAAACAAAGCCAGACAAACTTGGTAGCTCCTGTTTAGACAGAAGTTACACATGGAAAAACTTGAAAGTGGACAATTTTTTGCAATTTCTCACTTAGTGTTATCCTCGTGGCAGAGGAGATTTTGTGAAGATGACTTTAAGGAAAGTTTAGCCCTCCGTAAGAACCCATCCACTGTGTGCCTTTAATTTTCACTATGGGCAGTAAAGAAGTAAACATCAGCTGTAAGAATTGCAACTCAAAAGAGTGAGTGTGGAAATACAGTATAATAATTTTTTTGCACAAAACATACTTCCCTCTCCATTACCATATAAGTATCACACTCTTCTTCCCCATTTATACACAGTAAATACTTTTAGGATAATCTTTTTCACTAGCCTATTAGCCTTCTCGTAAACTTTTCATCCCATGCTACATTTTGGGAAAATATTGTCTTCTGGTATCCACCACAAAACCCACCTAGTGAGTCCTTGAAAAAAAATTGCCTTATTTGTTAGTTGTTCTCTTCAGGCAAGCACTTAAATGCATGCTTAATTTCAAACACATGCTGAAATCCCATGGAAGTGAGTCCAAGTGAATCCTTGGCCCCAAATCTGCCACAGGCCACCACAATGCTTTTGTCCAACAGCTTACTCTTTCTTGCCGTTTTAAACAACTCTAACATAATATAATCTGTCTCTTATTGCCTTCACAGAGCTATTAACTTGCAGGATAATCCTACTTTGAGATGCAAAATAGATGACAGTTTATGGAGTTTCTGCATGTAGTTTCTCATGGGATACACAAATGAGGTTTTAAGGGTTTTTAGACCTTGGGTAACACGTGGTTTTGAAGAACATTTACTCTGTACTTACTTCTCAGAAATGTTTCCCTTACTTGTAGGAGTGTTTAAATCTCTCCATGTAATTTATGCTTAGCATAATTTGGCAGCTAATATACCATTTTAAGCACCTGCTTTCTGAAGCTGAATTGTCTTGAAAATGCAGCTAATAATGGCTATTTAGGCAAGAAGGCCTGTTAGATGTTCTGGCCTGAATTTCTACATCTAACACTCCACGGAATTTCATCCAATAACCTTAGCTAATTGTCATGATGTTTACCTATGTTAGGATAAAGCATGTATTTCTTGGCTATTGATTTCAGTATATTCTGAGACAGAAAATCCATGACTCATGTTGATAGGTTCTTTCATCCCCAATTCTTTCCTACGATATATTCTAATCTAAAATATTCATGCTTAGTGTCAACAGCTGTTGTTGCTATTTTCTCTGTATTAGTTGAAGGGTTCTTTACAGCACAAGATATTCTTATCAGGAAGGTAGCTACCATAGCGTCGTAGGGATAAAAATAAGCTTTGGTGAAATTTTTTGTATGTCAAGCATAATATTTGCCTCTATAATAAATACAAAGTCTATTTTTTCTTATTAAAAGCTTCAAAATATTTCTATGCCGTTTATTAAATTTCTTGGGGGCACTTGTTTTTTGCCTCTTAATAACTTCTCTGTAAAGTCTGAAGAGTGCTATTTGGAGGTGTGATACACCTTTAACTTTTTCTTTCCACCTCCTCACTGACTCTCTTTGGCATGGAGAGAGATACAGGCCTATTACAGGCTCTATTGATGACATTTGAAGCTTTCATAGTCTCAATTACTTTCAATTCTTTTCAAAATACAGTTCATGCATGGGTTCATTATGATATCTTGCATTTTATAGCTGTCTTTCCTCTCCTCTTGATTTCCTAGCGTAGCAAAAAACCTCAGGCTATTCATGCCCCTGCAATAATTAGCAGTATCAGTTGTGGTTTTAAAGCACATTATTAGCACTTCTGTTTTTCAATTTTCTTTTGTATTTATTTGACCATTTAACTTTTTCATTTCTTACTGGTGCGCATGAATGATTCAATGTATAATAATTATGTTTTACCCGTGCAGAACTCAGCCTCTCTACATTTCCTGAACAGGAAAAGATTGGGTAATTTGAGGTTCTGTTGCTATTTCTCTGCAAATCCTGTGAGCTGTCAGTCTCTAGAATTTGACTTTCCATATTTGAACAATTTGAGATTTTTGAGGAATATGCTACTACCAAGGATGTATAGCTTCTGCAGATGTGATCACCAATGAATAATCACCCTTGCTGGAAAATCTTTTAAAGGAGACTATGTATAGTACTGAATCAGTAGTGATAACTCAGTTTTCAATTCTCTTAAGCTACTTAACCATTCCTTTCTGTGAATTATTTATTATCAAATGAGCAGGATACCAGAGACCATTGAGCACAATGACAATTTTGCAAAAAGCAGTGACTTCATTAAGGTTACTCTCTCCTCTTCATCCAGAGAGTGAAGAGAGGATTTCAGTAGGATGTACATATCGTGGTTCTCTCAAAGAGCCAAAGGGTTCTCTCTAAGATATCTAAGACTTCTAAAATTTTAACTTTAGTGAAAATAAATGAGAAAGTGCAGAAAATTCATTTCACAGGCTGGTTTATTAAGTTTTCTTCCTCTTTTCTGATGGGCTAATTCCTCTGGTTAAGGATCAAAGGCAGTACTAATTGCATCGTTGACAGTTGTCAGCTAGTTACTTGAATGGTAATAATTACATAAAATCTCACAACCAACAGCTCACAATGTATCCATTAGAAGTGATCACCGAGTGGCTAATCTCCCTGAGTGTTTGCAACACACAGTTTTTGAACAAATTTGTAGACTAAACAATAATTGAAACTCTCTGCTCAGTGATAAGTGTGGCTGGCAGAGCACTTTCACTTTGCCTTTTTTTAAACAGCTTTCTATGTTAACTGCCCTCCTTTCACATGAAAAAAATCCTGTCAGTTAAATTTTGGTGGTAATGAGCCATTCTTTCTCCATCATGCTGCTGGATTCTTAGTTTCTCCACTTTCTTGGTGTTGCTGGACATCCTGTCCTCTCTTTCCTGGCTCTGGTGCTACACCGTCTCCGTATTGCTGCAGCTGTTGGGCTTGGGACCTCTTCTGCTGGCAGTGGTTTGGCTGCTGGCACCTCTTTGCAGTCCTGGCACCGCTACAGTTTTTTGGCTGCTTTCTAGGTTCTTTTGAGTCTTCCATGAGCCTTCTCTGCTCTTTCCCCACGTTCTTTTTCATCCTCCTTATGCCTTTACTTACTCCGTCCCCTTTTCTTCCTACCCTTTTCTTCCTACCCTTTTCTTCCTACCCTTTTCTTCTACCCTTCTCCTTAACTTACTTGGTTCTCCTAAGCCTGAAAAACCTATATAAACATCACAGGAGTAAAACAACCTTACAAGAGAAAGGTGACCCATGCTGTCCACAGTTCAGAGAGGGCAATGTAAGCACCCAGAGTGCAGAACTGGTAACTGGAAGTAAAAGATGGCTCTAATCACTTACAGACTAATTCCAAGCAAGAAAAACAGGTTGGAACAAATATTGAGAGTTGACAACTGAATGAATTGCTTGCTCACTAAATAGGTCATTAATTCATCCTTTAGAAAAGTTTCTTATTGAAATAGGCATGGGCTAACATTTAAAACAGAGGGATGTCTAATTGTTCACATTCTAGTGTATATCTCATGGCACGGTACAGAAATATGACAATAATAAAACTTAAAAAAATTAGAAAACGTTCTGCTTTGGTCTTTTACAAATTGTGTATATTTTCTGAACACCAACTAGAGGATTAGAGCACTTCAACATAAGAAATATAGATTTGTAACTTTTCTCAGTTTTTCAGGAAGAGTTAGCTCCATGGACAACTTACTTACTTGCTGACTGGAATACTGTTGACAAGTTTCCCTTCTAAGGGAGTACTACCAGAATGAAACATGAAGCTAAAAGTGAAATGAATTTGTAGGTCAATTAGTAGTGTCAGTCTGCAAGACTAAGCCTGCCTGGAATTAGGGCAATTTGTATACAAAAATTATTGAAAAAAGGAAATAATACCTATCTCCAAAAGCAACTGTAAAGCAAACATTCTCACTTCTTAACTGTGTTAGTGTTGTGTTGTGTTCTGTTCTACTCTATTCTACTCTATTCTATTCTATTCTATTCTATTCTATTCTACTCTATTCTATTCTATTCTCAACTTTATAATTATTATTTGGGCAGTTGCAGGTGTTCTGGTAGAAATGCATTTCATTAGGGTTCAAATGCAGAGGAGGAGGTGACTTTATGGAGTGATCCATGTGGGCTGTTTCCCAGGTATGATGCTAGATTAAAAAAAAAAAGTTATATATCCTTTGGCCTCGTTATTTCTTAATGTGTCTTTTAAAACACTTGAAAATGTGCATGTGTTTAGAATTAATTTAAGAGGAAAGCTGACTAATTGTATGACACATTATACCCTTGAAATATATACTCAGTAAAAACATTTTTATATGAAGCTATTCTTTCTGGAAACAGGAAGGCGCTTGCCAGGAAAATGGTCTCACATAGTAGCCAGTAAGTAGTCTAATTTGACTTGATTCAACACACATATTCTGAAGGGTTGAAAGAAGCTCTTTCAAAGTAAGTAAATGGATTCTCCTCTTTCCTGACTAGATGACCTTGACTAAATATCTTATCACACCTGAGTATACACATGATTTGCAAAGACAGGACTATTGAAGAAGGAACTAATTTCATTAAAACAATTTACCGTCTCTTAATGCAATTTGGGAGTCTCAGCAGTATAAAGTAATAAAAAAAAATATTTATTTGGCAAAGGAAAGCTGTCTCCTTAAATGTCTATGTGAAGCTGAGCACATTACTGTCTTCTTCAGAAAGAACCAGCTAAACTTGCCTAATGTGGGCCTGGCTGCTCTTTGGGGCCAGAACACCTGGTCTGTGATTTATCTTTAATTTCTTCTAAGACTTTTTTTGTGAAGAAACAGCTTAACTTGCAAAGAAATAAAAAAAAAACCAAATCATTTAACTTCTTTAGCACTTTTGAATGGGCTTGACTGAATAAGCTGTGAAGTGTTACCTTATTAGCCTTTGGCAATCAGTCTTGTGAATATGGATTTGTGTAATAGATGACTGGAATTATGAAATACGTGACTGGACTAGCTACGATGTTTTATTTCTCTCATACAAAAGGGATTATATAAGCAAAATATCAGTGAATATCAGCCTGAAGCTCTTGGGCTTCATAGCTGCAGCTGCTTTGTCCGGGATGAATCTGGAGCACATTAGAGGGAACGAATGTACTGTGACAGTCCCTGGTGTAGAAGGTGTTGCTGTGGGTCTCCTATAGACTGAGGCTATAGGAACAGCTCTTGAGAACTAATATAGCTGGGAGGTAACTAAGGAAAAGTAGAGCAATTCCAGGACTGGGATTGGAAAAACAGAAGACAGAACTAAATCAAACTTTGCTACACCGTGGTCTACAGTGTGAACATCTGGACAGAGTTACTGACTGAGGCATGGTTTCCAGACCTGAGAAAACATGTTGAGAAGGCTCCTGACTATCCAAGAGTTGATAAATCTTCAAAGGGTAGGAGAAGTGATCCAGGACTCATATCAAATCTGATGTACCAACTGGTATTGAATGTGTACTACTTTTTGTAGAAAGGCTCTTCAGGACACAAGTTATGTCAACTTTTCCTTTTTTTATAGCTACTGTTTGTAACTAGTGCCATAATCTCTATGCATAATAGTTCTGGTTTTGTTTTTCTAATTGTATGTGTTGATCTTGTTCTTTTTCAGTTGTAGACTACTGTGCTTTGGATAACCAAGGTTGCCAACATGAATGTGTTAACACTGAGGACTCCTATTACTGTAGATGCCATCCAGGCTTCATTTTAAATCCAGACAAAAGGACTTGCAGAAGTAAGTTGTGAGAAGGTTTAATTATGAACAGTTTGTACTTCTTCTTGTCTTCCAGTTCTCAGCAGTAATACTCCCACTGGTCCTGGGAACACTGAATAATGCACCATGTATAGAAAAAGTTTGAAAATGTTCATGACCTCAAAGCCAAAGGTCATGAAAGCAAAGAAAGTTGTTTTGGGGGATAGTTTGGGTTTAGGGGAGAGGAGGCAGGGGTAGGGGTCCTTTCTATGAACAGCAAGCTTTTAACGTGATAACAGGCTCCTTTTTCAATAGTAAAAGCCAAAAGCTTTGTCTTGCATAGTCTCTTTGATTATCTAGATTTTTCAGTTAGAGTATCATCTCCCTAGCTAGGTAAACAAACAAGTCTGTACGAGACAATTTATAATCAGCTTGCAAGCAAGCTAAAATTAAATTGCGTAGTTCCACAATCAAAAGAAACGTTGCAGCCTATTTTCCTATGGACTTTTTTCAATAGTGAGTTCTTTGATTCTGTGTGCTCTGGAAAGACCAGTGTCTTGTACCAAGCTTCCGTGTTTCCACCAGGTTATAATAACTTCATAGCTTTGCTTGCTTGTTGTTTGTCAAATGTGATTGTTCCTGGGCTTAACAAGCTCAAAAATTACCAGAGTTGGGACCAGATATAAAGTGAAGGGGAACTGACAGACCAGAAAGTACTCTTACTAAGGCTTCCCTTACTTGGGTAAACAAACTAAAAGCTCCACAGTGTTTAATGTCATAACTCTCTTTCGGGAAATGTGAAAGGAAAACCTTAACGTACATTCCTAGTTACCTTTCTTCAAAAATATGGATCTTGGTAAGGAAATGTTACTATTGTGTGTGGAAGCAGAAAAACTCCATTAGTTTTAGGTGAGTGGAACTGCTGATGCCAGTGGTGAATTTAGCAGTTCAATAATTCAATATGAATTATTGAATAATGTGTACAAACATTACTTCTCAAAAAAATGCATCAATATAGCACTGCAGTTCTGTGCTTTTTATAGCCTTAAGGGCATTTCAGTCTTTATGATGAGAGACTATATTAACCTATAGACTATGTTGTGTATTAACTAGATTTTAACATTTAGAAAGCAAGCATCTAATCCAGGCTGTACATCTGACCTTATGATCAAGGGAGAGAGACACATACTTCTAGAAGGTGCTTGCTTACAGCTTTGACAAAAATTTGTGAAAGTATCTGTATTTTCCTTGACTATGCAGGGAGCCTGGATGACATGCCAGACTAGACACTTAATTTTTAGGTGTCCGGAGTCAGGGTAGATTAATTTCCCGCCTCCCCAAGGGCCAGAGTACAGTTTGTACTAGTTCGTGTTGCTTGTAGCTTATATGAACACACCCATTTGTCAAGTATACGTCAGCTAAAGGCTGACTAAATTAACTTATTCTTTCGTATATACTTCTACATACATGTATATTTGAAATCTTACTATAGTGTAAGTGCTTTACACTGCCCAAGCAAAAATTCATATTAATTTCTTCAATTTAAGAATGTGTATTTTAAGCAGTGTTTTCAGTTTGAACTCAACAGACACCCTAAAACCCTAATACCCCCTTCAGATACTGGAAGGCTGCGATAAGGTCTCTCTGGAGCCTGAACAACCCATCTATATCACTGATGAAGATGCTTAGCAGTGTGACCCCCAATACTGTCCCCTGTGGTATTCTGGTCATTATCAGCAACCAGCCAGACAGGAAGCCATTGATTACTATCCTTTGAGGTTGGTGGCTTGGCAAATTTTCACCCCACCTAACAGTTCTTTCTTCTAGCCTGTATTCCACAGCTTCTAAGTGCCAAGGTGTATTACATCCACTGATCTTCTCTTACCCACAGATTCAGTCACTTCATTGTTGAAGGTGAATGTGTTGATCAGGCATGGTTTGCCCTTGATAAATCCATGTTGACTATTTTCAATAATCTTCTTGCCCTTCATATAGTTGGAAATTGATTCTGAGAGGATGTGCCCACTGTTCCTAGGACTGAAATGATGCAGATTAGTTTATAGTTCCCTGGGTCTTTCTTCTTGCGTTTTTTTTTAAAGATGAGTGTAATGTTAGCCTTTTTCAGTTATCAGGGACATCTCTCTGTCTCTGTGAATTTTCATACATGATAGACAATGGTGTCACATCACCTAGCTCTTTCAGCACCCACAGGCAAATACCAGTCATCCCCTGGATCTGTGTATATGGAGTTTCTCTAAGTAGTCACTAACCAGTGTTGCTAGCCTCTCTCCTTCCCAAACTGTGCTGCTACACACAGAAATCTGGGAGCAGGCTTTGTCTGTGAGAACCAGGACTAAAAAGGGCATCATTTTTTCTGTATTGTTCATCACTCAGTTGTTCCCCCAGCCAACAGATCCACATTTTTTGTGACTTTCTTTTTGCTGCCAGCATGTTTGTAGACTCTCTTCTTATTACCCTTAGCGTACCTCAGTAGTCCTAGGTCTATCTGGGCTTTGGTTTTGTCCCAAAGTACCCAAGCGATGCTTTTATACTAATCTTTTTTTCTTGGTCCTTCTTTCTCCCTCTACTATTTTCCATCTTTGTGTTTTAGTTCACTGAGAAGCTCTTTGATCATCTAAGCAGATTTTCCAGTATGATGGGATCATTTGTTCCTGAGCTCTTAGCGAGTTTTCTTTAAAAATGATTGAGCTCTCCTGGGCGTCTTTTCTCTTCTTGGCTCTTTCCTAGGGGATTCTTCCTAGCAATTCCCTGAATAAGCTGAAATCTGAGCTGGTAAAATATGGAGTCGGAATTCTACTGTTTCCCTTTTCAGCCTTCTGGATTGTAAACTCAGCCATTTCATGGTCACAGCAGCAAGTCAAGAAGAACATCACCCCTCAAGAGTTTGTGTTAGGGAGTTGTCACCAAGTCTGTGCAGAAGCCTCCTGAGTGGCCTGCACAATTCTGTCTTACCCTCCCAGTAGGTGTTTGGATGGTTGAGATTTCCAACATGAACAAAAGCCTATGAGTTGGAGACTTCTGTTACCTTTTTGTAGAGAGCCTTATTCACTGCATCCTTTTGCTCAGGTGGGGTAACAGACTCCTCCACCACATTCCTATTGACATTTGCCCTCTGATCTTGATCCCTCAGATCTATGGTTTCATGTTGGATCTCTGTGGAATGGAGGAGATCTTTAACATGTAAGACAAAAGTATACTGTTCTGCAAGGGAGTGCAAGCTGGAAGCCAAGGATGGCTACAAAGGCAACCAGAGTCAGTAATCTCTCTGACAACAAGACCTTTGGTCCCACAGTACCCAAAGAAGAAGAAGGAAACGGGTCCTATAACAGTGACCAGGTTCAGCCAACTGTCCAGTGATCACCAGACAAGTCCGTAGCGTCAAGAGAGGTCTAAGGTCAATTCAGGAAACCAAGTCAGCCAGTCTGCAGGTCAGGATGAGCAAAAGGCCAGGCTAGGCACAGGCGTAGCTGTAACATAGCTCAGGCAAGAACCAAGGGTGAGCGCCTGACATTAAATGCAGCTCCCGAGCCGAGGGGCAGTGGCCGCAGACAAGGCTTCTCACCGCTCAGTGCACCTCCGCCATGTTAGCTGCATTCTGATTTGTTGTAAATGCTTTATGCTCGTTTAAAATTAAGGGATAAAATTCCATCAGGTTGAAATTAGGGAAGAATCAAGGTGACTGGAAATGGTAGGCCATAGAGATTGATTCAGAAGGAGTAGACAGGGAGCAATGAGCAAATACCATATCAAATCATTCTCTTTCAAGACGCATGTCCTGAATCTAAGCATAAATAAAACTTACTAAGCCACTTGTCCTTCCACTTGATATTTTCTGAACCTTGCTAATAAAATAAAGCACAAAAGAAAGAACTGTGTAGCTCTTAACGCTGCAAAAGTCGAGACAGCATGAGAGCTCTTCAGAGCAGAAGTGTCCCCTCGCTCCCATCTGCTGTGAATCACGCTGCCTTGAAGTCAGCATAAACAAACTTCAGATCGCTGGATTTAAAATGTTTGTAAATTTAAAACCTTTAGCATAAATTTCTGCATATTTGGCTTATGTACTGAACCCCGGGGATGGTCACCAACTAGCCGAGCCTCACACTCACGCCAGACCAGAGCTCTGCATCAGCGAGCAGGCCTGGGCCTGGGGCGCCAGCCCCCGAGATCTCGTGATTATCTCTGAATCCCAGCTTTCCTTTCAAAAACAGAAAGTAAGCTTTCATGCTTGTGGCTACAAAGAAAAGCTTGAAAATGTAAATGTTATCAGTGTGGTCGTGCATATCTGACAAATGTTTTCTCTGGGAATTACTCCAAGCTTCTCGGAATGAAATACAAGGAACACGGCTCCTGAGGGCAGCCGTGCCAACACCAGCGGAGTGCTCTGTGTGTGGCAGGAAGAGCAGAGAGCAGCAAATTCAGATAATCAGTGAGGCAGGTAAAAGTAATTCCTAGCTACTTATTTAACTCTTAAGGGGAATTTTGCCGCTTGCTGCTCCTCTCAAGAGGACAGATGGTAGTTTCTGCTTGTAGTCAGGGGTGGCTGAGCCTCAACCCTTGCTCTTTCGGGAAGGCTCAGGTTTGAATTGTGGGTGGATTCACATGAGCTGTAGCTGGTAGAGGCCTTCTGTTAGCATCCTTAACCTGGACTGTGTTAATGAACCCCTGTGAGATGTATTTGTAGTGTTCCCAACGTAATAGCCTCAAGGTTCCAGCAAAGATAATAATGCATATTTTGCAACTCGTGTGGCCATCTTCAGAATCAGTTACACAGGAAAAGTCTGTCCCGTGCACTTCAATTAGCAAGGGTTTGAGCAGATAAATGCAACCCAGCGCTGTGTAGGTCCAGAAGGCATACAGCTATATTCCCCTGGTGCACACACATGGCTTTATGGTTTCTGTATCTTTAGTGCACTCCTGAACAAATCATATTTTCTAATTATTTTTTTAGTAAACAGATAAGATATCCCTCTGTTGGATATATGTGTATGTTCTTATGCTGTCGTAAAAAACTTTGGTAAGTGAAATGTTCTATAAATACATAAAATGGAATTTGTAAATGATAAAACACTCTTCTCAGGTTGTCTTACAAAGTCACATTCTACTTTGTTTTTCCTGAAAATATAGTTGGTTTATTATTGCTAAGGCTTAGTACATATATAAAAGGCTCCATTGCATTAGCCCAGCACACATACAAGGAGAGAACAGTTCCTGCCTCAGGAAGCCAATTACCTTTGGGAATAATAATTAGCCTCTGAATGTCAGTTTTCAGGTTGTGTAATGAGGTGTTCTAAAGTGCCTGAATGTCATTAAAAATGTGACTTAGTTGATTTGTGACTTGTTTACTTTTAACAGTGCTGAGGAGTTAATACTGTTCTTTCATTAGTATAAATTAATTAAGTTCATTGATATAAAATTAAGTGATGGCCAGACACTCCATCTAAGTGAATGTCAGGTTCTTTGACCTCATCAATAGTGGTAGACACTATGTGGTAAATATCCCAGTTCTTACTGCTCTTTCCTTTTTAAGATACTTTATACACAAGTAGCAGCTGTTTCTAGAATTTGCTCGTCTTCCCTTTCATGTGCATTTTAAATGGAAGAACCAGGTAGCAAACACCCAGAGCTGTTAAAATGCCAGTGCTCCCACTGACCTGATTGTCCTGCTTTGATCTCATGAGCAGCATTCAAAAGCATGTTTGTATATATATTACAGATCATATCTAACTTGCTCTGAGTAAAGCAAAGAGGCAATTTTTACGCGGCAATGTATAGGACTTCGCTGCAAAATGTTAAGAAATATTTAAGATTATTACTTCTCTACTGCATGTAGCACATGTGTTCTCAAAGAATTCATTGCAGTATACATATCATATACCTAAGTAGAGCACATATTTGGAAAAAAAGGAACATTTTCTTTTCATAGTATGAAACAATGTGGTAAAAAGTCAGAATGGTGCCTTGGGGAAAAAAAAAAAAAACGCTAAAGAAAACAAAGTAACTTTTTACCGAGCTTATTTCTGAGGGATTGTATTCCTCACTGACACAATGTTTTCCCAATTTAGGACCAGACTATTGTGCTCTTCAAGACCATGGCTGTGAACAGGAGTGTGTTAATACAGATGATTCCTACTTTTGTCGATGCCAAGAGGGGTTTAGACTTAATCCAGATAAGAAAACATGCAAAAGTGAGTAATCTTTTGGACATACTAAAGTTCATCTTTTATTTCTTAAACCTGCTGTGAATGGCTTCCTTTCTGAAAGGATGAAAGTTTTCTCTATAATTAAGGTTGAAACAAATGTTTCTTTATAAACTCGAATTTTAACTGAGCCAGTCATGCTGGAAAATGCTCTTTGCTGTTTTGTAGACTAGATTGTTTGTTAGATGTTTTCTGAAGAGATCTAAGGAAACCTGATCAGTAATATAGAAACCAGAGCAGCTCAAAACCAATAAGCTCATTGCTTATTTGAAATTTTCTGACCTTGTCTTGTGGTGACACAAACAGCTTTTTTTAAAAAAACACTTCATCTTGCTTTGTCCAGTTCATTTAGCCAAGGACAGATGTATTTCATTAGCTTAGGAGACTATTGGACAGGTAATGTAGTTACTAAAATCAACTTAAAGTCACACATGAAACCCTGCAGTTTCCTTAAAAAAATGGAAAAACAGCCACAGCAATGTCACGGTTCTAAACCAATCACACATATTATTTACTTTAAAAAGACTTCAGTGTTACAGCTCTTCTTGAGTGGGGTCTTGGAATCACAGCAGATTTTCAATGTAATGTTGTTAAAATTTAAGGAGAACACAGTCAGAAAATGAACTGGCCTGATCTAGTGATTCAGTTCTTGGTGGGGAGAATTGTACTGCTGAGATTTTATGAATAGGAAGCTTGCCTGAAGCAACATAATTATATTTCTAGACGCTTATAAAATGTATCTGGTTTTGGAACTGTATTTTCTCTCAATCTTAAAGATACATTCTCATGAAACACCTTGTTGACGCTGTCATTTTTACAGCAATCTTTGCTATTCTGGTTTTTGTTATCTATATGGTATTTTAATACATTCAGGTTTTTATAGATTGGATGCACCTTGGTGAGCATAGGAGCAAAAGAACAGCATTGTGTAGAGTATTTATTGCCAAGGGTGTAATTGTGAATTAAAGTCAAATTGTAATTCCCATTTGCGATATTCTTCCTTAACCTTAGGGGGCTTTGGATTTGGCTGTAAACCTGGTGACATTTCCAGGATTAAGCTTCTATTCAAAACTTGTTGTAACAAGGCTCACGTTAGATAAGCTTGTAAAATAGAGCAGAACATTTGTATATATACCCTCTTTAAAAATCAGGGAGAATGCATCAAGGGTGACCAATACCAGGCATTCCTCCTTCACCATGATGCATGATTTCTGATAACCACAGGAGCAGGTCTATGGAAGTCACAGTGAAGTCCTGTGTAGCCAATTGTTTGCAGTCCACTCTCAGATCCTCAGCTCGCTATCAGGTGTCCAAAGCACAGAATCCAGAATCATTTAAGAAAAGTAAGCTATTTACTTCAGAAACCTTCATGGCTGGCTTGAATTCTTCGCTGTTTTTCTCTCCGTGGAAGTAAACTTGTGTGCTTTAGCTCAGCATGACTGTGAACACGAGTGTGTTAACATGGAAGAGTCGTTAGCGTGTGAATGTCGTCCTGGATACGCCCAACGCCATGATGGCAATACGTGCAGAGAGGAGTGTGTCTCATGAACTGCAGCGACCAGTTACTGCAGTCAGGCGAGGTGTGACGAGAATGAGGGAAAGCTCATGGGTCCCTTCGGAGATCTTTCTGAGCTACGCAGACCTATGTTACTGTAAAGTCCACCATGAGCCAGGCGTAGTGAAGTAATGCTCTAGTGAGTTCCCTGATCCAATAGAGAACTAAAGCATCGTCTCCTATCCAAATAATTGGGAAAATGCATTCAGCAAAGGTGCCTTAACACAAAGGTACTGCTTACTGGTGAACATCTGTGTGCTATGGAAACTGCAGCACACCTGATACTGATGAATGCTGATATGCAGGGATCTGTAGAGACTTCCCCCTTCCCTATGTGTACACTGTCAGTGACCTATCCAATAAAGTGCCCTCTTTTAATAAGAATGTTACTAAATGAAGGATCAGTGTTGCACCAGAAAAACCCAACAATATTGCCCACTTGACATCACCCAGTTATTAGAAGATACTTCTATTGCAGAGAACTATTTTGCACATCATCTAAAATACTGGCAGTATTTTTCCCTGATGTACTTATGACATATTTTTCCAAAGGAACACTTAGTCACTGACATGAAAAAAAAAGTTGATTGGCCAGGGAGTAATTATTTTTAAATAAAATGTTTGTGATAAAGCCAAATTTAAGCAAACTTGGATGTGTTGCAAGAGCTCAGAGCTTTTTAACAATTACAGTTTTAGGCTATCACAAGTTGAATATGTAAAAATTAATATATCCCAAGACACTCATTGTTTTTTAAAATAATGACCCTTCCCCTGTCCCTTCCTATTCCTGCTTTTTTTTTTTTTTTTTACACATATAATGAAGCACACATGATGACCAAATTCACAGTTATACTTATTTCTAAAGCCTGGTAATTAGCAGCTTTGTGATTACTCCACTTTTTGAAAGAGTGTGTTAAAAGATTCTGCATGAGAACCCCAAGTACTTAAATGTTAAAATTCACGTTAGTGTGGGTGTTTATATTGTAAAAGACGGTGCCAAACAGATGCAATTTTTCACAGAGAATACTTGTGGGGGGGAGGTGTATTTTCTTTTTTTTTTTTCCCCCTTTTTTTGTGTGCTCTGAGAAGTTACACAAGCCTCTTCATGATGATGTAAACTCTTGGAAAAAGGAGAATGTTCCAGCTGGAACTTGCTTTAGCTAGCAGAAACTGACACCTCAGCTTCACTTGTTCAAGCCAACGTTATCTCTATCTATGTATAATGGTAAATCTGGACCAATTACAGCAAACTCGTTGCTTAGTTAAATAATAAACAGCAATATTTAGAACTAAGTAATTTTACATTAAGTACAGAATTTTTTTTTCTGTAAACAAACATCTGCAGACATTCCTGTTCACATCTGTAAATGATTTGCAAATAGAGACATATGAGACTGTGTTTGTGTCTGAAGGAAATCCACTACTTTTGATCAAGTTATGCTAAAGTGATTTGGGCCTATATAACTAAAAATAGGCATTAACAATTCGGCAATAAAATATTATGAGGAAGTTCAGTATAAAGCTTTTTCTCCTAAAATCTGCTTTTTCTATACTTACACAGTCAGCAGATTACATAGTACATCTGCGAGTGCACGTATCTCACCCTACTGCTTTGCTGTCCATTCTGTGAGATAATACGATTTTTAAACCTAATTCACACCTCTCTCTCCTTTCCTCCACCCTTCATCTTTCACACAACCAGCTGCATACAAGACTAAAAAAAAATATTCCATTTTATCTCACTTAGAATAGGAATAGGAAAATCAAAGAAAAGGAACATATTAAGACACTTTTATACTCACAATTTGTATCTGTCCCCCACTAGGCTTTTAACTTCTTGAACCTGTTGGCAGGTTTAAATTGGTGATTTCTCATCCTGTTGAAAAAGAATTTACTGTTTATGAAATAACCTGAAAGCCATAATTTCTATTTCAAGAGTTACTAATATTTGTACTTTGTCTCTGAGAAAATTTTATGGTGAACAAAAGAGAGTAATGCTTTTTGAAGAAAGCAAGCATGATTCTGCAGGTAAGACCAGGCGGAACTTCAAGGTCCTCCTTTCGCTCCACGTTAGTTTCCCTTTGTGATTTTTGGCAAGGGAGATCTGCACTTCATCGAGTTTGTTATCTGCCAAGCGGGGTGGTTGTATTAATTTCACTTAGGTGTTGTCAATTAACTCAGGTTACTCAAATAGGTGGGGATACTGCCTAAATAAAAAGTTGTACTGGTCTTTTTCCCTTGCTCTGCAAAGGCCTCGTGTAGTAACTGCAGTGTCATAGTGCATCTATCTAAGGCTCTAATGTGATTTCTTCAATTGTTAACACAAATTGATAGGAGTGGACCACTGTGCTGAAAGCAATCACGGCTGCGAGCAACTGTGCCTAAATACTGATGTCTCCTATGTCTGTCAGTGCTCTGAAGGATTTGTCATCAATGAGGACCTAAAAACCTGCTCACGTAAGTCTTGTGAGAACCCCCTTGATCTCAGCTCAGCTAGGAAAGTTTTCTGTTTTCTTTCAGGGAAGAGGACACACCTTTTATTTTATTCTTACAGTCTGCGTTTCGATAACACTTTAATCATGATTTGAAAGCAGAAACAGAAAAAGGACGTGGGAAAGGGTACTTGTCAGGAAAACTGTAAATCCTCACATATTCAGAGAAGTTTTGGAAGATCGGTTCTTCCCCACATGTTGAGGACAGCTTTTCGTTCACATGACAAATGTGTCTGACTGACAGGTCGTCTTGACAGCGGAGCCCCAGCTTACCTGGGGGAGGAGGAGAAGTGAGAGTCCCACACTGAGCTTTACATTTCGCATGGGAACCCTCAATAAGTGAAATAAAGTTGTCCTGACAGCTCTCCACCCTTTATAAATCTAATCATGGAGAATCATTGCAGTTTCACAAACAGACGAATTGCCTCCTTCACTGGAAAAATAATATACAGAAGGGCCAGGAAAAGAGGAATGTGAATGCATTTTGCCTGTTGACTTTTCCTGGACTTCTTTGATGAGAGAGTTTTGGCTACTTTTTCTACAGTTTGGAGATACGTTATTTTTCAAGCTTGTTGAGTGTTGGAGCCGCTCCAGAGTTTGCTCCTTTTCTTGCGCTCAGGCAACACAGTTTTAACAGAAGTCAAACTGCAAATGCTCAGTCAAAAATTATCTACAGAGAAGTGAGACAGATCAGCAAAGGCAATTTGTCTTTGTCTTTAACCTTGTCTTTGCCGCCATACTAACCTTTTTAGCTCCATCCAATATCTCCACAGGCTTCCGTCTGCCACTGCAGCTCTCTTGAGAGGGGCAGACAGTAATGCAGAAGCAGAATGAGTGTCCATCTGACAGCAGTAGGCTCTACTAGAAACAATTTATCTAGACATTTATCTAAAAGAGCCACTGGAAATTTAGAAAGAGCCAAACCATGGAGTTTTATCAGCTTGCAAATGGAAAATCTTTCTTCCTTTGTAGTAAAAAGAGGTGATTTTTTCATTCTTGAGTTATTTTCCTTCAGGCCATACTGTGCTGTGTTTTTTGGAATCCCTATATGCAATGAAACTGAGCCCTTTCGAATAGCTCCTCTTCTTGCCAGCATACACCTCTCCTTATATATATTTAGGAAAGAGATTTGTCCTATTCCTGAGCTACAGATGAGTTGTTGAAACCTCGTGGACATTTTTAGGCTATCATGAAAAGAGTTTTGGCATTTGGATTTTCTGAATGAGTAGTTGAATGGAAGGGATAGGGATTTAGCACATAGCACTCCTAACGGGAAAACATCTGGGAATTACAGTTGTGGTGTCATATACCCAGGCACAAGTATCTTAAGACAGCTATGGGAACACCTGAATGGTAAACAGATTTCTACTCTGACAACTAATTACAAAAAAATGAGTGACACTGTGTATGTAGCCAACAGACAGTAGCAAGTACTGCCTGCAGGGTCCCAAGGGTTCAATGTCTTTATATTACAGAGAAGAAACACATAGGAAATTTGAGATGAAAAATGGACCATATTTGACAGTACTTGTAGTTTTCAGTTCTTTGCAAAAGCTTAAATAGTCTAAGCCAAAGCTCACTGAGATCCCTGCGAGGTTTTCTGCTTGCTGCCACACACGGCAGCTGGGTCGGGCACACAAGTGAGTTCTGGGGACTGCCACCTTCACACTGGGCCATTTAGAGACTGTTCTTAAAGAAAAATGTTCACAAGGTGGCTTTTCTGTCTTTGCCACTGTTTTACATAAAATCATTGCTGAAGTGTTTTGGTTTGGTTTTTTTCAATTCGACGTGTAAGTACTGAGACGTGGGCTCTGTTGAGTTATGCTAAGCATAGAAAAGTATGATTTGTCAACTCTGCTTAAAGCAGCCAGTGGAAAGTACACCACAAGGCCCTCTTACGTTTTATTGAAGCTATATGTATATTGTCAGGCAAGGAACTAGATTATTGTTTAAGCAGTTCAATGTATTTGTATATTTACTTGCTTATTTACCATTCAAATATTAGAGATGAAAAATAATTGACTCATTATTTGTTCAATTTTTTTAATAACTTCAATTGCTCCTGCAGGAGTTGATTATTGTGCTCTGAGTGATCATGGCTGTGAACATTTGTGTGTAAATGGCGACAGATCTTATATTTGTCAGTGCTTTGAAGGATACAGGCTTCGTAACGATGGGAAAACATGTAAACGTAAGTTATTATTCAGCAACTGAGAGTTAAATTTCTATTACATGCTTAGAAGAAATCTGTAAGGTAGGATTTGATTCCCTAAATGTTGCTGTCCACTGTCATTTTAAATGCTTGAGGACTCCTAAAGTTTCCCCTTTGGTGTGATATTTGCCAGAAGTATGTCAGTATCTTGGATATGCTAAGACATCTGAAGTGGCACTGGATGCATACTTTTAGGCATCTGAATCACACCCTAAATGTCTGTGCCATTTAAAAAGTAGCCCTGAAATTAGGCTGTTGTAGATACAAAACTATTTTAGTCTGACTTACATCCTTACATGGGACAATAGTAAATTTCTTCTGAAAACAAGGCAAAAATATATAACTTTTCTAAACGCCTATTCAGCATGAAGCTTACAGGATTATTAATGGAAAGTTCATTTTGCCCAGCACGGGACAAGGGTGATTGCAAAAGAGATATTGTAATTGCATTACACATGTGACTATATCATGCAGCTATGATGAGTGGCGGATATCAAGAAAAAATTCATTGCAAATTTTTCTCCATTTTTATAGCTTTGATCACTAAGCATTTAAAGAAGAATCATGGATAAGTCTCTGAAAAACACACAGACATTAGGTATTTTGTAACTGTAATCCAAATAATATCCATAGATCTCATCAGACGGTTGTTAAAAAGCATTTACAGGAAAAAAAATAAATAAACTCATCCAGACTTTGCCATGACAAATGAAAAGCTCCTTATTCTCAGTTTGTGTATCACAACCACACCCTACTTTGTTATTCCATGGAAGCAGAGGCAAAATTCTGCTTGTCTCAAAAAGCACTGACACTCAAAAAGCAAGTGAAATGTTCTGTCCATGCAGAAGTCCAGAGGGATCTAGATAGATTGGAGCATTGGGCTATGACTAATGGGATGAAATTTTACACGTCAAAATGCCCAATTCTGCAGCTGGGATGGAGCAACAGTGGGCAAAAGTATAATTTGGGAGAGGAATGGCTGGAAAGCAGCCCTGCAGAAAGGGGTCTGGGGGTGCTGGTTAACAGCAGGCTCAATAGGAGCCAGCCTATGGCACCTGGCAGCCAAGAGGGCAAACATCATCCTGGGGTGCATCAGACACAGTGTAACCAGCCCATCAAAAGCGGTGATTGTCCTGTGTATTCAGTGTTGGTGTGGCCTCACCTTGAGCACTGTGTGCAGTTCTGGGCCCTGCAATTGAGGAAGGATGTGAAGTTCCTTGACTGTGTCCAGAGGAGGGCAACAAAGCTGGAGAGAGGGCTGTAAGGGATGTCCCATGAGGAGCAGCTCAGGACTTTGGGTTTATCTCATCCTTTGGAGAAAAGGAGGTTGAGGGGTGACCTCATTGCTCTCTACAGCTTCCTGAGAAGGGGACGTGGAGAGGGAGGTGCTGATGTCTTCTCCCTGGGGTCCACTGACAGGACGCGTGGGAATGGTTCGAAGCTGGGCTGGGGGAGGTTTATACTGGACATTACGGAAGCATTTCTTTACTGAGAGGGTGGTCAAACACTGGAACAGGCTTCCTGTTCCAGGTGATCGATGCCCCAAGCCTGTCAGCGTTTAAGAGGCATTTGGTCAATGTCCTTAACAACATGCTTTAACTTTTGGTCAGCCCTGAATTGGTCGGGCAGTTGGACTAGATGACCGTTGTACATCCCTTTCAACTCAAATAGTCTATTCTATTTTAAGTCCTTGCAGGAAAATAAATGATGTGGGGGTGAAAGTGAAAGCATGATGTTAGTTTATCTAACATTAATTGATAGATTTTTATTTTATTTTATTTCATTTTATTTTATTTTATTTTGAAATATAAATTGTATCTAAATTCTGTATCAGAAAGCCCCACTGAACATCTGCTTGCCCAATTATAGCTGACAATTTTCCAGAATTTCGCAGCAGGATCATATAATTTGTCTTTCTTGCTACCCTTAAACACTGCATACATGAAACTTTTATAATCCTACTTTACAGAAAAGTGACAAACACCTTCTGAACTTAAGCACAGAGGAAAAAAAAAGTATAAATAGTTCAGATTTGAGCAGGTGCATTACTGAAGGTAAGAAGATGGTGGTAGAAATATCTATTTCTGTCCAGAAAGTTTAATTGAAATGTGGAAGTGGGATTTAGGTACTTTTTGAATTCCCAGTGGGTCGCTAATCTGTGTGCTAGGGACACGTGAAATTCCACTAACTCTAGGACTGGAACAGTGCACTTTTCCTTAATAGTAAGGTTGTAAAATTAGCAGGACAAAGATGTACCTTTTTGTTGCAACAGAAAAAAAGACAGCAGATGCTATAAATGATTTGGAGGATTGAGTCCAGTACGCTAGCAAGGAAAAGAACACTCAGTATCTGAGAACTGTGAGACTTTGAACGTCTTGCCCTTACCTAACACAATTTTTTATCTATTAAATTATTCCCAGGTAAAAACATCTGCAAATCAGTCAACCATGGCTGTGAGCACGTTTGTGTTAGTGCTGACGATTCCTACATCTGCAAGTGTCGTGAGGGATTCGTATTGAGAGAAGATGGCAAGACGTGCAGAAGTGAGTGACCGGTATCTATTGAACATTTTTGCATGTGCATCAGGCAAGGAAATAAAGGTTTTTTTCAATTCCTACTGGAAAAAAAAAAATGTTTCTTTTGGTATCTACGTTTTTTTAACAAGTTTTCATTCAAAACCTGTATTTATATAAATCATTTCCAGAACGGGACATCTGCAAATCAGTCAGTCATGGCTGTGAGCACATTTGTGTTAACAAAGATGACTCGTATGTTTGCAAGTGTCATGAGGGTTTTCTGCTGAGACAAGACGGAAGAACATGCAGAAGTAAGTACTCTAGTAATTAGTCACAGACTTCTATCTACAGTATGTAGATTTGTGGAAGTTTTCTAACAAATAAAACAATAATTTACTGTTATAGTATAAGAGTAGTATTATTATACCTTCCTGAAGCTTATAAGAGACTCTGTGGACAGAAAAATGTATTTTAATAGCCAAACTGATATGATTGGAGACAAAAAAGACTCACAGTTTTTCAGGTACCAAGAGTTAGAAGTGTTTGCTGCTGAAATTTTTGCCGATTTCTTCCTGTGGTATCAGTAGACCTAATAAAAACTATTACTTCTCCCTGCATGATACATTTGCTGTAGATGTGCTTTAACCAAATATAATCAACTGTTCCCAGATAAAGACATTTGCAGTTCAGTTGACCATGGCTGTGAACATGTTTGTGTTAATGCTGATGAGTCATACATCTGCCAGTGCTATGAGGGATTTGCACTAAGGGAAGATGGAAAAACATGTAGAAGTAAGTATTCTTATGTTTAATAGAAGATTTCCTTTATAATCTGTGCATTCATAGGCACGTTTTAAATACTGGCAACCTTATTTTTTTTTTCCAGATAAAGATGTTTGCAATTCTATTGACCACGGCTGTGAGCATGTTTGCGTGAATACTGGTGGTTCATACATGTGCCAGTGCTATGAGGGCTTTATCTTGCGGGAAGATAAGAAAACTTGTAAAAGTAAGTTATTTTTCTATATTTTTTGCACTCAGAGGTCTACTGAAGAAACATACTGTGTTAGAAATAGGTCTTCTTACAGGGGATTTTGCCTGACAAAAAGGAGGATAGATCCTTTATTTACTAGGAGCTTATTACTTCTAGTCTTTAAAGTTTTGGAAATGTTCTCATTCATCAAACTGTAGTAAATAAAATCTAAATTATTCCTAGATAAGGACATCTGCAAATCTGTCAGTCATGGCTGTGAACATCTTTGTGTTAATAATGATGATTCATACACTTGCCAGTGCCGTGATGGATTTGTACTAAGGCAAGATGGGAAAACATGCCGAAGTAAGTAGCTTATGAATAAAAGAAGAAATTTCATTTTCTTTTTATTAGGGCATTATTCACTGATTCATAGTGTTCCAAACTGAATATTGTTCTCTATAGATCATAAGACTTCTATGAATTAATTATTGTTTGAACTAAAAATACATTTCAGAAAATCAGCCAGTTTTAAGGTTTGAATGAAGCTTTTAAATTGTGGACTTCATTACTATGTGATGTTGAGTTTTAATCTTGAGCATAGAACATTGCGGCATTTTACTTTGGTGGGTTGAAGTTCTAAATGCCAGTGTGTTGTTCTGTGTATATTCATGCAGATCATGACTTAACCTGTTCCTTAACCTCTTAGCATGTTCTTTTGTGAATGATAAGCAGATGAAGCTGCTTCAGGTTCTTTATATGTTTTCTAATCTCTTCATAAGTATTGCTCCCCTAAATTCTCTGCTATTTGTCAGTATCCTTGTGGTGCGAAGTCTTCTAATAGGAGACATAGCAGGGTCCAGGGTAGAGGAACTATTACCCACCTAATTCTTATTTGAATCTACCTATCTTTTGTTTTTTATATGTATTTTATCTTTTTTTAAAAATCTGTGGTTTTTTATGACCAAAGGTAGGATTAGTCTGTGACCAAAATACTGTGCTAGCACTTGTGTTCAGTTAGTTATCTACCATGATCATAAGCTGTTTAAGACTCTCAGTCACGCAGGTGTCCCCCATCCTGTAAGTACAGCCTTCATTCTTTGTTTCTAACTGTATAAGCTTAATTCTGGCTATTTTAAAATACAAATGATTGGCTGTTATCCAGCTTGCAAAATGATTCATGTCTCTTTATATTAGCAGCTGCTGTATTCTGGAGTAACCTACAAGCTTTGTCAGTGATTATTTTGTATTTTCTTTTGGATTGTTCATAAAAATGTTAAGTAGTAGAGGAGCAAGGCAAATTCATCTAAAGCAAGCCACTTCATGATACCCCATTGACCATTTATTCTGAAGATCTCTTTAGCCAATATTAATCCATATAATGTTTGTTCTGTAGTCTGTTTTCTTAATCAAAAGAAATACCAGACTGCTGCTTTACTGAATGCTCCACTATATGAATAGCATGAGCTTGATCAACCAGCTTCATAATCAATTAAAAAGATGTTTATTTAGTTTCCTATGATTTATTTTTCCTTAACACCAAGTTGATTGATATTCTTTTTCTTTGATTTTACTCTGAATCAAGTTCCACATTACCTATTCCATTACTTTACTGCAGATCAATGTCAAGCTGTCAGGCTTACAATGACCTACTCATCCTTTTCAAACAGTAGTATTTTTTCAGTGTGTGTGCATACTCTGGGGATGGAGACTGCTTAGTGTTTTGGGGCTTTCTTGGAGTTCAAGAAGATACTGAAAAATAACGCTAGGCATCCAAGGTGTTCTTCAACCAGGTCTTTTACAACTCTTTGCTGCAAGTTATCTGGAGTTACGGATTTTAAGTGTGTGTTCACTAGAGGACCTGCTCTGGGACCTACTTCTCAGCTGATGAAACTCTTCACTCCAACAATATTTTCAGTAGCCCGTTTCATAAGGTCAAATCTGAGTACACTAATTATTTTTAACATTTCTGCATGAAGACTGGGAATTCTACCATTTCTATCTATTAATTAACAATACATTGTCAGAATGCTTTTTGTTCCTAATAGTCTTTAAATAACTAACTTGCTCATGCTATCCTTTATTTTGTCGGCCATGCACCCCTTTATCTTTTTTATTATTATTTCAGTGTTTTCAAATTCCTAATATTTTTATTTCAGTAAATGCTGTGAATGTTCCCTTCTTTCAATCATTATTCAAATCTTATAGCTGTTTACAATTTCAATTTCTAGATGGAGTTGCTTTTTTAACTACTCTGTCATTCTTTTTAGATTATGGGACTACATTTTTGGGGGGTATCTAATAAAATAACCTTAAATAGTACTATCATTCACTTCTTCTATTATTTTTTGCATTATTTCCACCCATCCCGAAATACTCTGTCTTATATTTGCTTTTAGCTATGTAAAATTCATCCCTTTGAAATAATAGCTATGTTTGCTGCTGGTTTGTATTTGATTCTTTTTGTAAACAACAAATGTGTCTGAGTTGCACACAGCTGTGTACAAGCAGATGCTAATTTTTACTTAAATGATAATTTCTTCTTTATTTGCTATAATGGGATCTAGTTTAGATTGCTATGTCTTAAATGTAATGCTCATTGAATTAGAAGATTGTCCTCTGTAATAGTTTTTGAAATTTTTGCATGGCAGCGTGAGACCTCGAGGTAATTTGACTCAGACAGAAATTCTTGTGAAAATATGTTTTTCTTCGCTACACATGAAACCTAAGTATTTTGCTGGAGAGTCAATCTGAACCTGGCTGTCAGTACTGTTCTACTTTCTGGGCAGAGGTAGTTCTCCATTAGCAATTGAGAATATTTTCTTTTGTGTTGCAGTGAAAAAGAAACAGGGAATGCTGATAGATGGCTCCACATCTGTGCTTTCTCCCCATCTACCCCTCTTGAAGAGGTTTTAACCAACTGGTTTTAACATTGCAGTCATACCAATCCTCCTATCAATTATCAGCAATACCACTTCAATTTTATTTATCCTCTCAAATGAGTAGTTCCTATTCTTCTGGGGTTTGTGCAGATTCTTGGCATTGATGTAAGGAGGTTAAAGAATTATTTTGCTTCATGTCCTGTGGTGTTTTACTTACTTTTGGTTTTAGCAGCGTGAATTTGTGCTAAATGACGGTGCTAAATTATTGCCTCCTTTCATTCTTACTGCTCTTAATGTAAACTCCTCCTTAATCTAGTCAGATTAGTCCTAAAATGATTTATTGTCAGTGGGAGGCCATCCAAACCATGCACTTCTTTGTGCTCAGATGGTAAAGAACTCATGCTCTGTGGAAGCTAAGTTGTCTGTCATTTCACTAGCCAGAGATTTGCTTTCAGTTTGCAGGTTTCCGTCTTTCTTTGCCTCTGGGATTACCCCTACAGCCTTTGTATTTATAAAAAAAAAAAAGTTTAACTAGCAAACCACGTTAAATATTATCTAACTATTCCCAGGCAAGGATATTTGCAAATCAGTCAGCCATGGCTGTGAACATGCTTGCGTTAATGCTGGTGATTCATTTGTTTGTAAGTGTTGGGAGGGATTCCTGCTAAGAGAAGATGGAAAAACATGCAAAAGTAAGTAGTCTGACATTTATCAGCATACTTTTTATCTGTGGCTTATGCTCGTGTAGAAGTGCATTAACCGGCAAGAGCTGTCATCTGTTTTCAGATAAAGATCTTTGCAAATCAGTCAACCATGGCTGTGAACATGTTTGTGTTAATACCGATGATTCGTATATCTGCAAATGCCATGATGGGTTCCTACTGAGAGAAGATGGGAAAACCTGCAGAAGTAAGTAGCATGAGAACTTAATTTGATGAATTACACATATAATCTGCTGATATATGTTGACTACCAACTCCTCGGTTTGCAGACAAGGATGTTTGCAATTCAGTCAACCATGGCTGTGAACAACTTTGTGTGAATACTGAAGATTCCTACATCTGCAAGTGTCATGAAAAATTCATACTGAAGGAAGATGGAAAGACATGTAGATGTGAGTAGCCTGCGATATAAAAGTGTGTTTTTATTTGAGTATGTATGTATGTATTTGTTTTATTTAAAAGGTGAGCCACAACTTTTAACTGTTGTGGCTGTGAGTGTTTGCACGTGTGTTATGTTTGTGATTTCCACCTATTTGAGTTGGCTAATAAAATATATTATCTCTCCCTAACGAACCTCACCTCACAAACTCCACCCACTCTTCTCAGATAAAGATGTTTGCAACTCAGTTGACCATGGCTGTGAACATATTTGTGTTAATACTGATGATTCCTATATCTGCAAGTGTCATGAGGACTTCATACTGAGGGAAGATGGGAAAACTTGTAGGAGTAAGTTGTTTTATCTCTGTTTTGTACTTCCTGGTCTGTTAATAAAACACACTATGCAACAGTAGTGTGTTATTTGTGGCTTTAATATAGAGCCAGCTTCATGGAAGTGAGCTCCTCTATTAAAGGTTATTGCCATGATTTTTACATTTCGTGAAAGTTCTTTACCTAGCTAACTGTGCTAAATATAATTTTCATTATTCCAAGGTAAAAATATCTGCAAAACAGTCAGCCATGGTTGTGAGCATGTCTGTGTTCCAACTGGCGATTCATTCACCTGTCAGTGTCACGAGGGATTTATACTGAGGCGAGACAGAAAAACATGCAGGAGTGAGTAGCTGAAACATTTATGGGGAATATGTTTTTTCAGTCATAAAAGACTTAATTTCACTCAAAGCTTGTTCATGCCAGTTCTGCATTTGAGAAATGGTCTAATAAGGAAATTCTCTTAACAATTCTCAGATAAAGACCTGTGTAAATCCATTGACCATGGCTGTGAACATGTGTGCATTAGTAATAACAATTCATACAGCTGTCAGTGCCACGAGGGTTTTGTCCTGCGACACGATGGGAAAACATGTCGAAGTAAGTAACTCAGTATGTCTGTCAGCCACTCTTCTCCAGCATTGCTCCATAAACCAACAAAGATGTTATACTTCTTTGTCATACGTTCTTCAAATATCGTGTTTGGAGTCTTTGAATTTATAAATATGTTAAAAAGAGTACACATAAATATCTCAATTTTTTCTAGATAAAGATGTCTGCAAATCAGTTGCCCATGGTTGTGAACATTCTTGTGTTAATAATGACGATTCATACATCTGCAAATGCCAGGAGGGATACGTACTAAAAGAGGATCAGAAAACATGCAGGCGTAAGTAAATTTTATTTAGAAAGCATTTGTTTCTTTGATTTCTAAAATTACTTGACCAAGTAATTACTTAAGTCAAATATCTCACTTCAGAAATTATATAATATTTGAAACCCCAAAGCATATATGAGTGTGATGGAAAATGTCTTGAACAATTAACTTGATGCTCTTGTAAGCAAGAAACAATTGCAACAAATTGGAACAGTTGTTTTGGTATAGCTTCAAGTACAATGATAATAATAATTCTCTCCAAAACTCAGGAAAAAAGCCAAAGGGAAATCTTATTACCAAAGAATGTGCACTTTAATCAGATTCATATACTGTGGAGCTTTTATCTTTATATACTCCATTTTAAAATACCATTAATTCTGTTTGCTTATCTTCTAACATGACATGCTGAGAGCATGACATGCATTTATTTCATCGCCCCCTAATACTTGGAGGAGAAATTCTTCTGCTGGAACTCAGTAAAAACGTTTATTCTGCAAAAATGGAAGCCTTAGTTAGGGAGACTGTTATTACCAAAAGAATGGTAACATGTTCACGGCTGATCTCAATCCTAACTAAAACCATTCACCATGACCTGCTGCCCTATCTTGACTCAGGCAATGATATTGAGGTGATTGTAATGTTCATATTCATTGCATTTCCATTGCCTTTGTATGTGTGAGACAGCTTTTCTTCAAATGACAGCAGAAAGGAATTCTTGGACAGCAGTTTTAAAACAGAACTATTGTCTAAGAAGAAAAGCCCAAGCTTTAAAGTTAAGGAATTTAAAAATTCCTTATTCCTACACTGACTTGGTAACAGCCATCTTCAGTAATTTCTGCTGCATGGTTCTCTCTTGTGTAGTGCTTACAGCATTCTTACTATACAGATATCAGAGATGAGTGGAGGTAAAAGATCATTTGGTCCAGACTAAGATGCAAATCTTACATTCCCTAGTGTGGCAAATTCTCCCTGGAAGTTACATTGATCAAATAGGAGCTGAGCATCTCTGGAGCCAGCCCCTTGCACAAAGCACATTAGTCTGTGCCTGCTGGAGGCAATTGCTTTCCAGAAAAAAAAAATGCCTGGCAGACCCAGTCTGCATCATCAAAGACATTCTTCAGACCCTAAATTCCCTAACCTTCTCATGGATGGACAGGGCCTACAAACTGCTTTGACATTTGCATGTGCATTTGCCAAAAAGTGTAAGGACACCGAATTTGTCCGTCTCCTGACAAACTCCCAGCTCTAATGGGTTGTTGTGGTTTAACCCCAGTGGGCAGACAGGACCACGCAGCCGCTTGCTCACTCCCGCCGGTTGGGATTGAGGAGAGAATAGGAAAAGTGAGAAAACTTGTGGGTTGAGATAAAGCAAAAATACTTACATCAACAGTTCTGATCCATGTTTAGCAGCAAGGCACATTTCTAGCATTTACTCTCTCACCTGTGGTTTTTTAGCTGGTTTTGTGCCCCTATAGGTTTAAATTTGTGCTATAAAAACATGTGCGTTGTCTGAATTTCATCTCCAGACTTGAACCTCATGCTAAGCTCTAGGGCAGACTACCTGGCCCTTCTCTTCTCCCTCAAAAACTCAAAACAATTGGCTGATTGTTGCTGTATTTTTAAGAGTTGTAGTATTCTGCAAAGTAGTATGCCTCAGTAAGTATTCACTGTGGTTATATTTTTGTTAAACTCTTGGTAACAGGCACACTGTTAGCTTTTGGTATAGGCCATACACAACATCTTTAGACGCAACTGGCAAAGTTGGCTGAGCCAGGAACAAGGTACTCTAGGTGATCTCTGAGTTTATCCAGTCCCTGGGTATCTAGGTCCCTTTTTCAGCTGTGTGGAGTTTTTTCATGATCTGGACGCTCTGCTGCTCATTTCACAGTATGCACTGATGGCCCACTTGACCTGGTGTTTGTGATTGATGGATCAAAAAGTCTCGGAGAGGATAACTTTGAAATTGTAAAAGAATTTGTCTCGGGAGTCTTGGATTCGCTTGAGATTTCACCCAAAGCTGCTCGCGTTGGTTTGCTTCAGTATTCCACTGAAGTTCGCACAGAGTTTACGTTAAGGCAGTTCAGCTCAGCCAAAGACATGAAGAAAGCTGTATCGCAAATGAAATACATGGGGCGAGGTTCCATGACAGGACTGGCTCTGAAGCAAATGTTTGAGAGAAGCTTCACAGAAGCAGAGGGAGCAAGACCATTTTCAGCAAATGTCCCTAGAATCTCCATTGTGTTTACGGATGGACGAGCCCAAGATGAAGTCTCTGAGTGGGCAGCTAGAGCAAAGCGAAGTGGTAAGTGGAGATGTTTTTGACTCATTCTAAAAGGCAAATATCGTTAGAAATAAGATGTGGTGGTAGTATGGAAGTACCATGGTATGTGCTAATCAAGACAGCGTTTGCCATATCAGTCTGGCTAGTACAGTGACCACTGTAGCAGAACATCAGACCTTTGGTGTTCACAGGAGCCTTTGCTAGAAGGCATTATGTCATCCCTAGTGCGGGACCCAGGATGAGTGTCTCACCGCTGGGGTTCCACGCCATCCACAGGGCACTACCTGTGGTACTAGCCACCTTGGAGGCCATGCAGTCCCCTAACAGACCCACTAAGGGTAGACATTTGACACAGAGTTTTAGGAACACTGGGAACTTCACCAAAAATTTTAAGAAAACAATTTAAAAAAACCCCAACTTCCATCTTCAAAATATAGCAGTCTATCCTCCTGAGAAATACTATGGTAATAATTGGTTGGTTTATATTTTTATTTACATATATTTTGTTTTGTATTTTTAGCCAATTTTATAGCGCAGATAGTGTTCTGGAAGAAAGATGGGTCTTCTTTACAAAAGGATATAGCCATAGTGGTGTCTGTCTTTCTGTTTCTACGTGCCTTATCAGATGATATGCTGAAATGTAACTGAAAATTGGTGATTTTTAATTTAGAATATGTCTGGGCAGAAATTCATCTTCTGGGACACCTGCACCAGAAATCAGAAACTTTTCAGTTGTTTAGTAGTCAACTGAAAATTTTCAAAACTTTCCAAGAAAATATAGGATCCCTTTTTTCATTGCAAAACATTCTCTGTTTTATGAGAAAATGCTTTAAGAACCATGGCTTATATCCCACCAAACGGAGAAAACAGCCACACTTTATAGAAGATGGTGCACATCTTTCTTTCTGTTCTTCTTTTATTGACGTAATGATTAGTGTAGCATTGGTCAGGACTGATACTGCTCCAGAAGGAGAAAAGGGAAAAATGTCCAAGCATATGAGACGACCATGTGCTAACAATGTTGCAATTACAATGAGATAAAAACAAACTGTTTTTTAAAATGTTAAAAACAAAACCGAAGATGTATACACTAACTGGTGAGATCTGGGAAAGTCCGTGGAGGATTTACAGGACTGAAGAAGGAAAGAAGTAGAAGCCAACCTTGCTTACTTGCTGAATGAAGCCTCAGCTCCAGCCTGCTTCCCCTGAGATTTGTAACGCTACAAGCCAAATCCATCCCCTGTGTAATTTGCAGCGTAGGCAATGCAGTAATGCTGAATATGAAATTGGCCTTGAATGCTTTATCACTGATATCTCCAAGTCTTTAAAAAGCAACAGCCCTCAGCATGACTGGTCCATTCATGAAACTGAATCAGCTTTTGGTGAATGTTTTACTTTCCTGGCTAAAGTGCAATGGTAGGCAGATCCATGACGAAAAAAAGGAAATGCTTACGTTAAATGTTGAGGAGTTGGAAAATGCATATTTTATGATGTTATCGGATGCAGGATTCTTCAGCAAAAAGGTTAAAGTTGCAATTCAGTGAGTGTGTAGCTGTTATTACCCCATGATTGATAATAAAGCATTACCAAACCTCCTCATCCTCTTTTATCTGAAATCAACCAGCTGAGACAGTAGCTGCTGCTCTTGATTTTTTTAAAAGAGCTTGAAATATTAAGAAGCTCGTAGCTGTATTGTGAATCACAAAGTCAGTAATAGTTCTGGACACTTTTTAAGCCAGAACTGACGTAAAGAGAAATGTATCAGATCATATGTTCACAAGAATAAAAAAATAACCACTGGAAAAGGCAATATTGAAGATCACTATGTTTTGTATTCTTTGCTTGTTTAAAATCTGCCTGGTGAGAGGGCTGTGAACCACTTTCTCCTTCCCTGCTTTCAGAGGGAAGAAAACTACAAATCCTCATTTACTTTCTCCGTAGCACCTCTGCTGAGGAAATGCTTGTCCTGAGCATCCCTGTTTAAGGCTCTTTCTCTCCTAGCCCCACAAATCATTGATTTTCCCCTGTTCTTACCCTGGTAGGTCTGGGTGACTTTGCAGTGCCTCCCAGCCCACCAGCGTCCCTTAGAGTGCAAGAATCTCGTCTCAATGTGCTCTGAGGATTTCAATGAAACACTAAGTATCCATATTTTTCTAAGAAAAATACTGCCATTTTTCAGGATTCTACCCTATTTTCTAATATATAATAGGTTTTCCCATCAACCCAGTAATTAGCTTTATTGCACACACGCTATGTATACAGAGACATACAAACACTGTTTTGCAGTGATCTTTCTGAGCTCATTTACTATCAGTAGTGGCCAGGCAACACATCTCTTTAACTTAAAAACTGTTAAATTACAGCCAAGTAGAGAGTTTTTCCACATCTCTCAAGACCTAATTCATATTAAGCCCGTTCAAAGCAGATTTTGAAGTTACAGAGCATATACATTTCTTGTGCTCTCCCTTTCTCTCTCTTGACTAATGGTCATATTTTCCTTTCATGGAGGAGCAAGGGTTTAGAACTGCTGATGTAATAATTATGTGCAATTTCTTTTGAATCTAGGTATAATTATCTATGCCATTGGAATAGGAAAAGCAATTGAGGAAGAACTGCTGGAAATTGCTTCTGAGCCATCATATAAACATCTCTTTTATGCTGAGGATTTCACAGCTATGGAGGACATAAGTGAAGAGCTAAGAGCCCGAATCTGTGAAGGTAACAGTATTCCACTTTCATTGAGATAGAAGAGGAATGAATGCTTATAGATTTTTTGCAGGCCTAAAAGGATAACTAGTGTTATACCATAAGACATAGATCTCTGGTGTCAGATATTGCAAGGCAGAAGTCGCTCGCAGTAACTTTTCTGCCCTTTAATACATGAGGAATATATACCCCTAATCTATCACCACGTAAAGGTATATAATAATTGTCTTTCCTTTATTTTCATAAAGGTTGCATAAAATGTACACTTCTGTGCCCAGAAGAATCAATTGCTCCCTCCCCTTTCTTTTTCTACAGTTAAGTCAGCCACACACCAAACCCCACCCTGCCAAAGAAGCATGATCTACTCCATTAGGAATGTAGGAAAATAATCAGGGATTTTTAATGTCTTAATGAGAATAAAAAATTACTCTTTAAGACCCGTGGCAAAATCCTAAACCACAGCAAAACAAATCATCAAGAGCTGTTGTGCATATTTATAGACGACTAAAAATAGTGCCCTGAACATACATTCACAGCTACAAAGAGTGGATCTCAGTTATGCATAAGCTCCAAGTTTTGCTCCAGAGAAGTGGAAGGTTTGTTCCAGAGAGCACCCTTCCTCACTCTGGCACAAGCAGCCTCTATATAAACATTCCCAGCTGAAGTTCTGCAAGGGGATGGGGGAACGTGAGCTGGGATGAAAGCTGTTCAGCCAGAGAGAGGACAGTAAGTCTCTCCCACTCACACATTCTCAGGACTCAGTATTATTTGTACGTTCGGATTGGTACCTGAAGTAAAATTCAGAAGCGTCACTGTGAATGATATTAGTCATAGCACTCGAATTGCGCAAGATGATTTCGTTTTCACTAGCTTCTATTTGGTTGTTTTTCTTGGAATTAAATGCCGACAGGTTTTATTTTCTTCTTTAACGATACTGTGTAAAATTGGCTGGCAAGCGGCAGTGCAATTCTTCCTCATACAGATGTCAAGGAAGAATCTGAAAAAAAAAAAAAAAAAAAAGAATCTGAGAATATTTTCTAGCTTGTATATTCTTTGTGATTTCGTCCTGAGAAGTCCTAGTTCCATCTTTCTGAAATTTAAAATACTATGATAAAGTGAAACTAAGTCTGTTAAATTAACCTTCTTATTAGGCAGATAATCTGCTGATGACAGCATGTCATCTTAAATGCTTGGGGAGATGCCAAAGCCAAAACTATCTGGCAACCGGTGTAATAATTCTCACTCATTAGCAAACCCCAGAGCTCGGTGATGGAAATGCATCCCTCAGGTGCCCACAGCAAGTGTTTAGCAACCACGATTTTCTTTTCTTTTAACCCGACTACTTACCATATGAAAAATAAGTAAATCCTGCCCCTTTGTGGCAGTTCCTAGACTACAGCGCCAGTAAGTGGGCAGAGCTGGTGCCTCTTGGCTTCTGTCCTCCTCCTCCTCTCTCACCAACAGGCAATGCCTCACACCTGTGAAGTGAGGACTGACCCAGCCTTGTTTTTCTGGACACTTCAGGACTATCTATTGCTCATTGACTCGCTCCACCAGAAGTTCTGCCTCCAAACCTCTTTCACAAGCAGAAAGTTCCTTTTCCTTTTTTTCCTCCTCTGTTTTGGTTTACAGCCTAAATTATTTCCCTCCTTTGCAACAGCAGTAATTTCACTTTTACTCCAGACTTGGTCCTTAACTGAGGACTTCTGAGGCTCCAGCCCATGAGGGCGGTGGGAGACCCTCTGAACCTCATGGATTCCACTGGTAAAGCCTCTCATCCCCAGTCCCAGCTGTGGATGGGCTGCATGTTTCCAAGTAAAGCAGGAGCCCTCCAAATCTCTTTTGGGGTAAGGTTTTTTTCCTTTTATTCTGCAAGAAAGCATCAGCCTTATAGAATAGCTGCTGCTCACTGTTAATTATTCTTGATGACTAGTAGCAAAAAAAAAAAAAAAAAAAGTGATTTTCTCTTTTGCCTCTTAGAGGGGAATTCAGTCAGAAATTCAGTCAGAAGGTTCCCATTCATCGCTTTGGTTAATGTTCATTATTCATCTGACCAGAAGCACTAACAAGGCTACAGCAATGTCATATATAATATGCACTCATCATGATTGTCTCTTCACCCCTGTTCTGAGCATGTGCATTATGGAAGCCTTTAATTACATGGTCACATACTATTTTTGTCACAAGCCCCCATTCCTGATCAGATGACAGTCCTCAACAGCCTGCTGGTTAACATTCTGTTCTCCTTCCAAATTGTGGATCATTTTCACTGCTGCAAATAGTCAGCCACTGCTTTTGAAGAGAAGCTTTTTTGAAGAACACTTTCTCCCAGGCTTTTCCTAACAAAATACTTATGTTTTGTTAGAAAACAGAACACTAACAACAAACACCTCACTTTGGCATTGCTCCCCAACAAATCTGAGTATTTTTGTTCACTGCACTGACTTCACCAAGGGACTCAGAGTTAGCAGCCTCTGTCACTACTTGTTTGATTATGCACAGCTTCACAAAGGTGACAAGATCAGAAATCTTTGGGCCCCAACCAGTTTCTGAAGCCTGAAGAGGAGTTTCTGAAAAGCCCAGTTCCTGTCCCCAACTGGAGACCTTCTGACACACTTCTACCAGTGTATCCATCAGTCTTCTTTTCTGTCCCTCATATCTGAATCCTTATTACTTGTCTATACCACCCCAGTGTCCAAAGCTCAAACTTTTCAGGTTAGTTCCTCTGCCATTCCTAAACAGCCTCTAGAGTTCTAGAGCAAGTCATTACCCAGGGTCAAACACTCAAGGTTCATCTACCCGTTTCTTCCCTCCTGCACTGGAAATCTCACCGTCCTTGTTCCCAGGTGATCATTCTTCTGCTAGACCCCTCACCCAGTTTGTTTCACTCCTTACCTCATCACCTCATCCCACACCCCTCTGTCCTGAACTCTTCTTCAAAGTCTGTGTTCTTTCCACCAGCTAGTTCCCACACAGACCTTTTGATAAATATATATACATATATATATATCTATATCTATCTATCTCCTTCCCAGTGCCTCTTAGCACAGCTGCATATTATTGTTCATCTGTCAAAATCCACTAGACCAGAGATCCCAATAGCTACAGGTTTGTACCTGTGGGGCCCAGAAGCATCTTCCATCTCCATACTGCATCTTCATGGCGTATCGGGAGAGTTTGCACCATTGCCGTTCACTCTCACATTCACTTTCAGTGAAGGAAGTCTGGATGTATTTGCTGGAAGGAGTCCCAGATGCTCCATCCACCTCCCTGGCACAGTCGATCAAGTCGTGCGGTTGTTAAATGTATGTTCTTTAGCTCATCTGGGCCATTAAGGGCTCCCCAGTTAATTGAAGGTGAAGCATTTATTTTCTAGGAAAGAACCGAAGCTGCCTCTGCATTACCCTCTTGCGGCAAGCAAGGGGTACTGCACAGACCGACTCAAAGTAGTTATACCTACATATAAAATAGGTTTCCATTTCTCTCCAGACACCCTTTGACTAAAAAGATAGGTATGTGGAGCCCGAGATAAATTCCTACATTTTAAATCCCACGCTTCATGAATTAGAAACTTGTGGTTTTGTTTATAACTGTGGTGCATCAAATAAACTCTACTGTGCCCTTCTCACCTGAACATTCCCAACTCCCTGATCAGTATTTTCTATTATAAAGCAGAAAATTGAAGGAGAGCAAGAAATTTCTTCCATCTCCAAGCAGTTTTTATTCTTATTCACCCCAAAGGACTGATGGATGACAATGAAACATGCAAGAATTTTCACTAAAGGACACAAAGTATGTTGCTGTAATTTCTGATTGCTTCACTACTATTAATCTATTCCTAAAGCACTTCTGGGTTAGGAAGAGTTCCTCTGATAACCTGAGTTGAAGGGCGAGTCCTGAAGTTTCCATCAACAACACTGGACCTCTTTTAAACTGCACAGGTATGAGGCATTCTCCATGTGAATGAGACAGAAACACCGAGTTACTGGTAAAAAACATCTCCATTTCTAGAGAATGTGAACATTTTTATTGTGATCTCACTTCCTGCGGCAATTTCTTTCTACCAGCCTTGAGAGAGTCAGCTCACCAGCAGGATCCAGCATCTGGGAGGTTTCACAAGACTGGTCCACAGCCTTCAGGTTGGCTGTTTTAACTCAAGTGTTCTGCTGTCTCCCTTGATCGTTACTAAGTTGGCTCTTCATGCTGCCTTCTGTAGAGAACCCTAACAATTCCTCTATGAAAGAACCATTTGTCCCATTCCCCTTCCCACCCACCCCCTAAGCCACCCTCCCTTCTGAATTCA
>JAOXNO010000013.1:136588262-136598390 GCA_028565335.1 Limnodromus scolopaceus
CCCTTCTGAATTCAAATCTGCTTTGCACCAAAAAAAATCTGAGATGCACTGTAACAAGCACATGGCTGCATGCTCCTGACACCATCCAAATGAATTACTTCATGGGGAAACTTGTATTTCAACACTGTGCTTGGTATTTTAAAGCATGTTCAGCTTTCAATCACTTCTGTTTCTCACGGGAACCTTCACAACTCCCTTTCAATTCTGCAACCTACAACTTAAATCCTGTACACAGTAAATACAGGCTAACGGCTCAGTTCCTTCACATCTTTGTATCCCTAGTCCTCTCCATGAATGATCCTCGCTGCAATCAGTGAGATTACTCACTAATTAAGAACTGCATGCGAGTAGAAAAAAATACCGTATAATTAAGTGAAGTGGGCTTGATTTTTAGACTTTTGGGGGGTTTCCTGCAGGACCTGAATCAACAACAATAGCCATCACAGATGTCATTGCCTGTCCCAATCTTGCAGTACACCACAAGTATCTTTTTGAAGACAGTCACTCTCACTCAACAAGAACAACAGGTAATCAGGTGACCTTTGTTTAGAATAATCCAGACTGCTCTTTGACTATAGAGACCTAAGTGTCATGTGCTGTTTCACCATATTTACAAAATCTGCCCCAGAGCGTTCCTTTGGATGTTGACCTGTTTTGAGAACAGGGAGCTCTATTAAACCCGCTCTGCATTTACAAGTCCTTGTCATTTCCTCCCCCGCCCCATTCGATTTATTCAGCGTTTAGTCTATGCTTCACTGTTTCTCTTTTTCAGCAAAAGCTTCAAAAGATAAAGACCAGTGCAAATGTGAAAACCTTGTGACGTTCCAGAACTATGCAACCAATGAAGTACAAAGACTCACCCAACGATATATCCTTTCAGAATAATTGTTTTTCACGTATAAGACAAGGGGGGCAGGTTAAGAGAAATGATAACACATCAAGTCTAAGCTGCCTCCATAGCTCAAATCAGTTTACTATAATAAAAAGCTAAACTACTTAATAGATAACGTAATCTCCAAGAAGCAAGGCTTTTAAGACTTGAAATCTGCCTCTCCTTCACAGAAGGGACCAAAATATCAGGATATATAAGGATCTTAACTTTAATAATCCCTAACAGTAAACACCTTCAGGGACAGCAAAGAAATGACAGGGCAAATTCAAGACTAACACTCTTTGCTTTTAATTAATCCTTCAGATGGTACCAAAATAGCATTTACTGGCTACAGGAGTCAGAATACAGGAGATGTTTCCCCTCTGAACTGCCTGATGCAGTGAGGCATTTAAAACAATAACCCAAATGAATCACAGAATCACCTAGGTTGGAAGGGACCTTTTAAGGTCATCTAGTCCAACCAATGGGAAAAAAACCAACACACACCACCACAAACACACCCACCACACAAAACACCACCCAACACTAATCCATATCCCCGAGCACCATGTCGACTCGTCTCTTGAATACCTCCAGCGATGGTGCCTCAACCACCAGAGGTTTTGAGAGCATTGCCTACCAGTTCAGACCTTACCTCCAGCTATTTTGTGGGACAGCAGCAGCCAGCCTCACTACGTATTCCACCTTCCAAAGTGAATCCTTCATGGGTAGCTTGAGGAATCATGTTCTGATCACTTCACTCATTTTAAATTATTGCATGCAAAGTAGAATTACATCAAAAAGGGGGAGAAAGCCATCACATCACTAAGTGCTTCAAACGCTCATCAACATTTATACTGCTCTGAGGGGACTTTTCCAAAGTCTCCAGGTCATTTCCCAGATCCCTTAGAGCATTATCCATGTTCCACAGGCAGTTCCAACCTAGATGCTGAGAAGAAAGGAGACCACTTCTTCCCTCTTCAGCAGAAGCCTTAGCATCTTTACTGTCCTCTCCTGTAGCTGAGTTATGAGGAACTTTGAGCTTACTCAGAATGAAAGAAAACGGAGCCTACCAACATGTGCTTTTTTGCTTCACAAAGTGAGCAGGCAACCCTGTGATTATCCTTGCTTAGAGTCGAAGGACTCCCACTCTTGCTCCTCACTAGCACAAAGATGTATTCTTGTCGTCAGTAAGATGAGGGGGGAGGGTAGGACATGGCTGTTCTGGCCAAACTCAGAGGCTGAATTCAATTTGCCTGTCTACCCTAACCAATTTCTAACAGCCTCGTCAAAGATTCCACTGCCCATTTTCCCTTGCGTAAGACCTTAAAACATTGTAATCAAGACCCTAGACTAACAAGCAAAGAGTGGGGTGGAGCAAAGTAGTCCTTTTAGGGTGGACCTTCAGTTCTCCCTTGATGCTAGGTCGCCTCTTCCTCTCAGCCTCCCCTAGCTCCAGCCTTACGATGGCTCTTGGAGAGGTGGTTAGGTAGAGAGTAAGGATCAGATCAGACCTCCTCCTGCAGCAGACATGGCATTGCTGTCAGCTGGAGGTGCTTACCAGGACAGCAATGCTGTACGCTGCTTTGCATTGCTACAGCTTCTTACTTCTGGGGGAGCCAGCCCTAGGTCCCACGGAGCTTGTTGTGCTCTACTCCACATCTGTCCAGAAACCACTGGCTTGGTAAAAACAGCACCCCACACACACTGCCATAGGGCAGGAGCGTAAGATCATGAGCAGATATTCTTACTGCAGTCATGGAGCTCCAGACAGTTTTATCATCTACTGTTAGCTTACATTTAGTTTTCCATGTGATTAAGTGAAACATTTATTAAACAGCATTAACTGGGATCTTAATATTTAGCTTCCCCTTTAGAAGAGAGGAAGATGGCTAGTTTTCAGAACCACCAGCCTTTTTAATAAGCTGCAGCCTGAACTCCAAGTCAAGGTATGCTCATTAATGTATGGGGCTTCACACAGCTTTGTCAACTCAGGTGATCAAAGCAGAACAAGATACAGGGGGGTATTAGATCAAAAACTACTGGGAGTCAGAGAGTAACAAAGAGGAGAAACAAGAGCAAGTTTACAGACCACAGCAATCGGGCAGCTGACACGTTCTTCTATTAACACATGCTATCAATCAGGAGCCATCTTTCCTTAACTTTTGTCTACTGGAAGAAATGACGAAGAGAATGGAAGACTTGGAAAACAGGCTAAAATACTGATCAAAATATACACTGTATATTTAAACACAAACTTGTCAGAGCTATTTTCTTAAACTGGTTTAAAGTAAAATTACAAATCCTTGTGTCTGAGATTGAAAGAGAATATTTTGGATCCCTGCATCTATATACTATGTGTTCTGTCTTTCATTGATTGCAGATAAGAAATATTGAAAATTTTATATATAAACGATCTAGTAACTAGCAAAAAATCTAATTAAGCAGAACTAAATAACTGAAATAAGCTATGCAAAATAATAAAATGCTGGTATTTTTTTGAAGTGAAATCTCCATGTTTTTGAGTACTTTGAGGGTATGAATTTATTTGGCTTCCTTTTCTGTATTTCCCTCCTCCACTCACTCTGCTAGTATTTAAAGCACCCTATCTGTGTGAATATATATAGTTCTACATATACATATGTATATAAAAACAGACTAAGTGGGACAGCATTCACAGCAATTAGGTTTCACTTACACTCTTCAAACAAGAGTGGACTACTGAAATCAGTTGGAAGTAAAAACAGAAGTTTATACATTTATGTTGGAACTGTGATGAAAGTAAATGGGCAAGTGGGAAGTCTGATGGATTCTCAAGGTATCAGAATCCAAAGTTTCAAGTAGTTGTTCTCTTACCACATCCAGACCATGCAACTTCTCCCTACCATTCTTCAGTCAGCATTAAGCTATTCCCTAACTTTCCTGAATGCAACTAGTATTTTAATTATTAAATCATTCTTTGGGCAATACAACTAGCTGCACACCTGTTTGTCAAACACTAAGACACAAACCAAACCAGCAAATTGCTTCCAGCCATTCTGGCCAACTGAAGTACCTTCAAGTTTTACATCTTCCCCTTGGCAGCAACAGCACTTCACTGCTGACTTTCCTTTCACACTAACAGCAGTATCTGAACTATCTCTTGAACTCGTCCATATCTGTGGCTTAACAGGTAGAGACACCAGCGCTTCCTCCTTTGTTTTGACACATACTGGTTTGCCTCTTTGCTATCTCCAAATGGGAATACACAACTTCCCCCACTCTATACCAGAAGCAGCAGTAGTTGTAGCCAAACTAGATTTAAGTGATCTCAGATAAGCTAATAAGTGTATGTAGATATCTAACAGCAAGCTTTAAGAGCTACCTTATACTTTGGCAAACAGAATGCAAGCTCTGCAAGGATACTGGTACATACTGATTCTCATCAGGTGTTTCTTTTCTTGCATGTCAGCCAAGTACTGGCATCTCAATTAATAATCCCTAGTAAGAAGGAACATGCTGCGTTCATGGTCACACACAGAACAGGCACAAATCTGTAAGATACCGATGTCTTCAGCAATAGTGACTTGGGAACACCAACTCCTCTGTTTTTAACATCACATCTTCAAAAATTTTAGAAAATGGAATAACTTAAAATCAGCTGAGAAGTTAACTGGTATCTTACTGAAAGTATGATGTCTAGCAGCTCCTCTATTTGCTATTTGACAGATATATATTCTCTTGGAATGAAAAGACAAAGGGGATAATTTGCAGTAGTACTTTGTGATTGACTGATTTCATAAAAGTAGTGTGAATTTTTCTTCGTGTAAACCCTTTGGGGTCCCCCACCAATATCCCAAATTTGCTGCTGTACCTCACATTATGACTTGGTTTTGCATTAGCAGTGCAAACCCAAAAACTAAGGAGGCCCTAGCCTGTTGAGATTTGGTGCCATACTCGCCATGATCAAGTCTTACTCCACTTACCTCTCAACATCCACAACTTGTAGAGAAAGAAACAGGCAAGTTTTGTCCTGTGAAGATTATTTCTAACAGAAGAGGAAACACACCAGTGGTAATGAATCTTCATTTATATAGTTTGTTCCCTAAAACCAGCAAAGGTATAATACAAAATTGTCTTAAAACAGATCTGTAACCAGTTTTATTGTAGAAATAACACCTTTACAGCATTTACTTCTCACTGGCTTGTTCTGGCATGCTTCTAATGATGTCAGAGTCACCTGTAAAACAAAAATATATTGTTACAAGAGGACTCACAGAAAGGTGTTTTCAGAAGTCAAAAAGTTAAGAAACAAGGAAACCACACAACACACTGATTCTACAAATAGCAAACTTAAAAGCAATATAAAGACAGTCTGTTTAGAAAAAAAGTAATTTTCACGGCTTGATAAAAAACACACTTGTAACTGTATTTTGCTAATCAATGCACAGTGTTTTTATAGTTATGTAGCTGTCACTAGCATTTACAAAACCAGTACTAGAGCAACAATCTAGTCCTGGAGGACACAATGCATAGTTTTAATATAGCGAATGTCTAGCCTCCCCTGATCACGAAAATATCAGGACAGCGAGAATATTCGCATTACATTACATATCAATAACATTAACTTGCAGTTCCTTAGCTCACAGTTAGTCCCCTCCGCCCCCTAAATCAAACCTAAAAGTAACATTTTGAAAATTAAGTTTACAGCTAGTATTTGAATACAAGCAAGCTAAATAAAAGTTTTCTGAAAAAACAGTGAATTGAAACGAGTATCACTTGGGGAACATTCAGTGAAAGTTATTACAGAAATCATTAAATCTGTTTGGTCAACAAACAGAGCACAAGATTGATTCTTATCTTATAACAGTGACTTTTGGAAAGAGAGAAGTCACTTAATTAGCAGTCTATATGAAGAACCTGAGCAACTCTCTGGGACAAAGAGTGCTACCAAATCATAGTAATTACACACAGATTTACAGTTTTTAAATGTTTAATATCATTTTCAGCCCTGGATTAGTTCCACCTGCATATAGGTTATTTTTATATATAATATTCTGGGAGGCAAAACAACTCACAATCCTTTGTCTTGGATAAAAACACTCAGACAAGACTGATGCCCACAGCATGTTGCACCAGCTCATATTCTAGCTGATGGGCTCAGAAACACATGCCATAAAGTTGCTTCCCAGCCACTGAAACCTCCTCACAGACCGAGAGGTAGACAAAATACTCACAGGGTTTAGCAGTAATGGGAGCTATGCACAAATATAACCAGCAGTAACTCCAGGTTCTAAGAACTTAGGACTCACAAAAGAACAGGATCTCGGTCCGAGAAAATTATAATTGAGAATTAAACCCAATGGAAAATGACAGCAAAGTGTGTCATCACCCCCTGCACGTTACTTGCTCAGTGCTGCTACTCACAGGTGAGCAGAGGAACAACTGACACATACCCATCTGGTCACTATCCTGCAAAAGAGACATACCTGGGTCGATGATGGCCAGTGTGCACACTCTGTAGTATTTCCCGCAGGCTGTGCCCAATTCGATGTTGTTGCCGCTATAATGATGGACACCAGTCTTGGCAAGCATAGCGTAGTACTCGATCTCCGATTTTCTGAAATTCGAAAACTAGGTGTTACAGTACTGACAAACAATTCTGATTGGCTCGAATACAGCAAGAGCAGCTTTAACTCCAATCACACTTAAACCTTACAGTTTTCCTTCCCACCCAGACAAACACATCTGTGCCTTCCCAGACAACATCACTACTGTGTTGTGGCTCAGGAACCCTTATCCAGAAGGATGCTAAAGGTATGTAACAGCAACCCACTTCTGGGGTGCAAATCCTTAGGGTTGCTCCTACACATGCCCATTTCAGGACTTCCAGACTTCAAAAAGGTTGTAGGAGCCAAGCCAAAGTGCATAAACAACAACCCCTATTAACGCTGATACTCAGTAGCCAGAGATCTGACTGCCACTAGCCGTGAAAGAAACTCTGTATTTTTTCTTTAAAAAAAGAAAGGAATCAATCAATATTCCCTTAATATTTTTAGTATTAATATGTGGTTAATATTGTTTCTCAATCACTTTTGGGACCTCCACTAACATGTTGCCTAACGTAAGAGTCCTGCCACTTTTCAAGCATCTAACTTTGGTTTTCTGCATTTACACTTTCCTTAATCTGATCGTATCCCCTGAAGACAAAAAGGGACCAGAAAAAAAACAAGAACGATGTAAGGAAGTTTGCTTTTTTGAGAATCAAGTCTTCACAATTTCACTGGCCAGGAACCTAAATTTATAACTTACTTGAACAGCAAGTTTTGTGTGCTTCAAATATTTTAAATCAGTGTCAATTTGAATTAGAAAGCTATAAAAATGTTGGGAAGCACTTCAACGCATCCAGGCCTGAAATCATTATACACCAAACAACCCATCACTTTTATTTCACAGCACTCTGGAATATGACAGTACTCTGCATTAATAATTCACTGTAGCAATTAACACGAAGTACATGCTGTACTCATACAAAGAATCTGTCCGAGTTTTAAAGAGAATTGTTTTTTCCATACATCTACTTACCTCAAAGCAGGACAGTTGTTGGCTAGGATGACCAACTTGGCTTTGCCCTGACGAATCATTTTTAGAGTCTGTTTGTATCCTAGCACATATTTACCACTTTTCATAACCAGCTGAAGCCTAGAGTTTATAGACTCCAGGGACTTTTTCTGAAAAAAAAAAGATGTAGAAAATCATTATTGTACATTACTTTACGTTTTGCAAAACAGCAGAAAACATAAGAAAATGAACATATTCCAAATACAAGCCATAATTTCCCTATGGTTTGCAAAGCAGAACAAGAAAAGCCAGCCTATGTATGAGTACGAGAAAGTTTGTGGGTAGGGGGGTTGCTGACACTATGTTTTTCCAACATAATAAAAATACCTCTTACATTTCTTAAAATAGAAAAATACATCTTAAAGCATTGCTGCTGCTATCTACGTTAGTAACACCTGGGTGCATTTGACAGGCCTTTTCAAAGCTCAACTAGTCAGGTCCAACCAAATACTACTTCTGCCTTCCAAATCTAAGCCAGGTTTGAAGTTTGTCTCTTCCTAGGGTGCACCCTAACAGCATTACACCGGTTAGCAGAAACAAGTAGCCACATGCAATATAAGCTGACATTCCAACAGGAGACCGCGGTACTGATGACAACAGGTAAGCGCATCTGCAAGGAAGAACTCCATCATCTAACAAAAAAACCCACAGATGCCAGAGTCGCTCTAAGAGACAGGCCAGAACATGCCAGGAAATGCAAAAGCCGAGGTCCACCCGCACTAGGAACTCAGAACCAGCTCCCTCCTTCCTCCACCCAGCATAGAACCCCTGGAATCGGCCCGGGACAGTGCACAGGAGGGAACCGCGGGCAGCGAAAGCGGGGGGAGGCGGCCGCAGGGCGCGGCTGGCAGCCTGTGCGAGGAGAGCACGGCCCGAGCTGCCAGGCCCGCGACAGGCCTCTCCGGCTGTGCCCAGGGCCTCCCGCCGCCCCCGGCCCCCACCCCAGACCACGCCGGGGCCCACTCTGCCTCACCGCCCCCCTCCGCCGCCCCCTCCCGCGCAGAGCCCGCCGCCGCCGCAGGCCGGGCCGCCGCCACGTGAAGCCGGCGCGGCCGGCTCCCGCTCACCGTCTTCTTCGCGGCCACCATGTTGCTGCCTCACGTCGCGTCAGGTCGGGCGGTACCTGGAAGAGAAGGGTGAACGGGGAGGAGGCGTTAGCAGCCGGCAACGGCCCCCTCCGCGCCCCCCCGCGCCGCCCTGGCCGAGCCCCACTCACCGGAGACGCGCCGCCAAGATGGCCGGGCCGCCAGAAAGGACCGAGCTCCCACAAGGCATCGCGGATCCACGCGCCGCAGCTCTCGCGAGACCCGCGAGGCAGCCCTCGCACCGCCTCCCTCCGGCTGCCAATGCGCGGCGGGGGGCGGGGCCACCCAGACATGCGGAAGGGGATGCAGTCATGGTGAAGGGCCGTGAGGGAGTGCGTTTGGGTCTGTGTGGGCGTCTGCCTCACTCCGCCTTCGCCTTCACCAGCTCGCGTTTCACGGAGCAATTTTAAATGCCCCTTTTCCTTGTCACGGCCGTGCGGGAGGCTGCGGCCACCGGTCAAGGAAGGCCCTTGCAGGGAGAGTCCCAAGGGGCCTGAGCCTCCCATTCCCCTGTGGGGATGTCAGTTCTGCCACAGGGCCCGTGTGGGGAGATACAGCGGCCTTCCAGTGCCAAAGGGGGCCTACAGGAGAGGTGGAGAGGGATTCTATCCGGAAATGTAGTGATAGGACAAGGGGTAATGGTTTTAAACTGAAAGAGGGGAGATTTAGATTAGCTATTAGGAGGAAATTCTTTACACTGAAGGTGGTGAGACACTGGAACAGGTTGCCCAGAGAAGCTGTGGATGCCCTATCCCTGGAGGTGTTCAAGGCCAGGCTGGATGGGGCTTTGAGCAGCCTGCTCTAGTGGGAGGTGTCCTTGCCCATGGCAGGGGGGTTGGAACTAGGTGATCTTTAGGGTCCCTTCCAACCCAAACCATTCTATGATTCTATGACACTGAGCTCAGGAACAGCTCTGGGCCTGAGGCCACCTGCGTTTGCAGGTTTAGGCTTGGCCCCGAAGTGTTTGAATCACGGTGCAGGGAACCCTCTTCCTGCCCCCTGTGGGCTCTGGAAACCAGCAGCTTGAAAATCACCATGCTGAACACAAGACGAGCTGGCTATGAAAGTTCTCAGTTTGAGGCTAAGAACAGTCGATGCCACAGTGGTGGCCAGCCTGGGACAGCCACCCCGGGTGGGCTCAGGGAGGAGCAGTGAGCACCAGTTCAGCTGGTGCCCGCCTGGGCGTTATGGGGATGAGCAATGTGGGTGTTCGGGGTGTGAGTTTGGGGGTTTCACCTGTGACACACACACACACACACCCCCCAGGAGGAGGCTCAGGAGTCCACTTGCAGGACAGCAAGTCTTCTGCTGTCCTTAGGACAGTCTCCTGCATGTGCTTAGGACACACAGCACCAGAAAGGCACCCCAGCATATATTTTCTTATGAAATTACGAAGCTAGAATAAAATCTTGTCTAGAGTTGCCTGGGTTAGCGCGAGCATGGGGCAGTGTTGTGCCTGTTGGCTGCAGGAGGTTTGATGCCGTTGCCGATACGGGATATCACAGAATCACAGAATCACAGAATATTAGTGGTTGGAAGGGACCTCTGAGATCATCGAGTCCAACCACATTA
>JAOXNO010000013.1:136608613-136659007 GCA_028565335.1 Limnodromus scolopaceus
AGGGGGGTTGGAACTCGATGATCTTTTGAGGTCCCTTCCAACCCTAACCATTCTATGATTCTATGATTCTATGAATTCCCAGGGATTTCATCTTGACATTCCTTCGAGAAGATTAAGATACAAACTCTTGTCAAACTGAATTTAATCAGAAGGTTTTTAAGTCAGTCTGATAGGTAGGTATAGCTCATTTTGAGTCCTCAACTTTTATCCTTAAATACCTGTCAGAGTAATTTTGCCATTTCTTTATTAATAAATTTTGTCTGCCAAAAAGGCCTATTGCTTTACTTAGCCAATAAGTTGATGAAAGATGAAAGAAGCAGAAGTTTTAATTTGCTTAGGCTTCCTGTTGTTGAATGTTTTATTAGACAAAGCGTACTGTGAATGGTAGTTTAATACTTAAAAAGACAGACAAACTGTTTTTTGTTTTAAGAAATGGGCACTGGGATGAGAAAGTTAATTTCAGTGTTTTTCGTTCAGAGCACCCAGAGGCATCACCAGAGATTTCCCATGTGCAGCCCAGGGCAGCAACTGCCTCCTGCAACTCCCTCATGTTGATTCTGTGCCTGGTTTGGGGCAGGAAAAGGTGTTTCCTTGCAGAGCATCCCATCACCAGCAAACCTTCTGCCCACTTCAGATGCATAAGACAAAATGTAGTAGGACATTGGCCTATAAACAGGTCCGCTCTCCCCATATAAAAATATATGATGCACATCAAGCCAAAACTTCATTATTTTTTTTTTTTAAATGTAAGAGCAGCACCATCCTCTACTGGATATGTGTAAGAGTAGCAGAGCTGGTGAAGGAGTGTTGTCCACAGCCAGGTGGGAGCTCTTTGACATGTAGTGCTTGTGTGGTCCCCTGTGTGTGTAGTGTTCATCTAGCTTACGTGCCCACTCATCAATTTTCCGCAATTCTCTTTTTTCTTTCCTTGCTCTGCCATAACTAAAAGCATCATCAGGTGAAAACCCCTTCACTGCAGACGATCACGAAACCATAGCTGACCAAACACAGTTGGACCCAGTGGAGGATGTGAGTCTTGCCTCTGAGGAGGCAAACCCAGGCAAGCATCTGCCAGGAGAGGAGGCTGCAGCCGTGATTCTGGCCGTAGAGGGAAAGATCGATTCGGTCAGTAAAAGGGAGGAACCGGAGGGCACTGAGCCCCTGCCTGCAGGAGTGGAGGAAAGCTCTGAGCTGCCATCTGCTTGGCGAGAGGAGAGCAATGGGCCTTCACCTCCAGCACCGGGAGAAGATGAGCCTTCACCTCCAGCACCAGGAGAAGATGCTGGGTCACCATCACCAGGACCAGCAGAGCACAGTGAGCTGGTAGAGGGCAGTGACAGCTCTGTAGTGGAAATCATCAAGAAAGTACAGATTACTGAAGAGGACCACCTCATTGAGGGTAATATTTGTGCTTTCATAAATTCAGGAGACCAAATTCTGCCTCCAGTGACTTGTGTGTGGGTCCTTCTGACTTTACTGAGAGTCTTACGTGAGCTTCTGGAGTCAGAATTTGGCCCAGAGAGTCTGTACAACGTGGGGCGTAGAAGAATGTGGCTGGGGAAGCCTCAGACTCACAAGTCCAAGCTGTAATAAATTTAATCAGCATTTCCAGTCATTATCTCTGCTATTTCATTTCATGCCCTTTTTGCTCTTAGCAGCTACAATGCCCCACCGTACCCCTCTTTTAAAATGTTGTGTTTCTGTGTAGCTCAGACATGATCCTTAATATTTACAGAGACCAAAGGCTGTATTACTTTAGTTACATGTATTAGTTATAAAGCAACTGACCCGGTGCACGTGAAGTTGGAGTGTGCGTATTTGGATGCAGAAGAAAAAGCATCTCTTCGATGCACCCTTGCTGAATCCAGCCTGTCCTAGAAAGCTGGTTACTACACAGGCAGAATGGACGTAGCAGGGGGGTGGCCTTTCCAAAAATGTTTGGAGCTGAGTAGCTGGGGAGGAAGGCTGCGTGAGGAAGCAGTGGTCTTTGAGATGGCAGGTATTTACGTGTGCTGTGAGAGGGACCTTTACTGGGAGGTACGGTCATTGCCAGAGATTGCAGGCTGTGCCAGCCTTTGGCTTAGTGCCCAGAGGACGTGTGTGGACTGCACACGCAGAAGGTGAACACTTCACAGGAGGAATCAGTTTTCTTCTAAATGGTACAAAGCAGCTTGCTGAGCAATCAGATACTTCCCAGGGGAACATTTCTTCAGGGAATAAGCAGGTGAAGAGCATGAGAAGTACTTCTCTGCAGGGAAAGGTGGTATCAGCAGCCTTCCTCACACCCCATTTGCCTCGGAGAAGTGCGAGGTGGAGGAGAAGGACACACTGCCCTAACCTTGATGCTTTGCTATGCCCATCTCTCAACTGGGTATATAACTCTGACTCTTTGCACCCTGGTAGCTGAGCACGGGGCTTGGCTTGTCCTGTCCTGTGTCTCCTCTCAAAAGAGTTTTGAAGTTTCCTCTACATAAGATGGGCTTCAATCTTTGGAATGAAGTCTTGGTTTATGTAAGCAGTAAATGACTGGATGCTCACCTGTAAAATACGTAGTCTTGCCTAGCTGGAAACTCCAATTTCATTACTCAGCCTTTCTAAGCTTTGTGGCTTAGTGCTGGAGGCAGAGCAGTGTGCCCTGAACATTGCGGAATGACCTCATGTCCATGGGAACACTTTTACAATTGACTGTTTGCCTGAAGATCAGTAACGGGGCATTGACCACCAAGCAATTCATGCTCCTTGCAGGGTGAGTGAACAAGGCTTTTCGGAAAAAGAGTTTTGCTCCTATTTGTTCAAAGCAGGATGTAATATTTTAACTGTGTGCGTTACCTTTCTGTGAGGTATGTGATGCAGAAGGGACCTTCTATTTTTATGCTGTGGTGCACGTGATACTTAGCACTTGTTTTGCTTTCCTTTAGTCAGTAGTTGTGCAAGTAAATTAAATAGGTAGCAATTTCCCAGGGAAAGCACAGTTTCAGCCAGACTTTGGCATGTTGCCGTGTTTTCTATTTCTGTTTTTGTTCCAATTGCAAATAAAACTGCACATATATACAATAAAATCCAGGAAAAATAATTTGAACAGAAATAGTGCTCATGATTTGTATTGAATAGAGCATCAAGGGGATTTTGTGAAAGCATCAGTGGCTTTAGGAGAACTTTACGGGCATGAGGCGTGCACATAGCCGGATGATGAAAAGTGATGGGAGCATCCTGTTTGTTCCCTATGGATTCATTCAGGGGTTACCTTGGTCAGGGGCGTTGGAGAGCTGACAGAGTACAGTCAGGTTTGCAGAAAGGAGCTGGGCCACTTGGTGTTTTTCTCAGTGGATCCTAATTTGATCTCTATGGTTACCATTCCCAGGTGAGACGGGAGAACAGGTGGAAACTGAGCTGCTGAGTGAGATAGTAAGTGGAGGGCCTGAAACAAAAGAAGAAGAAACAGGAGAAGCTGTGGATGGTGTAGCAGCGACAGAGATAGGTATGTTGACAGAAGAGGGAAGGACCACATGGGTTATTGTTTAGAAGACAGAAAAGACTGTGCTGTCCTTAATGAGCACCTCTTGTCATCCTGCTGCCCGTGTACGGCTGCTTTCTGCATTTTAACAGAGAGAGTCACGAATATTTTTGTTTACATTAGGAGACGTTTTGGAAGCAATCAATTGGAAGTCATGCTTTTTACATGGGTTGTCTTTATCTAATACATGAGTCTTACCAGTGATAAATTACCCCTCTTTGGGGAGAATGCTAGACTGCAACATGCAGTCATGGAAAATAAAAACCTATGTTAAAATCATGACTCTGCTTATTATTACTTGCAGACTTATGAGCTAATGCATTAATGCTGCTTTGTGATTTCCATTTTAGTCATTTTAGATCCCCTCGTTCTCCTTATTGTCTGAAATCAGCAGTGTAGCGCTGGGATGAAAGCTCATTGCACACCAAGTGCAGTCACCTGGTGGGAAGGAAAAATCACATGCCAAATAAAGCGCCTTTGGAAAAACGGTCACACCAGTGAAGAGAAGAATTCAAGGGGATAGGACTGTCCCTCTGGCAGAGTTGGAAATTGTGTTCACAATTCTGTCATCACGGTCTTTCTGTAAAAGTTATTTCTTCTTCCACATTCACTAAGAATCCTCCACTCATTTATTTTGAGTCCATCACATAAGGTATTTCCATGCCACAGAAGGCAGAAGTTACCCCGTGGTATTGCTGGAATGTGGAAAAGGAGCAGCAGGCAATGCAGACACCTCCTCCCTTCCCCCAGTGAATGTTACCACAATGATTGAAACCGCTTTTCCCCTCTCTTCTCCCTCCTAACCATTGTCCTACTCAATGCTCAAAATTTCTCTGAGCTAGTGAGTATTTGTGTAATTCAGAAGAGAAAAGCTCCAGTAGAAGTGGTGGGAGGTATCTTACAGCAGCACCTCCATGACTTCCAAATGAACCTCTTGCACTTGGGATGAGAGGTCTTTGGCTCCTTCCAGTGCTAGTGTAAGCTCTGGCCTTTAAGCTGACAGCAGCAAGCCAGCATGTTCCACCTGTGCTACAGGATTAAGGAAAATGGTTTGCAGCATGAGCTCTGCAGCTTGGCAGACCAGCAGGGTGGTGGTCAAGTGGTTTGGTCAAGGCACATAAGGCTTTATGACCTAATGATTACTCAAGTAGAGTTAGATAAGCAGTGACCAAAAAAAAGCACTCACCTCTCTTTAATTCTCATCTGCTTAACAGTTGATCACCTTTATATTGTTACTTTCTAAGCTAGCCTGTTTGCCCTTGGCAACTGTGCTCTTGCAGGACCTTTAAATTTTTGCCATATAGATTTGCCTATGAAGTCCGAAAAAGTTTATTCACTCAACTTGTTTTTAATGTGTTGCCCCTAAGCTTTTGCAAAAAGAAATGTATCTGTGCTGTGAGTTCAGCAAAGCAGTTACTTCTGGGAACCCTCAAAGAACAGCATGCTGCTCCTGAAGAGTAGGAGATTCCATCACGTAATGATTACAGCTTGATTGAAATACTTACTTTCTGCATTTACCTGCCTTGGCAATATTCTCCCCAACAGTTTTGTAAGGAAGCAGAAAGAACAGCCCTGCTTCTATGTCCGTAATACATTTCAGATGATAGGAGTGCACCGGTGCAGACAGCCCAGAGAACAGCTGTGGGCAAGAAAAGCAAACAATTTTAAGAATGGAACAGCGAGCATTTAAATCTGGGATGCTGTTGTGTAAGGCAGCAGTTCTTCCATCTTGAAAGGATATTGAAGAACTAAACCAAGATTCTGGGCAGGGAAGCAAGATCACTAAAGGGAATGGAAAAATTCTTACTTTGAGAGAGATCAAAAACATTCAGAGCCTTGCCTCTGAGAGGGTATGGCTAAGAGGATATGAGCTGATACTCATGCAAAATAAATTTTGCTCTAAAGATAGCTGAGGTCCATCTCTGAACAAGAGAATGCTCATTAACACAATAGATGTGTTGAATTCAAAGCCACAAAAAGGTACTTTTTTTTTCCCCACTATATAAGCAGTGTTCATGCAAATTAACTGTCAGACTCTTTGTCACAGAAAATCACTGCAGTTGGATGTCTCTCTCTCATCACCTGTATTCCTCTGCAAAATTCCCATCTTCCCTGTGTCTTCTACCAAGCCTCGTGGTAATACCACCATTTACTACAAGGAAATCCCATGTTCCCAACCTCTCCTTGCAGGGTCTTCTGGCTGGGAAAGAAGTACCTTGAGCTGGAGTGGTCCAACACTATGATTTCTGTCACTCATCCCTTTGGGCACCATCTTTTAGCAAGCAAAGGCTGTGAGACTCAGAGCTTCTCAGCTGCTGGTGGCCAACACATACAGTTTCAGGGGCTGAGTGCAGGTCCTCAACCTGGAATGGAATAGTTGAGTTAGGAAGGTATCATCTCTGGAGATTGTCTAGTCCAGACCCTCTGCTCAAAGGTGGAGCAGGTTGTCCTGTTGGGTTTTGAATATCACCAAGGATGGAGACTCCACAAACTCTGTGGGCAGCCTGTTCCAATCAGTCAATTACCCTTACAGTAAAAAAAAAAGGTTTTCTTATGATTAAATGTAATACCTGTTTTTGAATTTATGCCCTTTGACTCTTGTCCTTATTTAAGATTTAATGTCCATGAGAGTTCTGCCTCTGTGTCAAATATGACTGAAATTAACTAGTGATTTCAAAAGTTAAAAGAAAAGGCAGCAGGGTGGGGAGGAGCGTAAGAGTGTTGCAGCATCACTGGCTTTCCCAGGGGTGATGTTAATGTCTGTAAGACACAGACCATGTACGAATGGGATGAGGGAAGAGGAAGCAGAGCCAGTTGCTGCTTGCGGCTGCTGCAGGATCACACAGAACACCCTTACAGATCTGGGAGAATAGCAGATACCCTTTCATCCTGTGATTCTTCCAGGGAACTTTCACTTCGAATTCCTGTAAGATTTAGTGAATATCAAGTTGTACCCGCAATTAATTGTTAAATTAATTTTTTCCATGTGTTTCAGAGACCGCTAATAACAAGGAATAGAAGTTATGTCACTATGAACATCCTCTTCTTGGGCCCGCTCTTCTGTCCACATGAACATTTTTAAATTTCATTGGGTTGGGAAAATAGAAAAGCTTTTATGAATTGAGCCACAAGCAACAGAAATGAATAAGAGGCGTCAGAAAAAGCTTTATATAATATATATTTTTTGAAATCAAACTGCCAAGACTTGAAGTGATTGAAATACCTGAACTTTCACCTCCCTGCCACGGCGTGCCTTCTGTACATGGCTAGCACAGCGGGATAATTTTCCGACAGCAGTATAACCGTTCAGCTTTCAATTGGGACTTTTTCCAGGTTCAGATAACTAACCTTCGAAACCTTCAACCAGCATTATATAGGATAAAGAATATAGTGTAGCTTTTTTCTTTTTTGATGGTAGCATGCAGGCAATTTCTCCAAGCGCCCGGACTACCAATGTATGGAGCTGCTGAAGCATATAGCGCGTGGAGAACTGGAAGATGAAAGTGCCCATTTCCCGGGATGTAACTAAATGCAGAGGTTAGTTTTTCTGAAAACGGAAGATACAGAGGGTGCAGTGTCCAGAACCCAAGTGGGGGTTTGCTGCTCACTCCCCATTTTTAAACACAAATTTATTGCAAGGCTAGTAGTACCGTGTTTGTGATGACTCCTGCAAAAACAGGGAGAAGAAGGCATTTTAAACTACGAGTAGGGTGTTTTAGTCTTATAAATTCTAGGATACGCAAAATATAAAGATAACTGCACAGCTGTTAACATTCATGGTGATTAATAACATGTCTTTAGCTGTGTAGTTCCTCATAGGCATTTGTGGCTTCTAAAATAGATTTCTAATCAGAGACATATCTAAGCCTGTTCCCAAAGGAGAGGTCATCTATTTTGTTTCCCTGTAGTGCTGTCCTTCAGAAGAAGTATGCTATCAGGGACTGGCTTGGTTATTTTCCAAAATGCTAAATAATCATTTTGGAACTGAAGCTGAATGACAATGCTTTCAAACAAATTTCCTGTGAAAACAGGCCCTGAACATAATTGATGTTATGGACCTGATAGAAAGTAGAGGTTTGTTCTGATGGTTGATGTTGCAAAGGGACTATATGTTATCATTAAGGACTGTGTTTACAGGATTCTCTGGCATAAGGAAGTAGAATATGGAGAAAAGGTCAGTTATCTAAAAAGGGCGAGCACATGTTGCTATTTTATTAACTTCATTGTACAGAAGGACTTCACAAAAATTCTGCTGTCACTAGCAAATTATACAAATCCCCTCTAAGAGCTAAATTTTGTGCTGCATGTGCACATCTGAGCCCAGCTGACTTCAGTTTGTATCAAATAATCTAATTGATATCCCTGGCCTATCAGCCTTTTGTGTAAACTGATATTCCTTGGCTGTATCACTAAATCTGCTTATCGGTGCACTTATGAATTTGTCAGCTTCATTTATTGTCAACTTTCTGTAGGTAATACCATAAACTTTTAGAATCAAAATGCCTACTTTCAGGGTTTTTTTAGGATTTTTTTGGTAGGTGGATATCGCAGAGTTTTATTTTTTATTTTTACTAGCCTTCTATAATAGAGAAGTTAAAACAAGCAGCTAGTTCTATTAAAAATCTATTGACATTAAAGTGGGAATAAAAAATTATAAGTAGTCAAACTTTTTGCCCACGTGCCCAAATCATCCCATGACAAAAAGCCATGAGAAATGTACCATGCACTTGGGAGAGCGGAGGAGTGGGGGAACAGGCACTGAGCAGGAGGACTCCCTGGGGTGATACAGGACTAGGCTAGGTGTACAACCAGGATCCAGGACACCCCAGGAACTTCCACCATCAATTCCTTCTGGTGGCTGGTTTCCTCCTGTCGGCTGGGAATTCGGTTCAGCCACCAGCACCTGTGCCAGCGTGGTCCTGCTCCCAAAGATGGGAGATGAAATCTGCAGAGCAGCCATGCTGGCTACTTGCAAGCTGTGTTTTAGATCATGACTTGCAGGTTGACCAGCTACATTGAACAATTTAAAACCATAAACCAAGAGGAATCCATAGTATTAATAGCAACAGAGGACACTGCACTTGGAAATAAATTATGAATATACAAGGGAGTCAAGATAACCTGCTCACCTCAGAGTCACTCTTTCTACCACTGCTGTTACAAGGAAGACAGGTGGCAATATACATCCTTTCCTCACTGTTCATCTTTTTCAGGTCATTAAGCAATGCTAATTGGAAAGAAGAAAAGTATAATTCAGTCAATGACTCAACAATATCAGCCCTTCTCAGTCATCTTCAGTCCTCACGTATTCTGTGATTACAACAAATGAAAGCTATTTTTCATTTTCAATATGCTTGACACTGTGCTAAACATGAAATGTTAATCACTTAAATTACCATAAAATCAGAATTTGGCTGCTAGAGGTATGCTGAACATCCCTACCTTGAGGAATCCACTGGGGCCTCGCGTTCCTGTACTATGTACTATGCATAAAGGGCCAAAATAGGTGCAGTTCTTTGCCTCTGCAAACCTGGGACATCACAGAGATTGCCAAGGGCAGAAATTCTTCTGTGGATCAAAGAGCTTTCTCATGTTAAAGGCTGAGAAAAGGGTATGCTCCAGTGTCTGTGTTTACAAAATAAATCTCCAAAGACAAGGCAATACACTGTAACTTTTTTTTTTAAAAAAACATAATCAAGATACAAAACAATCTTCAGAAATGTTTATGAAAAGCTAGACAATTTTCGTCCCTTAACTTCATCCAAGGTAGAGGTCATCATTCCATGCCACAGGCAGTGCTGGGCAGGACACTGGAAAGAATAAACTTCCAAGCTAACAAGAAAGTTCTGGTGGGAGTTTTGTTTCTATTCCCAATAAACACAGCCCTGGAAGAGGTTAAATTTGCACTCTGTTGGCTCTTTGCAGACACACATACAGGTTGTGTTAGGATCCCAGAAGATAACTTGGCCTTCTGGCTGGCAGGGTTGGCTCTTTCACTCAGCAAAGACCTGCTTTCAGGTAGAAACTGCAGCAAGAGCAAGGTGCTTGTAGCAGAAGTTTCAAGCGGTTTAAGTTTGGCTATGTGTTTTAACAGAGAAAGTTTTATTAAAATTATGTACTGAGCTTTATTTTTGCATTGTTTAATCTGCAGAGAATATAATCTTTTGGGGAAAAAAAAAAACAAACAAATTATTACAAAGAAATCTGGTAGACCATGCAAATTTAAGTATTGCTTTACTTTCACAGAAACAGAGGAGCTGTTTTGTTGTTTTCTTAAGTTACATGTGACTGAAACAAATTTTAAATGGTGAAATTAGTTTGTCAGAAGCTGAATTGCAACTCCATATTTTGCATGCTAGAGGCTGAGTCCAGCAAACAAAAAAAGCTAAGTTCAACGTAGCTCTAGTTAAAACAGGCTTTCTTAAGCGTTTGTGTACTTTGCTGGGCTAAGACCTAGGGATAGCCACAATACTTGCTTTTCACATTGGAGAATTGTGGGGCTTAGACTTCTTGTCTTAAAGAATAGAATCAAATAATATAAATCTGCTTAAAAAATAAAAGTTTTAAACATCTCTATGGAAGACTGATTGTTTATGTTGAGAACTGCTCTGTTACAGCTGTAAATAAGAGAGTTTATCTCAGTTATTCTAGAATTCCAGTACCTGGAGAATGCATATTTTGGTCCGATGCATTCAAGAAAAAAAGCTTATTGATACTCTTGCATTTTCACGGGAAGCGATGTGATTGTGCTGCGGCTTGTTAGCTGCATCCAGCATCCTTTTGTGGTTTGTTTTTTTCCCAGGAGTTTCACTTGCATTTCCGTCTCAGACTGCCCTGTACTGCAGAAGGCAATGGTATATTCACAGTAGTGAGGAGGAGACACCAGGAGACACCTAGGAGGAGACACCTAGACACCAGAGGAGGTCTATGCAGGACTTGTATCAGCAAATGGACAAGTCAGCACGCACCAAAAAAATACCGAAACTGCCATCTAGTGGCCCAAGGTTAGCCAAGAGGCAGCACAAGTAAGGTTGGGGAGAAGAACATGAGAGGTAAGGGATAACCATAGCAAGACTGAAGTTAGCTCGTGTTCAACACTACTGAATTCTGCTGAAGGTGAACTTTAACTAAATCTGCTACAAATAAGTGACATATAGTCCAACAAAGTAATTATATCTGAGCAAAGCTGTAACAGAGGAATGTAATTCTGGAATCTGTTTAAATCTAACTCCATTCAATCACATTATTCTTAACTGACAAAGTAAAGCACCATTAGCTCCATTTTTCCTAGAAAGTCATACTCACGTTAGCAGTAGCTCCTTCCTAACAGGCCTGGGCATGTTTTTTCTTAGATGGGATTGCTTCCTGAGTCAGAGCTGTAGAGCATAAAATACATTAATAGTATAGCCAAGGAAAGAGACCAAGAGCAGAGGCCAAGACTAATAAAGTTTACGTGTAGGAAGTTTATATACAGAATTCAGGTATTTTTTAAAGGCTGTTGCTTGGAAGTTCACTGTTTGAAATACTAAAAGTATTATCCTACTTCCAATACAAATAAATATCTACCATTTTGTTGAGGGAAACCAAGACAGTGCTGCAAAAAAATCCATACATCTGTAAGTATATCTGTTGCTGTGACCACCTCATTATTAATCTTTTTTCCATAAAGATACAATTTACAAGTTTAGCAAAAAGCAGGAGAAAGAGCCACTTCACATCACATCTAGAGAGGGCTAAAGAGCGTTGACTGTTCTCACAGCTTTCCGACTGCCCTTCTGGTGTGTGCTGAAGTGGTGCCAGGAATGAATGAAACATACGAAATACAGGTACTGCAGTAGTAGAACTGGAGAAAGGAGAGCCGGAAAGCATGGCTGACAAGCAGGAACATAACACACCACAAGTGGGACACTTACAGATTATCCAAGGATGGAAGATGATTCACATGGTGTGGCACAATGCAGGGGGATTTTCAGACGAGGCAAAGCTATATAGCAACACGGGGCTGCCAGATTGGATTGATCTTTCATGCTTACCCTACGAAAATCATTAACCGATTGAGTGAGGTGATTCTGTCCCTCTACTCCGCTCTCAAGACCCCACCCGGAGTACTGCATCCAGCTCTGGGGCCCTCAACATAGGAAGGACATGGACCTGTTGGAGCGAGTCCAGGAAGGCCATGAAGATGCTCAGAGGGCTGGAGCACGTCTCCTCTGAGGACAGGCTGAGAAAGTTGGGGTTGTTCAGCCTGGAGAAGAGGTGGCTCCAGGGAGACCTTATAGTGGCCTCAGTACCTGAAGGGGGCCTACAGGAGAGTTGGGGAGGAACTCTTTATCAGGCAGTGTAGTGACAGGACAAGGGGTAATGGCTTTAAACTGAAAGAGGGGAGATTTAGATTAGATATTAGGAAGAATTTTCTTACTCTGAGGCTGATGAGACAGCAGGTTGCCCAGGAAAGCTGTGGATGCCCCATCCCAGGCTGGATGGGGCTTTGAGCAACCTGGTCTAGTGGGAGGTGTCCCTGCCCACGGCAGGGGGTTGGAACTAAGGTCCCTTCCAACCCAAACCATTCTATGAAAGGTATGTGAGATGATGATCTGTAGGCATTATACACAGAAGACAAATCAATCCTCAGTTCTCCTGTGTGTGATTCGATTTGATCCATTGGACAGCTGAACACACAGTATCGTGACTTGACATGACAAACCAGTGTTATGCCCTCTCCTTGTGATACTACTGGTTTTGTGGCTTACCAAAATTGAGTGAGTTTGGTCACAAGAGATTGGAGTAGAGACAGATTCTGGAGCGCTCAGTCATGGCACTCTGGCATACAAACAGCAGCCTCTGGAAGGAGCAGCCTCCAGGATTCCCCTCTCAGAGTACATTTCAGAAAGCAGGTACATGTTTCTGCCATTGACACGATACATTCTCCAAGTTGTTTTTGGAGCCAGTATATGGCTGCTTTTACTTTCTACACAAAGAAAGTGAAGATACAGTGACAGTAGCATCCCATATGCTATTGCATAGTCATCTTCACAGAAGGGAGCAAAACAATGAGGTTGAGGTGGACAGACTATAACAGAACAGAATTTCTGCTCGTTTCCCCCTGAATAAACCAATACTGTGCTTAGTCATATGGCTGCGTGAAATCAACTCTACCATGAGGCAGCTGACTTCCAAACTAGTTCCTTAAAAACACAGTATCCATTTCTACTTGGTTGGAAGACAAATGCAGAGGAATGGGATAACTTCCTAGCATCACCAGTCTGACTTCTCAATATCACTTAATCACCCCATCAGGCAGATGCTTCTGTCCTTAATGGCAGAGAGAAAAACACCAAGAACTGTGATGCCATTATACCTGAAAGCTTCCTGCCTTGGAGGATTACCTTCATCCTTAGCTATTAGGAGATAGATAATAAACCTATTATTTTGGTTTGATTTATTACTTATTGAATAAACTAGATAGGGTGGGTTTTTTTTGTAATGGAATATCAAAGCATAACCAAGAAAAGAAAAGTTTGTTCCCAGAATAGACAAACACAGTTTTACAGATGCAATTATAATTTATTGTCATTAAACAGGATTATTTTTTGGTGTTTTGTTGGGTTTTTTTGTTTTTTTTTTTTTAAATCAAAAGCTAGTAAAATTTGAATGGCTACGAAAATGATTATGAAAAAGGTTACAGGTAGAGATTCATTTACAGGTGATTTATAGAGTTAGCACTTTATTTCAGAAAAGCATAATTTTCTTTTTTTCTGAAATTAACATTAATTTTTTAAAGCAATTGCTTCCATATCAAAAAAAAAGTCCCAACTGTAATCTATTCTGTAAAGAAAGACTTTAAGACAGTTCAGAAACAAATCGAGCAAAATTCCCCAAAACACGTAAGTGAAAATGTATACACTAAGTAATTTGTGTTTTACTGTTTACCATTTGTCACTTTTTCTTATTTGAAATTCTTACTAAAAACCTGCTATTACAAATCATTACAGTTTTCCATGTCCGGATCACCCGTAGTATAACTGTCATGTTCACCCAAACCTGTATTTAATATCTGAATATCCAGTCACTGCCACAAAGTAAAGGCCCTGTCCTACAATCGAGCTCAGCTGATTTTAGCAGGACTCCTGGAGGTTTCAGGGTTTGCCTGCACAGAACTCACTGTAAATTTGTATTTTAGAGAATCCAAGGCCACAATCCAGAAGAAAGCACCTTTCCTTGGTAAGTTTAGTGATTCCAACTGCACGTAACTGCTGATAGTCAATTGTAGAAATAGGATGTTAAGGAGAAGTGTTAAAACTGCCGTTGGAGGATCTTCAGTCTCTATTTATAGTCAGGCTTGGAGAGGTCCCTGAACGGCAACAGCTTCAATCTCAACTCGGGCACCCTGGGAGAAAACAATGAAGAAACCTATCAGGAATTTCATGGATCTCTTTTATGAAGCAAGCGGATGTATAACACAACCTTTTTAGAACAGAGTGACATTTGATGGAGATTATACTTCTGATGGTTGTATTACCAATTTAGCAATGTTAAGTAATACTGAAAATTCACTTTACTCTTACTTAAGTATCATAACCCCCTATTTCTACCATACTAGCCATCTTCCACCATAAAGAAATCTCTCTCTCATATTCAGATCTCTTATCTTGTGTAAGAAAAGACTCATATACTTAGAAAAAAAATAAATACTTAAGATTCTTCATTAAAATAATTGCAATTGAAGCTATTTCAGAATACGAAAAGCTGACAGAATGCTTCAGAAATACGGAATTTCAGAAAATTCATTTTTTTGTAGGCAGAAAAGTGACACTTACTTTTGGCAAAGCGGCAACTTGATAAGCTGCTCTGGCTGGAAAGTTTGTCTTGAAAACTGTAATTCAAACAGAAACATCCAGCAACATTCACCGATCACTTAACTTTGCTTGGTGAAACACAGTTCAAAGTAATTAGTATAAAATGCAGTCGTTGGAACAGTTTCAAGTTCAAGGCTACAAGACAAATAGACTTCTGTGCCAGCTTTTTTTTATTTGGTTACTGACTGGTCTAACATCTCAGCAAGCTACCATTCATCATCGAGAGGGCACCTACAGTCATGACCTAGCAGCCAGTGATAACTTGCACTCTGCTGACACTGGCCTTAACACCAACTAGGCTGAAAATGAAACACTAAATCAGAATGGTGATCATCCAATTGCAGAGGGTGGGAGAGGGCTCTTTCACAGACAGAGCAAGAGGGAGAAACAGGCCCCTGCCCCATAAGCAACGATCCCAGATTTGCCTAAAGTCAACAGGGACCAACCTTACTTGTATCAAAGGCAAGCAGAGTTAAAATAGGCCCCTTCTCCTTCCACAATTAGGATAGGCATTCAAGGATATTAAAAGAACAGAGGGAGGGAAAAAGGCTACTGGTTAAGACATGAGAGCTGAATGTATAGAATCATAGAATAGTATAGGTTGGAAGAGACCTTTAAAGATCATCTAGCCCAATCCATTCCCCTGCCATGGGCAAGGACATCTTTCACAAGAGCAGACTGCTCGAAGTCCCGTCCAACCTGACCTTGAACACTTCCAAGGGATTTCAGTAATTAAATGGAAGTTATCCCTAAGCTCAGAAATGTTAATTTCAGGGTCTTGCATGACAAGGCAGGATAAACACCCACAATCAATGAACAGCAACAACTGCTTTCTTGAACTACAGGCAGGAGGCAACAAGTAACTAAGTATCCAGCTGGTCTTTTTTTACCCTGCTTAAATGCACACACAATTACATTTTGACATGCAGAAGACTATGTTGATAGCTCATAAATAAAAGACTTCATTAAAGACCAGATGTTACTATCTAATTAAAACCCAAAGCTATATAAATAAGGACTTTCCCATCTTCCGCACGATATGGCTTATTGGAATCACCTATTTCAGTCTACATTCAGTTTTGCTAACCAAGCATTATCCTTTTTTTTCCTGAAGTGAAGCAGTATGGCTTATACTTGTATAAAAAAAAAAAAAGAGCCCTGTCCCATAGCAGTAACCCACAAATCACTCAAAGATACAAACAGACTTTAAAGAAATGGAGATTAAAAAATCTGAAATTAAGCATTGGAAGGCTGCCTGTAGTAGAATTACTTCAGGGACAACACAGCAGCTGTCAAAGTAAAGAGGCATGGAAGATCAACCTGTAGGGATAGTGGGAGTTGATCTTCACATGACAGTGAGTTAGTGGGATGGCAGGACACAAATCCACAAGAAATTGGGCTGTACTTGATCTGGTGCTTGCAAATTACACATTGGTGAGTTTTTTTCCAATGTTATATTTCTACCAGACTCTCAAAGAATCTGGAACTACATCATCTGAGTCATTAAAACACTTTGCTTACTGTGAATATAATTTGTTCCACAAGCCACACTGGTTAAAACAGAAACAAAAAATCTACTTACATTGCTGGTAAATATCATTAATATCATTGAAGTCCTTCATGTCTGCCATCAAAACCGTAGTCTTCACAACTAGAAATTATATACCTGCTGTTATTATGGACCTCTGACTTTCATAAGTTTCTCTCAAATATTCTAAACATTTTGAAAAAGTTTTGCAAAAAAAGATACTGACCATTAGAGTTACCACCTAGAGAACCATCTAAAAAATCTGAATACCTAGTACCCAATAAAACTTTAAGGAATTAAGACATTCCTGGCCAGCTCTGAAAATATACCTTTAAATTTTGTTCTAAGCCTAATTCTTCCAAGAGGCACAGAACTGATAAGCAGGTCAAATAAAAAAAAATAGCTGTTGTAAGCCAACTGTTGGCAAAAATTACATCATATATATTATCTGCTGCCAGAAAAAAGGTCTGTAAGAGGCCTGAAGATATAGTCTATGCTAGAATTTTTTACCCATGACTGCCCAAGCCAACATTAATCCTGGTTTGGCTCCACTATTAGAGTCCTCCTCAAAAAAAGGCCTTGAAAGTGCCTAGAATATTAACACCATAGATACAGACCTGCTTTTACCTGGAGCAGAATCTAGGATGCTTAAAATGCCTGTAGTCAGTTGCATCTCTGTCTACATTGAGCTTCATCAGTTAGAATTAAAATATTAGTACTGTGGACAGGAAGTTATGGTTAGAAGTAGTGTCCCATTGACACCCATCACAAACATTTGCATGTTGGATTCTTTCTTTTCTTTTTTAACCCAGACTCATGACTCCTCCTGTCTCCTTCAGCTATTGATAACAACTGCATGCTTAGCAAAGAGCTTTTTTTTTTTTTTCCTTTAAAAGGTCACTTAATTATTTTTTTTTAATCCACGCAGGTAAAAACAACCACTCATTTTCCACCACCATCACAACACTTACCATTGCCATAGTCACAGCCTGCAGCTTTCAGGATTTCTCCCATGTTTTTTAGAGCCTAATGAAAAATGAGACAAAAATCTTTTAATATTAGCTGGGTGGTATTTTGGTGAGTATGTAAATATGAATTGTAATCTGGCTACATCCATGTTATAGTATAAGTTTACCCAGCAAATCTTCAGCTGTCATCAATGCGTAAGCAAAATCAGAAATAGATTAAAAAAATAAATTAATAAAAGAGAGCTTTTAATAAACCACAAGTATTAAGCCATCCATTCACTAGATGTAAATACCTGATGCAGCACCATCTCATCCTGCCTATTACCTCACACAACCTCTTTGCTGCTGGGGGAACAAAACTTTCCCCATCTCAAAGCCAGGGTTTTTACTAGGGTCTGAACTTTTGTTACAAACATTGATCCTTTCCTACATGAAATGCAGATCCCTCCCCTGACCTCCACACTGCTTGGGTGGAAAATGACAGGGACAGTATGGAATGACATCCTCCTGCTTTTTCCTCATTTTGGGGGACGTGAAATGAGGGATCTTCAATTTCTCCTAAGTCTGTGTTTAACAAAGTACATGCCAACTCTACTACAAGTTTATTGCTAGAAGACATCTTACCTGCTTAGCTTCTTCCTTTGCCCCTCCAGAGACAAGCTGCCCAGTGGAAGGTTCTATACCTATCTGTCCTGCAATGTACATTGTCCGGTCTACCAGCACTGCTTGGCTGAAAACATAAGCAATACATTTTAGGTTTAATGTTTCCCCATCAAAACATTTAACTGTCTGAAAGCACATTTCGCATATTCTTCAGTAGTTTATAGTATCTCAGAAAGATACAGGACTTGGGTTATGCATGCACAAGTCTGCACACAGTCATACGTTCGATCTGCTTATGCTTTGGGAGACCTGGAATTAGATCACCTATGGAAAGACACAGATACATTAGCATAGCTCTGTTTTTGAGATAATAAACCCTGTTTCTTGGAAAGGCAAAAGGCATGAGCAGAGCAACATAACACTATACACAGCTACACAGCTTCCACACAGCACAGAGAGGAGGCAGAGTAAACATTTTTTGTACCTGCCCATATAACTATTCCATCCCAGTTTGATAGACAATACCTTTTATCTACATCTCAGCTGCAGAGCAATGAATTTTAAAAAAAAATAATAACCAGAAAAGAGCTGATTAGTAAATGTACCATTTTCTGCTCAAACAGGCACCATGGTAAATGAGTTGCAGCTGTGAGGTGAAGCTCTGCATGCTTGTTCTCTGACATTATTTATCCAGTCATGAATTTGTCCCGTCAGCACAGCACCTTGATCACTCCATCCCCAGATCACTCTCCTCTCTCAAAATAACCTGGATGACCTGTTGGCTGGGTTAGTTCAGAAGAATGCAGAATTCAAGCTACTTGTAAAACATTTTTATATAAATGTCAGGTGTGTTTTTGCTGAAGTAGAGTTGGCAATTATTAATGTCTCTAATTACCACATAGAGATTAAAAGATTAAAACAAAGATTTAAACTACCTAGCAAACATTATGCAAGAGACATAATTTACTTCTCTTCAGCTGGTAATTAAAAATATTTTGCAAAGAAATTAGACAAAGATTCTTTTGAAAGTGTTTGTGGTGTGTCAACACTGTTCTCCTTAACGCTTCCAATTCCACAAGAAAATGCATTATTCTGACAGTTCAACAAGCCTCTCAAGTTACACAAACTAGAGTTAGGCACCTCCCTGAAGTATCTAAATTTTAATGTCAATGGAGAAAGAAAGAGACTCTTTCAGAGAATATTTTTACTACATCTCTTCTCTTAATTGAGATTGGCTCAATCCATTGACTTGACTGGGGAACAACCTAATTTAGGGACTCAGTAAAATGATAATGGTTAGACAATCCTAACAGTGCCATTTTACCTCTGTCCTACATTCTCCTGTCATTTCAGCCAGTAGCCTATCCAATATAGCAAAATATGTTACATGGTGATTATTTTCTCTATCATCAACTAACAAAATTGGAGTAAATCACAGAACTATACCATCTAAAGAACAAAAACTAGTGAATGAAGTAGTTTTCTAGCTAATGCAGACTTGTTGATATGAACCAAACACACATTACTTCTTTAATTCTATTTTCTTTCCTACACCGTCCTGCTTTGTTTTGGGCATAGGTCCCCAGACCACAAACTTCCATTTGTCTGAAGCACAGAGAACCACGCAATAAGAAGGTATGAGCTCTCTGAAAAAAGAGATTGTCTTCTACTGCTTATTATAAAGTAAACGACACAATGAAACATTTATCCCAACAAAGGCCTTCCAACTATCCTAAATCATGAATAATTGAGGAAAAAACAAGCTGAAGCCTTCTGATACCACTGACAGATCAACATCTGCAGCAGCCTTATTTTGTTCCCTTCTCTGCTCCTCAATTGCTTACCAGTGGAATCCTCCATTCACTGAAACTATTAACAATTTACCAACTAAAGACTATACTTCTACTGCAGTCAAATGCATGAGTGAAGCTCAGAGAAACTTCAACTACAGAAACCCCAATCACACTTTAACTGCAGATGTATCCTGTAACTAGGGTCAATCTTTAATCTTCGATTCAGCAGAGATCTAAGTGTGGGCCTAAAGTTATTCAGGTTTCAGTATACCTAAGTGCATAACTGGATGGACATTATGACCTTAGAAGAACATCATCCATCAGATAGATGGTGTTAAGAAGCATGCTCTTTAAAGACAATGACTGCAAAGTCAATCACATCTTCTTTACATATATGACTGTTGATTAATACAAGAACAGTATCTCTGCTGTTTCTTTTAAATTTTTAATTTAAAGTTCAATATAATTAATGAGATGCATATATGTACACAGAAACACTCACACGTAGGAGTCTTTATATATCTATCTACCTGCCTATCTAAAGGTACTGGAAATTGTATGCAATAAAGGAAATACAAAAATACATTAAAAACAGGTCACCAGAAAGCATACTGAAGGGCTGTAGCAGAACCAGGAATGCAGCCCACACATCCCAATTCTTCACTCCATACTAAGCCCTCACTCCTCTGTTACCCTGCTCAAACTCCACAGCAGCAGTGTAGCAGTTATTTCTTGTGTAACTTTTGCTCACTGGACTTTGACACATTTACCGAAACCCGATACACTAAGTTAGTGATAAACTTATTGAAGTTAGACCCGTCGTACAATTAACTGGCTACACAGCAAGCAGTATTTCATGAAGAACTACCAATAAGCACAAAATGTTGGAGAGCAGTCAATCCACAACATAAGTGGAGAGCTATGATGAAGGCTAGACCAGTTGGCATGTGTGTGTGTCCACGCGTGTGTGCAGTTGAAGAACTGTTGCCTTCCCGTGTCTTAGATGTTTTCTAACTAGAAGCAATGCCAGGGCCCTGGCTGAAATCCACCAACAGTTTACTGTTTACAGAAGTTAACTTTCATGTCATGTCTCTGCTTACCCACTTCGTATTTGTCCATATTTATAATTACTATAAAGAACACAGAGTTTGATACTCAGAAAGCTCAGTTTCAAAGTAATGGAGACAAAAAAGCATCTGTAAGGCTCTAAGATGCTAGAAACGGAAAAGTTAAAAACAAAGGTGCCTGGTTTTATAATGGGAAAACAAAGCCTGAATGCAGAATTAAAAGTTCTTAGAAAATGTCCTGATAAAAATCCCTCAGTAACTTGGTTATAAGGTTCTACTACGGTTATTGAACATTTTTCACATCCAAATAGAAAAGAGAAACTTTTATCCAACTAAAATTGGGTTTTTAATTATATGCTGAACTGTTGCAACTAACAACGTACTCATGAAAAAGTTGAACGACACCTTATATATTTTTGCAGCAGTTAGTTTATAGACTGCAAAGCATTTAGAACCTGTTGGCAGTCACCTTCAAAACGAGAAAAGATTTGCAGTTCCCAGGCAGTGATCTCTCCAACTGCCAAAGGACATGCTGGATGGGGCCCAGCCTCCACTCTCCATCGCCTCCAGAGTCCGTGTTCACTGGTAACCTGCCTAGGCAACATGCTTTTTCCTAGACAAGCATTTTTTTCCTTGAACCATTCTTTCCCTTGCATTTTTTTTTCCTCCATTCACTGCTTATTACTAAGTTCCAAATTATTTTCTCAAAATGACTTTTTGAGGGACATTTTAAAAGTTCACCTGAAACGATCAGGACACCCCCTCCCTCCCCACTCAGGCTGAAGCTTGCCGCTAGCACTACAGACCCAGTCCTGCTGTAGGGCCTCAGCTGTCCCTGGGGTGGGGTGTCCCTGCTCGGTGGAAGGGAGTGACACCCTCAGTACAGCCCCCAGGACCGCCTGACAGACACCCCCCCTCCTCCAAGGACCTGCTTGAAACCCTACCGGCAAAGCCTGCTCCCGCTTCTTCCAAGAGACTTCCCCTAGGATAAGCCATACCTGTAAGGACCCAGAGCAGCGGGGGCCTTAGCAGTGTTGATTATTTTCTTCACGATCGAAGCCATAGCTGCTGCTGCTGCTGCTGCTGCTGCTGCTATGCTGCTGCTGCCGCTTCTGCCGCCACCAGCCCTCTCCTGCCCTCCCCTCAACACCCTGCCAATGGCTGCCTCCTCCCCTTGCGCCGCAGGGGGTTCTGGGAAATGTAGTCACCCGGTAGTGGGGTGGGAGGGACTGCGCTGTACACATGCGCAGTGCTCAGCCTGCGGCGGCCGCGTGTAGGGGAGGCTGCAGCGCCGTGGGGGGTTCTGGGAAATGTAGTTACCCAGTGGTGGGGGGGTGTGGTGGCTGTGCCGCACGCATGCGCGGTGTTCAGCCTGGGGCGGCCGCGTGTGGCAGGAGGAGGCCGCGCCGCGGGTGGGTGCCGGGCCGGTGCGTGGCCTGACCCTCCTCCCCGCACAGCCTCCCCCGCGCCCTGCCGGAGATGTCCGGGGCGAAGGAGAAGAAGCGGGCCAAGAAGATGAGGAACCAGCCGGCCAGCGTCACCCTTCCCGCCGAGCCGGGGCCCTTCCCCGGCGGTGGAAGCAGAGCCTGCCCGCCCCCAGGTAGGGCTGCCGGACCCCCTACCCAGGGCCGGGGTGGATGATCGCGGAGGAGGTGGCCGTTCTCCCCCCCCACCCCATCAGCCCCGGTTGTCCCCGTCTCCTCAGCCCCGGCGGCTGGCGAGGTGGGCCCGGTGTGGGAAGACCCCTGGGTGCGTCCCCTGCTGTGGTTCTCCTTCATACAGGTGTTTTTGCGCCATCCCTTCGCTTGCACAAGAAAGCCCTGCCCACCCGCCGTGCTTACTTGTCTTAAAATGAATTTTACCGTTATAGCCCGTCCAGTGCCCACCCTTCTCTTTCAGCCAGGCCTGGGAGCCGCAGGTTTGGCCTGACGGGCCCGTGATAAATGCCCTGTTTTCCCGTCAGGTCGGCATGCCCAAACTATTTGCCTTTTGGCACTCGCGGCTGCAGTGTCTGTGGAAGAGCATTGGCAGGAGGCAGCGAGGCGTTTCCCCGGAATGCCAGTGTTGCTTGGCCATTGCTGGTGCCTTTTGTACAGGGGTAACCTTTGCAGCTGAAGACTGAAAGATCCTGTCAACCTGTAGGCCTTTTTTTTTTTTTTTTTTCCATCTGTGTGTTTCCACCTGAATCCTGTGTGCTTCAACTGGACTTCGATTTCCACACCCACCTCCCTCACCCTCATTTCATGTTTTTATTTTGCTTCCTATATTGTTTCTAGAAGGAAAAAAAAAAAAAAAGGTACAGGTAAGAGCAGGGCCTGTTACTGCGAGGCCTTCAGAAGCTGACAAATTGCATCTTTGTGGTTGAACCAAAAAATGCTGAAGTGTCACTGTGTGTTTAGGTGACTGAAGAGTTCTTAAGCAGACAGAGTGACATAGCAAATTATGGTGAGCCCTGTCGGAAGCTTTTGGAATATCGTTAGAGGAGTACTGCCAGATTAATCTAACACATTTTTCTAACTTTATTTGTGGCAGGGATCTTCTACGATTACGTGGTTATGTTTTTATGTTCTGTTGAATAGCATAAATTTTCATCCATATAACATTCTTCTGTAGTGTTTTATCTGTTTTATACGGCTATTTTGTAGAAACAGGAAAGAAAAAAATCTAAATTGGAGTTATAAAGCTATGGATCTGAATAGTAGCTGAAATTATTTAATTTTTCTTTAGGTATTAAGTCAGTCACTGTCTTTTGAAACACTCTTCCATCTTCTGATTAAAATAGTTAGTTCTTAGGCTACTTGATAGTGGTAGAGTGTGTTTGTGATATGAGTTCATTGCTGTCCAGTTACCCTCCCACAACTGTCTTGGGCTGTAGAGGGGTCTACACAGATTTGCTGACTGAGGCAGCATCCATCTCTCTCTCCCAGCTATTTCCTTCTCACCTTCACCTCACTGGCTGGACAGTGCTGCTCTCAGCCATATGGAGGACCCAGATCAGGGAGTTATTCCACGTAAAACTAATTTCTGTGTCCACCCCACATTATTTTTTCATCTGAATTACTGCAGTTCTGCATGATGTACGGTTGCATCGGGCTGCAACAGCATCGCTGCTGAACATGAAACTTCAGCTTCATGCTTATTTGAAATGGAAAAAGGACATTTTAGGTTCACATAAATTGAGGATACTGGAGATGCATCTGCTCCTGGCTCTTCCTCATGCCAATGATAGCATTTTTGGGACAATGTGATAGGCTTGTTTAAGAATGTGATCAACCTGAAAACTGATTTTTTTAATCTCTTAAGCCATTTCTCCTGATGCACAGGTTGATTTTCACTAGAGGATCTCCCTGAACTGTATGGCCCCATGTTCCATCAAGCACTTATCTTGATGCAGTGGGTGGGGTGGTGGGAATGGCTGTCTTGGCCCTTTTTAGTCCAGTTGTCCAGCATGAGCTGCCTGAGAACCATATCTTAAGTTGTACTGTTAATCCTAACGAATACTTAACTGAATACGTTGAATATAAGCTAATCTTTAAATATGGACTTCAAGGCCCACTTAAACTTGAAGTACTGTTAGGTGCTTATCACTCTTGAAAGGTGTTGTTATACCTTAGGAAGCTTACTGTAGGCTCTAGTTAATTAATTTCAATATTAGTTTAAATGCCAGTACCGGAAAAGTAACTTACTGCACCAATATATATGTATCATGCTTACCTTGTTTATTGCTGTAACAGAAATACATGTCTGTGAGACAAGAACACATTTGCTTATGGAAAAAAAAAAATCAGGGGGCAAGAGGGAAAAATATTAACTTTGCTGGTTTGGTATTAAAACCTGTCTAGACAATAGTAAAAATCAATACTGATATTGCATAGACCGATTTAATCAGGTCTTTCCTGACTGATAGAGCCTGATAGAGTGTTGGAGGCAAACAACTGAATTGGGTACCATTCTGAATTGGGTACCGTTTTCAGAATGTGCAAAAGTTACTTAATCTACTGCAGGCTTGCTGCAGGACAGTGCAAAACATTTATTTCTCCCTTTAAAAAAGAACTTAATTCTTCTGATTTCTGATGGCTTTTTCAGTTACGTATATGAAATATAGTAGGAGGAATGTGCAGTGCAATCTTACGAGGAAAGACTGTATATAGTTATCAGTTACTCTGACTGCTTTGCATTTCTGTTACCTCTTTTCATCTGTAAACCCTCCAGGAGATGTTCGTTCTGAGCAGCAGTATCAGCAGCAGAAATTTTCGAACCAGTCCTCTGGGCCTTCTTACAGGAAAGACCAGTATTTTCCGAAAGGGCAAAATAGAGGAGAGAGAGGGAGAGGAAGAGGAGGATGGCAAGGAGGACGCCAGAGTGTTTCTGAGGAAATGCCAAAATACATAACAGGTTTGTATATAAGAAAAAGGTCGTAACTGATATGTTCAGGGCAATGTGCTGGTGATTAAGTTTGCCGTCTGCCTGTGTTTTTGTATAAGAGCAAAAATTAGAACTGATGCTGTGTTCTTCTGTTTTTCCTAATTTTCTCCAAAATACAGAATTACTTGTGTGCTAGAATGAATGACCAGCTGTTGTTCAATGAGTCCTTTCAGACATCTGAGTCGAAAAGTTGCACTTACTTGTAATGAGGGATATGGATTTAGGTTTCTATTTGCCAGTAAAATGCGTACTGACAGTCATCTGCTTCTAATGTAGCCAGTGGAACTGGTTTTGCCTATGATCTGAGTTAAAGATAACTTTTCATCTAACAGAATGTTTATTTAGGCGAGCAGATTAGCTTTTCAAATTATGGCGGTGCTGTGATAGTAGATACACTTCAATAAGCATAAAACAAGACCAAACACCGGATTTTTTTATTTGATCATTATAAAACAGGGTGTAATATGATTACTGCTTCCTTTTTTCTTTCCATGCTGAAGTTTTTTTCATCTCTCTGAGTACCACTTGAAAAGATTGCTACTGTAATTTAAGAAAGAAGTACTTAATGCAAATAGGGCTTGTTGGTTATACCACAGCTTTCAGAATCATTCATATGTAAGTATTGGCTTAACTATATCTGTAGGCTTCAGAATAGCTAAAGAATTGAAATTTCTTCAGTAATAGTATAAAGTATTTATTTTTATGTCAAGAAATCATTAGATTGATATACTAGGAATACTCTGCTGGAATTGAGTAATATAGGTAGAGTGTCCCCTTCTTTGAATTTTGCTGTTTGTCATGCTCTGATGCAGTTCTTTTCATTCCAGTGTCCGCCTTTGCTCAAGCTCGTGCTGCCGAGATCAATGCCATGTTGAAAGCAGTCGCACAGAAGTCTTCAAATTCTCTAGTTTTCCAGACTCTACCTAGGCACATGCGAAGGCGAGCTATGAGTCACAATATTAAACGCCTACCCAGGCGGCTCCAAGAGATTGCCAGGAAAGAGGTACAAGTGTGTTTTATAGTATTTGATAGACTACATATCGTGCATATCTAGTGCACAGTGTTCAGCTGTACATTTATTAATGAGCTTATCTGCAAAACTGTCCTGCGTACACAGGTTCTCAGACCTCACTAACCTCTTGGCTTTGTGATTATTGGACATCTGGAAAAGTTATTAGAGTAATGATGATAAAAGTGTCCACTTCAGGAGGGGTTGTTCAGGAAGTGTGTTGGTCCTAGAGGATCCAGGAGTCCCCAGTAATATCCCTCTGCCTTGCACCCCACCACAGCTGTTGAGTGTGACCCTGCTGGCCTCAAGCCAGCATAGCCTGTTCCTGACCTGCACAATGGTTCATGAGTTACAGGTCAAGAGTGGGAGGTTTGCTGGAGTTGTTGGCAGGCTGCATGCAGCTTAAGACTTGCTAATTGACTATTCCTGGTTGCTCATGAAACTGAACATTTAGTCAGTGTGCTCCTATGAAGTTACTTGCCCATTACTTACTATGGCCTTCCTGTGGGTTTTCAAAAAAATATCTAAAAAATGGTCCAGCAGGATTCTATTGTGAAATGATCTGTCTGATGTTTGGCATTGATCACTTTATCGTCTCTAGATACTTCTTAAAGTGACCAAGTGAGTTTGCTTGGTAAGTTTTCTATGTGTTAAGGTTGACAGATAAACGTATTTCTTGCATTCTTTTTTCGCTTGCATTGTTAAGTTCTTTGAGAACTTACTCCCTCCACCCTGAGTTCCTGAAGATAATTGTTCATGATTTGGAAATCGCTTTGGGTCCTTCACACGTGTCCCATAGGGCACGTTTTATTGGATCTTCATAACCTGTATCTCTTCTTTTAGTGCTCTGGTTAGGATTCTTTTTGCTTTGTTAGTCATGACAAGAGATGCAATTTGGCCTGTTTTCTGAGAACTGAAGGAAGAAGGTGTCGGCTATTTTGCGTAGTTAGTTATGTGCTCTATCCTTGTCAAATAATCTAGACTTATTTAATATTTATGCTTCGTTCTTTCGTGTCCTTCTTTTTTAACTCCTTTTACTTCATAGCCTTTCTAACTTCTCTGAACATGCTCACACTTATTTCCTGCTCCCATCCTTATTTCCACTCTTGTATGATTCTTGGATTTTTGAGATTATTTAATTGGCCCTGGTGCAGCTGCTGCTTTTTCCCTGTTTCTTTATTTCTTCTGCTGTATTTTCTCTCTTCAGGTCTTTTGGTGCAGTTTGTATGTTTGCAACAGGTGTTTTGTTTCATGTTTTCTTGCAGCTTGTTGTATCTCTTGAACTATTTCCTTTTGCAAAGGTTCTGCCTATTACTTTTCAGTGTTTGAAGTCTGCTTCTTCAAAGTTAGCAGTTTTGATGCTGCTGCATTTTCTTCCATTTTCTTCGATCCTTTATCATGACCATTTTCAACTGAACATTTATCATGACCATTTCTTAGGTCTTCAGAAGCTTAAAGACATACATTTTTCATCTACGATACCACATCCCTTTTGTTCTACGTGTTTTTCTGAACCAGTCAGTCACATACCATCGATCCAGTGGCCTGTATGGCCTACTCTGTGGTGGAATGATGGGCCTGATGAGAACATACTTTATGTTTTTATGCATTTCTGTTTTGATGTCATGGTTTGCTTCACTCTTTTCTCTATCCTTCTAGCTAGCGATCTTTTAGCATTCTCATTCCCGTGCCTTTCTTATAACCAGTAGTCTGTTGGCAGCTATTCCTTGGTGAGCTTACAAAGGACATCCTAAGAATTTTTTTGTATGTCATATAGTCCCTATTTCTTTCTACCACTTCTCTTAACAAAAAGACAAATCAAACATTGATTGGGAGAGTCAAACCTTCCTCTCCAGCCATGCATTCACCCATAATAATTCAGAGCTTGAATGGGTATTTATCAAGAATTTGGTCAAGAGTCCACAGTCCTTTCTTGTTTGCTTCTAGACATTGTAGAATCCTTAGGGTCCTACTTGGCAGTCTGAGAGTCTGTACTGCTTCTGTTTGAGCTCAAATATCCAGGTGTTGCTAATGTCACGTTCATTTGTTCCTGTGGATATACTGATGTTGTGCAAAAACTTCACGCAGGAAGTAGCAGATCTTACTGTTCACTGGGAAGTTCCTGAATGTGCACAGATTTTGGTTTATCTATGGGTTCCAGTCAAACCTTAATCCGCTTGTGTGGCTGGGGCTTGTGTATAAAGTTTCAAAGTGTTAGTTAGCCTCAAGAATTATGGAGAACTAACATCAGAATAAAGTACAGCTTAATGCTAGTGCTTCCTGTATCCTTATATATGTCAGCCTTTTTCTTTTTCTACAGAAGTTTGTTCTTTTGAGATTTACTTCAATGTCCTCTCTTTTTAAAACAGGCAGAGAAAACTGTACATCAGAAAAAAGAACAGTCAAAGACTAAATGCCGCAAAGCTAGAAGGCGCCATATAAATTTAGTAGCAGAGTTTAATCGCAGGCAAAGAAAGAATATTTGGCTGGAAACGCATATTTGGCATGCAAAGAGATTTCATATGGTAAAGAAATGGGGATACTCTTTAGGAGATAGCCCTACGGAGAAGTGCTACAGGGCTTGTTACCGAGCCATGACAAACCACTGCCTTCTTCAGGTATCACATTTACATGTCTTTAAATTTGTTTTCTGTGTTATTTTGCCAAGGTGAAGTAATCAACTGTTCAGTTATAATTAATATTTCTGTCTCTTTGAAGTACTGTTTTGTCAGTTGTTAATAACTGCTAAGTATGAAATGAGTGATTTTATAATTGCAATGAAGGGTGGTGAGTATCAGAGAGAACAAGATGAACCTTTAGATTAGAAGAGTCCTACAGTAACTATGGCTGAAGTGCTCTGTCTTCAGTCTTCTTGAGAGCGAAGAGATTCAGTGAATCCCTGCGTCATCTTTCTGAGCAGGATGCTATTGAAGACAAGCTCTTTGTTCCATGTCCTTTTTGGTCTGTTGGTTTGAGAGGCAGATTGGCCTTCAAATAATAAATGCCTGACAGCTCTCCTATAACTAACAATTTTAATTTTAAAAAGGAAAATTGTTTCTCTTTGACACAAATTTTAGTGAAAAGTTACTACTTCTTCAGGGTAAATTGTGAAGCTCTGTCTAGTACTTCCTTGGCAGGTTCACTTTCAAGAGTTTTCTCACTTTACCACTATCCTGTTGTTTCAGGACTTATCATATTATTGTTGCCTGGAGTTGACTGGTAAAGAGAATGAGCTTCTGAAGCAACTTGCTCGAATATGTAGCATTGACACAGGTAAATTTTATGTAGTTCAATATAAAGTTAAGATTCTGAATAGAGTACAGGGTGAGCCATCCTTTTTTCATATTCTACCAGTCTCAGTAGTAATAACAGAATTGATACCGAGTTGTTATGTTGGTTGAAAACCATAATTTAAATGTCTCATACTAGGAACAAGAAGTTCTTATTTTCAGTTGTTTATTAATAAACTAATCGTGGTACATGTTCTTTCTTTGATAGTGTCCCAGCAGCGAGACTGAATTTCAGTTTTTTTCTGATTGAAAAGATTATTTTGTTTTTCAATAAGTATCTTCTGCTTTAGGATTGACATTTGAAGAGGCTTGTTGTCTGTCTGGAAGATTCGAGGGTTCCCTGAATCTTTACCAAGCAGATCGCTATCCTGAGGATATGCTTGGTCCTGTTACATTTATTTGGAAACCCAGAAATGGCTCTGAAAACAGGCAGTTGTGGATCTGGTTGCATCCATCTCTCAAACAGGTATCTTTTTCTTCACAGTTGAGCTCTGATTTCTTTATGCATTGTACATTTTTAATGCTGAAGACTCCTTCTGAAAGTTGTAGAAGAGCTGGATGTAATACACGGCTTTAGGAATTAAAAGTCAGAAAACTGTTTCTGCTCTGACAATATTTGCATGCTGGAGTTTGTTTTTTACAAAGCTTTTACAGAAGCTGCACGCATCTGAGGTGGTTTTTTTTTCAGTATTTGCTCTTGTTAAATGTTTTTTCTAGTGTCACTTGTTTCAGGATACATTTGCAATATGATTTTGCTGGATTCACATCCTTCCCACTGGCACCCCCAACAGGCAGTTTGGTCTCATCACAGATAATAATAATTGATACTTAGCTATGAACTTTACAAAAAAAAAAGGTAAAATTTTGTGCACTGGCAATTTTTCTTTACATTAATTTGAGTGAGGATAAATTCTTAGCAAAACTCAGTATTACATTCAGCTCTTAATAGTAAGCTGTGGACTTCAGCAGAATGAAGTTGATTCCCTTAAATCCATATAGGAAAGTAAATAGTAGAGTGTAATTCTTAAAACTGTACTTAAACTTTGCAATGCAGTGCCTAGCATCCTAATCCAAACTTTTCGTTTTTCTGAAGGACATACTGAGAGAGTTAAAAGCAATTTTTCAGTGTACAGAGCCTGAAGAAATCTATGTTCCTGAGCCTGTTACAACATCGATTCAAGAGGAAAAACAAATGGATGTTGTTTTGAGCCTTGGCAAGAAAAGAAAGAAGGAGGATAAAGAAGGAGAGAGAGCTGTGCCAGTGAAAAAAATAATTGGTGATGGCACTAGAGATCCATTGCAGTCCTACTCTTGGGTCTCACAGACTACTGGCATTGTGATCAGGTTTGTTCATAGCAGAGTCAGAAACTGTGACCCATAACGAGTTAATATAGCTGAATTCTGACTTAACAGTTCTGGAACAAAAAAAAAAAAAAAGGTGTGTTCTATGATTGGACATTTCACCTGAAGTTTTCCTCTGTTTCAGCGATAGGACTATGGAGATTCTCAGATATCGGCTGATTGGCCCATTATCACACTCCGTCCTTACAGAGACCTTGAAGGCTGCTTCTCTCCAAACAGTAAGGAAATTGGCAATTTGGATATTACTGTCATTTTGATAAGATTTCTAGGCTGTGCAAGCTTGTTTTTGCTGGAAAGAATCGTAAACTATGAAGCCTTTCTAATTATAAAGGCTAACCTGTGTATTTCTGCTGTTAGCTTCTCTGTATTGAACCACTTGACTAACACTGATTTTGAAAGGAGTTCCTACCTGGATTTTAAGTGGAGATAGGAAGAAAATAGAAGCAATGGTGCTGTTGAGCAGACTACATAGTTTCTGCTGTCGTGGTATATTGTGCTGAGAGGTCCAGAATAGTTCATACTCCCTTTGACAAAGCATAGATTGTGTTTCTCGAGCGATGAGCTAGAGTGTCTAGAGCTAAAGGGCAAGACATGTAAGGTATAGAAAACTTTCGTGTTTTCCATCAAATGTACAATTTCTCCAGGATTTAGTATTTTGTCCACCTCTTGGCACATAGCGTCACTATGGTTTTAATGTGGGGTTTTTTTGTCACTTGCAGCAAACATGACTCAGCCATGAAATCTCTGTCTTTCTTTAAGAAATTAATGACAGAATTAGGAAGCATTGTGGATTGCTTTGTTTATTTTTGGAACATGGGTTAAACTGAACAGCTTATTGGGGATTACTGCAAGGTGGAGTATAGGAATAGACTGTATAAGGAAAAAATTATTTTGACTTGAAACTTGAAGAGGAAGAAAGCAACCATGGTGATTAAGGGAAACTGAGAGTGAGTTCATACTTACAGACAATGCTGAATGACCACTTGAGTTTAATTAGATATGTTGTTTTCCAGGAGATGGCAGATTCAGAGACAGAATTGAATAACTGGTGGGTAGAAAACTGCAAGGACTCTGAAAAAGTATCTCTTCATCAACGTCAAAGTGCTATCTTTGAGCTATTAGAAGGTATTTGGGCATGTGGGTGCTACGGGAGGAGCAGAAAGCTCTTAAACTCTAGTGGTCAAAACTGCCATGCTAATAAGTTGACTTCAAATTGGAAATGCTTATTTTTTGCTTGATCTATGCTTGACCTTTGTGCTTAGGTAATTACTGTGGCATGTCAAAGATTTGAGACATCCTACACTAACTTTTTTTAAAGGGATTTTTAATCCTCTGTGTAGTACAAACTCTTAATAGATAAACTGAATCTTGTTTCTCATCTTCATGAACTTAGATTTGAGATTGCTGATGGATATAAAATCTGGTGTATACTCTCACTCTGCTCCCCCATACACACCAAATTAAGGCAATGAGTTGTACACAGGTAAAATGGTACGCTCCTACCCAAAGTGAAAGTATTATACCTTGCTTTATATATTTTTGTTCCTAATGAACAGTTGTATGCTTGGCTGAATTTTAAAGTATCATAAAGTTAACAACATCTCCTCACTTTCTAGCACTGAAGCAGGTAAGCAACTGGCTTTGGTAGGTCTCACACTATTCTCGAGCTTTCCAATGTGGGGCAGCTAAGCAGAGATGAGGTAAAACTTTTAAAAAACCTTTTTTAATTAACTTTCTCTGGAAGACAAGTTTTTTAAAAAGACTGTTTATTCTTTAGGAGATGTGCCAAATATAAGGGATGAATTGAGGCTGTAAGTTGTGAGAGTGACCTCGCTTCTATGCTAAGCACAAATGTAATTGCAAACTAAGTCTTATGCTACTATTGTTGTCTTTTGTTATTGGACATTTAACAAGCATTGGTAAATTTTCAAACCATGTTAGACTGAGCACTCTGCGTTGCTTCTTACAGTGGTGTTACATCCCTACAGGCAAAAATGCACAAAATAATAGTGCAGAAAAAGATCATAACTTAATTGTTGGTTTCATGGCAATGTTCATCTGTGTATTTTTAAAGGGCTAAGTTCACCATCACAAATGCCACCAGGTACGATACTGGGCCTCACTGTTGGAGATCCTCGAGTGAATTTGCCAAAAAAGAAGACAAAAGCCATGTCAGACTATGAAAAATACCAAGGTAAAATGCCTTGTTTGTATTATGCTTCTTGTGGAACTGCCAAAGGCAAGAGATTCAGTTTCTCTCTACACTTTTGTTTTTATTTACTGTTATCTTCTGCTGATTGTCTCTTGCTGTTTTCCTCTAGCGTGTGATTTCAGAATGTTTTCTTCCCCTTTCCACAACGCCTGACAGAACAGAAACAGCTTGAAAGTTGTGTAGGTTTTAGAACAGCAATTGTGAGGGAGGGACATGCACCAAAGCTGGTCTTGTGCTCAGTGGAAGCCTCTGTCTGACCATACAGATGATCCAGGTTCGAATCCTGGCAAGGCCAACCAGGTGCTAAAAGCTACTTAGTGAGTTTCTGTTTGGTGTTTAGTCTTCCTGATGCTATTTATCTCTGCAAGAAGATATCTGCTGGCAGTGGTTTATAGTCCTACAGTGATGAAAGTTGCAATTCCACTGGAAAAAAAAAATACCTTTGCAAGACTAGCATTTGAGATGGCCAAGATGCTGGTTATGTTAAAACATCAAAGGTGTGTGCATGACTTCTGAAACTTTCATTTCAGTGCTGACTTACACATTTCAGTGCATAATTCAGTGGGATTTGAACATCCTTAAAAATGTGCAGGAGCATATACAGTATACAGTAGGGTTTGTGTGCAGTGTTGTGTAGATATTTCCAATTAGACTGCCTGGGCACAGACTGCCTCACCTAATAAGAGAAACATACTAGCCAGCAAGCAAAGAGTAGCAAACAGGACAAGTTGAAGGCTCTACTTCATTTCCTTGGTGGTGTGTTTTCAAGACGCTATAATAATCTGCCCTTACCTTTTACTTGAATCAGGTTGTACACCTATTTTTACATACTGTCTTTTAGCTCTCTGCACAACTCTCTGTTACTTGGATTTTCTTACATCCTCCTATTCTACCCTCTGTATCTAGAACAGCCTTTCTCCTGTTAATTAGTTCTGCTCAGCTAACTTTCTTATCATTAATGATCCTGTTGGAAATGGTGCAGCATACATGACCTCTACTTTGGTTCCTTCCTGCTGAGAAGTAAGGTGAGCTGTATAGTACTTGTTTACAGACACTGGTTTGAGCTGGTAAAGGAGTTAGCAACTACAAGAAGTCATTCAGCCCCCTTCATTCTGCTTGTCATGTCTGTGAAGGTGTGTTCGAGAAGGCAAGATCCGCAGAAGGCATCTAGGCATTGGAAATGTCTCATAGTAGTTTCTCTCCCACTGCCAGAGCTGGTTGTCCCTCAGGAAGGAGGGCCATGGTAAAAAGGTAATGATGTAGGATAGGGAGTCAAGGGGAAGGAAATACCTATGCCCTTTTTCCTTTGGCTGGCTGGAAATGGCCATCTTCAAGATCTTTCCACTTGGGGTTAGCCTTCACTTGCAAAAAATCTTCTAAACCACAAAAATTTAGGAAATCTGGTGTTGTTTTCTGGTTCATTTCTGAGTGGTTTTTTTTGTTTGTTTTGTTTCATCATGAATTTAAAACTGCATCTGTCCTCTCTGACTTCTGTTCAGGAGAGGGAGAAGGTCCTTGATCAGCTAGCACGGAAAAGTAAACTGCAAGGTACCATCTAATTTAGGTTCTGCTAAAGGGCTTGATGTTACACAAGCACGTCACTGCTAGGTAAGTTGAGTAGGCAGAAAGATGAAAGAAGACAGACAATACTGTTGTCTTCTACTAGAAAATGTAAAGGACATCATGGTAAGGGAGTAGAATAGGAGGGGCCAGCCCTCCTACAAGAAGCAGTAAAGGAGAGAGTATGGGGGACTAACGGTTCAGCAGGGAAAGCCGCTGCTGTTTTCCATGTTTCCCACCTAAGTGACTTTCTGTGTGGGAAGAGTTACTGGATCATTCACATCTCCTGCGTACCTACTACGTGTGCAGTGGGGGAATCTTACCAGCATGGTAGTTCATCTCTCCTACCCAAGGAACTCAAGACTGAGGTCTAACTGCAACTCTCCCATCTCCCTCATTGACTATTCCGAGATGTTAGTTGGAAAGACAGGCTATTGTTACTCTCCAAAGACGGTTGTTCCTAAGCTAATTTTGTGGTTGGCTATGTGGCAGCTGCTACCTGCACTATATCTCTGCCTTAAGCACAGAAGTTACATTTTTTTAAATACTTGTAGAATATTAATGCATGTTAGATTATTAAGATCAGATAGTTTTACAATTTGTAATTTTCTAGTCAGGAGAAAGCATTCAAGTGCATTTAATTCTTGGTATTTTGAAAGAAAAAGTAAAATTGCATGTGTATTAATAAAAGGAAGCCTGGATATAATCAATTATTGTGCAGGAAGCATTTTATGTCTAATCTGTTTTCTCTGTGCAAGCATTATGCTTTCTTGACAAAATTTATTGTTTCAGGACCTATTATAAGGTCAGCCTGAATTCTGTCAGCTTAGTTTGTCATCTCCTTAGAGCGTGGGGTCTTGTTGCGTATTTCACTGTGTCTATGCACCCAGTTATTTTCTGAGCCTTAGTTTTGATGTAACCTTACTCAGATACAGTAACGTAGTGAGCTGTTCTTTAGTCAAGAAATGTTAGTAGTCGTTCATTCGCCTTAATGACATGTCATGTTGATTGAGCAATTAAAATGAACCCCTGCTGTATTCCACACTTTTTTCCCCTTTTTGCTTCCTGGACATTCAAATCCTATTAGGGTTAGTATTAGTAGGGTTGAAATGGCACTGCATGTGTCAGCAGATGCTGTATGTGCTCTAGACTCTCTTGTTCTTTAATGTTATGTAAAAGCTAACTGATTTTCATGGGAAATCTTTACTAATATTTGCTATTGTTCATTGTCAAATGAGTTAATAGTTTAGATAAATTACAGCCATCATCTTTGCCTGTGGATCGTCATCCATGCAATCTGTGAAATGATATACATCTGTCCATATTCCTTTTTTTTTTTTCAAAATGCTATTCTAAGATAACGCCCCTCTAGTTTTTCCCTGTCAGTGACATGCTAACAAATCAAAGGTAATTTCAGTCTTTCCCAGTTACGCTCACTCCTGAATACACATGCGTGCCTGCGAGCTGTGTGTTACAGACACGTGCTGATGGGATTTAATTGAAGAGCTCTCCTCATTTCTTCAGGCTGGGGGATAGAAAGTTTGTGAATAAATCACTTTTCACTGCCTTCTCAGCAGGTTTATGCCTTCTGGAAGTCAAGACTCCCAGTAAGCAGGCAGTGCTTGCATGACTGCAAACTAGCGCTGTTCTTTTCTCCGTTTTAAAGTTCGCTTCCGACGTTTTTATATGCTTTTACTGTCTTCTATGGGAGAATGCAAATTCCACTGCCTTAAAAACTACTCAACATGGAGTATGGTGGAGCTTTTAAACAATCAGTGAATGAGATGCGTGGAAGGAGAATGCATCATGAAAGATAAGTGAGCTAAAGTTCCTTCTGCAGACACACAGCCTGAGGCTTTGCATGTAATGCATCTGTGGCAGAGGTTGAGATATTTGACCTCAGTTGTCCTGGTACTCACCCCTACGTGGATACGAAAGTGCTCCCTAGCAGTGCTTACACTTTTGCTTTTTCTGCTATTTCCTCACAGAAGAAAGGAAAAAATTCAAATAGAAGAGCTCTTAATCTTAGGCTTGTCTTCTAAGACTGTTAAGATAATTAGCTATGCAAATCAGAACAACAGCTTAAATGGAACAAGGTCTTCCTCTATCTGTCTGTATTGTCTAAACACCAACCATTGACACCAGTAGTAGATAATGTGCTAATTGTTGCTGACCTTTGTGCGCTTAGTAAAACAACTCCCAATTTCCTATACTGGCTCTAACATCCTACTTCCACTATCAGCAACTTATTCATCAGTAGGGTTGTTTCCCCGGCAATCTTAAAATGTGGACTGAAGAAAACAGGAGAGAGGTAAGAAATAAAGAGAACTGGTGTGAGGATTTGGGATTATGATTTGAATTACAGTATTTTTAGCAGAGAGATTAAATTCTCCAAGTTCAATGGGGATAAAGGAGAAAGAATGTACCAAGTTAGAGAAGGATATTTTAGGGCAGTGAGGGGGATATTGGATGGGCTGTGGTGATGGAAAGAGATTGATTTAAAAGGGCTTTCTAAAGTGGAAAAAAAATACTTATGCCATTATAGACTATAGGAATTGTAAAGAACTCCAAGAATATGACAGGGATAGACTCCCTAAACTGTGGTAATAGAAAGAAGTGGTAAAAAAAAATCAGAGAACTTTACAGTGAATAATTTACAGTTGAAGGAACTAGAACATGTTTAAATAATTTAACGTAAAGAGATTCTAGTGTTCATGAATGCTTTCTGTACAGAAGGTACACTTTCCTTTCTTATGTTTGCTGGTTATTATGTGCCCTTCCTCCTTGATGATCTGTAAGAGTCAGGAAGGAATTCCTCGTCACCACTACACACAGTTTTGTTGCTGTTTTTTTCTCCTTCCTTTAAGGCATTGATATTTGCTATATCTCCAGACATAATCTGGTAACTTCTGTAGTATTTCTTACTGTAAGGAGTGCTGCTGTATTTAATTTTTTTTGAAGGATTTTACAACTTTTAATAATGGGGACATCTTAAAGACTATAGATTTAAAATAAATAGTTATTGCAATTGTGTTCAACAGTACCTATTGTGTTGTTAGTACCACTGAATAATCCACATCTTTTGTGCTCAAAGTCTTTGTTAACATTAACTGGAAAAATTAGCTGAATCTTCTTTTGAAAGACTAAGTTATTTAAAAAATGAAACAAAACTCAACACATTATGTTCCTTTAATATGTAAGACTTTGTAGAAGACATAATGAGCAACAGTCCCTGTAAGTTTTAATCACAGAACTCTTAATAGGTTCATTGTATTGTTTATTGGTAAGAATTATTTTACTTAAAATACGGATCAGCATGGATTACATATTGTACACTGAAGGCTTTTAATACGTAGATGACAAAAGGTAGGTATATATTTTCTCTGCTTTGCTTAGATTGTGGGGCTGAAGAAGACATAGGTTATTTAATACCTTATCGATCAGTGTTAAAGCTAGAAATGTTATTTATCTTCATTAATGCACACAACTGTTGGTCTGTGCAGACATAAGCGAAGAATACGCCCTTGAAGTGCAGAGTCTGAAAGATCGAGAGTGTGGGAAGCTGGTGCTCAATAAGTAGTTGCATACTAATCATGTCCATAAAAATATTTCCTGTATATACATTTCTTAAAGGTCATCCTTGCTTTTCTTACGAGTTTATTTAGGCGGACTTATTTCAGGCTTTGGAATGGTGTTTTTTCTGATTTTCACCAAACCTGTTGAGCTTCATGCTCTGCCTGAAAGGCCAGATTCCAGAATATTAAAGGTGGCACACTAAATATGTAACTTATATTGCCAAAGATGATGTCATTTGTAATAAGAAATGCCTATTTGTAAGAGAATGCCAGGATAATACTTCTAAAATGAAGTGTATTTCATATTTTGTATTTGGAAAAACGTGTGACAGTAAGATATTACAGAAGCAGTGATGCTTTTTAAGCTTTTAATAGTCTGTTTACTTAGTTGTCTGCTCATTGTACTTACAGTAGGGGGGTCATTTTGGTAACTTGCTACTTAAGGCACAAAACCTGTTTGAATTTTGTTTGAAGGTTCTCTTCTTTTGTAGATAATGATAAAGTTAGGCAGCTGTACCTGGAGGGTGTACCTGTAGACTGTGCTCACAGCTTTATCTGGGACCAGGACATCTGTAAGAACGTCACTGAAAATAAAATCTCAGAGCAGGTAACTAAGAAGGCTGGATTGCCATGGAGAAAAGAGCTAATGGTCTATGGAGTCCATAGAGTGAGACTCTTGACACTTGTATAAATCCAAGAGCAGTAATTTCCTAATGTCATAGTATCCAGCTGCTGAGTTGACGTGTTTATTTTGTAGCCTTTATGTAATGTTCTTGCACAACCATTGTTCATGAATCAATTAAAAGAAGGCTTTATTGGATTGTCAACAGGACCAATTAGTTGTAAGTTTATCAGAAGGGTTTGGAATTGGATTTTCCTTCATCAGCTTATCTCACATACAGCAGGTAAAAGGGATGAAGTGGCACAGAGAGGCTCTGGCCATTCACTCCTCAGTCATAGCCAGGACAATTCTCCTGACCAAAGAATCATGGAAGTTGGAAGGAAATAAATCCCTCTGGTTCTGAACTGCAGCACACTGTTGTGGGGGTTCTGGGCAATACCTGTGATTTGTAGGCAGCTTTAAATGTGCTGTTACAGGTTTGAAATCTCCCGTCTTTACATTCTCATTGACAGTGGAGGAGCAATCCATAAAATGCATGGGTAAAATGGTGATTCAGTCACAAGGGGTGATAAACTTTCGGCACTGTTGTAACAAAAAGAGAAAATATTTGTATGGCAGAAACATCTCTCTAAATATTCTCTTTATGAAAATTAGTTTTTTGTGCTCTTACAAATTGGCTGCCACAGTGTAGGAAAAGCAGAGTACTTAGAAAATACTACATTAGCGCAAAACAGTTATCGGCACAACGTTCTTGTGTTCTTCATGCTGTCATGGAATGTAATGTTTACCTTATAAAACAGCTGATGCAGAAGGGACATGTAAGTAGGCAATCTGATGGTCTGGTTTTTTATAAATGTATTCTTAATGTGGCACAATGAAATATAACAACTGGTGATTGACAAAGCCTTGGTGCCAGCATGCTTTATATGGAACTGTTTCGTGACCAACTGTTCTTCCCATCTCCCTGGATGTAGTTCAGATTTGCTCTGTGTATTGACAGACTGTCTGAAAGCACCTGTTCAGTCCAGTCTTGTGCACTAATCTATAAATACCAAGTTGCAATACTTGTTTTTCCTCCTTCATCTCTGCTGTACATTTTTGCTCTGAGTTTCAGTACCTGCTCCCCATCAAGGTCAGTGGAAGTAAGAAGGGGAGAAAAAGGTTCCTTAATACTTTTTTCTAAAAACATTTTTCATGCCTCGATGAACGTCAGTTCAAATGTGTAGCATATTACTAGTGTATTTTTCCTAGTTGTCACCTCCTCTCTGTATCTTGGAAGGGTATCTAGAAAAGGGAAAAGTGGTTACTAACTTACAGGAAATGTCTCCTCCTTCTCAGGATTTAAACCATATGAGAGCTCAGTTACTGGTACCGGGATCACACCTTGATTTGGGTCCTCGTGAATCTAAGATTCCCATACTGTTGGTGCAGCAGCCAGGGAGAACGGCTGGAGAAGATCGACCAGGATGGGGGAGTGGCTGGGATATCTATCTCCCAAAGGGTTGGGGCATGGCTTTCTGGATTCCTTTTGTAAGTGACTTTCATTGCAAGTAAATATGAGAAGTTATATAATTTCATTCAAAATAAATTATTTTAGAGAGTATAATTCACATTATATAACCAATTAATAATTACAGAATCAAAATCCCGCTTTAAAAGAGGATATATGAACTGGTTGATGACAGAGGCTTGGTCTTAAAATCTTAAACAATAGCTTTCCATATCTTCTGGTGGGTATAACTGTGCCCACATGGCAGTCTAAAGCAGGAAATCAGAGCGGGGAGTAAGGAGAGAAAGCTGATGCTGTAGCTCTTTGGTGTTGTGTTTCTAAGGAGAAAGTTTTGTGTCTCTAAAGAGAAATCATTTGGTGCCTGCTGCTTCTCCGTTTCCAGCTTGGCTGTCTTCAGCTCTCTGTCAACAAATTGGTTGCCTCTGATTTGGGAGAGAGCTTGAAACACACAGTTTGAGCTACGCTTGAATACTTCCATGGTGATCTTTGGACCATCCTGCTTTGAATGTTTAGACGGCAGTTTTCATGTCTTCCTGCAGTTAAATTTATGCTTTTGAATGTGCAGAGGGATTCATTGCAGTGATACCTATTGTACAGTTAAAATAAAATGGGCAGTGACTTTAATAAAGTAATGAGACACTCCTGGCAATGTACAAAGTCAGAATCTTTGAAATTCTCTTCAACTTTGCTGATAGTTTTTCAGAATTAAATTTAAAGAGCGTGACTAACATTTTTGTTGAAATGAGCATCTAGAACTGTGAAAACCATACATAAGTTTGTCTTTTTTGAAAGCTAAAGTGATAGACTTTCCCTTTTCTAAGGCAGTAGCTTCTGGAGCATTAATATGTGGGGTTTTTTCCAGTTAGGAACCCAGAATCAATATCAACATTGCTTTTTGGGTTTTGGTGTTTATAACAGGTATATCGAGGTGTACGAGTCGGTGGCTTGCAAGAGGCTTTAAAGCATTCTGAGTATCAAAGAACACCTCACATTCCAAATGATTTCCCAGACTGCCAGGCGGGAAAGCAGTTTGCCAAAGAACTGGAAACCAGTCTTCTTGAAAAATTCAAACGGTAATATTAACTTCAGAATTGATTGCAAGAATAAAAAGGAATGAATACTGCTTAAAATATTCCCTTAATTACCTGTTGTGTTCATTTAGACTTGGACTTGCATTAAGATCTTTCTCTAGTGTTTTAAATCCTAATATTATAAAAAAGAAAAGAATCCTAGATCTATTTAACAGAAAAGCTCTGCTAAACAGTGCATATAAATTAATTAAAACCTTCTATTCCCAGAGATATGCTCAGTTATAAGGCTGTAATAAGGCTGCCTAATAATAAAATAAACAAAGCTATTTCAAGCTCCTTAGCAGCAAATGAGGGAGGAGAAGGCAAAGGCAGAATATCAAAGTATATACTAAATGTTGAAGAATAAAGTGAAGGAAGAGGTATATTTTGGTGTCTACTTTTTAAATACCACATATGCTGAAGTTTGCCTTCATTTTCATTACAGTAAACACAGAACTCTTAATAATGAATAAGGGGTAGCTGGAAGCGTCCTCTGCACTAACTGGTGTTGGCTCCCCTTCCAGCTAGGAGGGGGAAGTAGAAGTTTAGAGGAAAAGGTGGTGGTGTCAGTTACAATAGATAGAAATATCCAGCATAGCTGAAAGGGTATGGTGGTCAGAAATACAGCAGCGTTGTTTAGAAGTGTAACTTTAAAATTCTAGCTCAATGAGATTACGAAGGGAATGCACAATTAACTTTCTGTTCGAAATACTTGGTTTTGAAAACAAAAAACATTATTAGACCAGCAGGACGAAGTAGACAGCCTTTTGAAGTGCTAGGGACTGAGTAAGGGCCCAGTAAACAAAGTCTTACCTACATGATTTATCAATTAGGCGTCCACCTGCAAAAAGGGCGAATTATGTCAAGCTGGGCACGCTGTCGCCTTTCGTCTGTCCTTGGGGGCAGCTGACGAAGAACTGGGAAGAAAGAATGAAAGCTTCAGGAGAATCTGTACGTCCTTCTTCCCCACACCCTGAGCGCTGTGCAACTGAAGAGCATAGCTTTTGTGACCCCAAAGCAGAACTGATCAAAGAAGCTTCCTCTGAGATGGGTGAGGTAGAGGAGATCATGACAGTAACAAGCTCTGAAGGTGTTCTAGAAACAGACACTGTTACAGGCACCCAAGACTTTGGTGAAAGAGATGAAACTGTGACAAGAAGTGATTTTGTTGTTCTCAGGTATGTCAACATGATACACACGTGAGGTGTTATTTCTTTATTGGGAATTACTGAATGGGGAAAAGGAGGACCTCAGCCTATATTACTAAGATGAGAGAATTATTTGATACAAATATATAGGAGATTAAATAGTTTTATCTTGGGTCAGAATTTGCCGTTAAGTGGAAGTCCTTCTCCTGCTTTCCCTAGCAAACCTGATGACTAATGAAGTAAATTTCTTAAATTATCTTAAATATAACACTCCTGCATTTAGTGTGTTCTTGGAATTGGCATATTCTGTCTCCTTCCAGGCGGGTGAAGCTTTTAGAGGCTCATATTTGTGATTTTTAAACTCTTGCTCTGTAAATTAGCTTGCATTCTCTTTTCTAATACTTTATCACAGGTGGTTCTTGTGCTACTTAATACGGTTTATAAAGAAAATAGAGAATCCCCTGCATTCCAGTGCAACGCATGAGGGCAGCAACAGTGTTTGGAAAGTGCCTGAATGCAGGTCTTTCATTATTGTGTAATTATCAGGGGAAGAAAACATTGGCAGTTCTGGACTGCACTAATGTCACTGAAGGTTTTAGAGCATTTGTGATTTAAGAAGTTTTGAAGTTTTTAACAAGTAATGTCTTCTTCTAAAGAAATAGCCTCGCACACGTGCTCGGAGTGATACAAATACCAGCTTGGAATGTTGCAGAAAGCTCCAGGGCTTTTTCAGTCGTGCTTTTGCAAATATGCAAGGTGCTGGATTTCTGTTGTACTATTTGTTAATAACTGTCCTTTATGTTTATTTTTAAAAAATTTTAATAGGAGCGAGAAACTACTAATGCAGTTATCAGCTTGGTGCTATCCCACTGCTGGAAAAGATCGAAGAATCCGCCTTATTTCTCAACTGGGAGGGAAGGAAATGACTGAAGATGCCTTTTTGCCAATCTTGATGAGCTATCCAAGGGCTCTTGTGTGGGTCAAGTTGTCCCTCTTGAGAAAGGGGAACCCAGAGTTACATGCCATGATTTGCATCCCAACAGAAGATGACTTGCTGCATCTAAGCAAAGACAGACTGTTCTGTGGTCCTCAAGAACCCAAACATCATGACATATTCAAGCACAAGATACAGAAACTAAAAGAGGAAAAGAAGAAGAAGAAAAAGGATAACACACAGGGTCTAGAAAGTGACCCCCTGAGCGTTCTAGATAAAGAACCAACTGAGGAGCATGAAGACCTCATCCTTGGTCTTTGGTCAGATGCTCTCCCAGATGTTACTTCCCACTGCTCCAGAACTCTCTTGGGATATGTCACTCGAGGGGATTTTTCATTGGCAGTGGGCTATGGAGAAGCACTGGGTTTTGTTAGCTTGACAGGGTTACTTTATATGTTACACAACCAGCCAGCAGATAAAAAAGGGCTCGTTTTGTTAAGAACTCCAGCATCTTTACAGTACAGGTTTGCAAGACTTAATATTGAGGTTTAAGTATCACTGCAATGCAGTAGAATGCCAAAAATACCAAAGAATGTCTGTTTTGTCTTTTGTGGCCTTTCTGTCTCAAATTTGAGGTGATTCTGAGCCCAAATAACATCCTGAGGATTATGAACTAATTAAAAAGCTTTGTAGCATTATTCATGAAAATAACTAATGCATAAACAGACAGTATTACGTCTGATGTCTGCATTGCGAAGGATTTCTAACAGTAACGCATCCATTATCATGATCTTCTTTAGAGATAAAGCGTATTGTTCATTTTTCGCCTTAGAGCAGTGGATGCTATAACAATAGACAGAAAATCATTATTTTCCTTTTAGAAATCTTTCAGTGAGATGGATTGCAACTTTCCAATGCATTGTTCCCGTGTAAGTGCATGCAATCTGGTCCGGTGTATATAGCAAGTGGCTTTTCCCAATTCCTCGTGTCTGAATGCATGCGGCTGGAGTGGAACAGAGCTGACCAGACAAATCTATTAAGAAAGCAGAAGGGTACTTAGTTTGGTGGAAAAACTCTGTGCTTAAATGAAATGCAAATAAAATACAGCCTGGCTATATAATCATGAATTCTAGCAACAGGAGCTCTTAAACTGCGAAATGTGTCAGTCTCTTTCTCTAGTTTGAGAGAGAAAACTCTATTTTTGAAAGGTACTAAGCCTTTCAGATGGCAAATTGCTGTTGGTGGGTCACCATACATTTTCTGTTAATAACAGGGGATATTTTGGTTCCTTAAAACATGAGGTTATTTTTGTATGGCATGTGCTAGGATTGAAGGTTTCTTCATTTTACTGTATGGTTTATGAATGTTCAAATTCATAAATCTTGCAAAGCATGCTGGAGGGGTGAGGGAAGAAAGGTGTTTGACTGGGGTAGGGTGGTTTGTTGGTTTTGGTGTTTTGTTGGGTTGGTTTTTTTTAATGATAGCCTTAAGCTTCTAGCCATTCTTGAGTTAAGCAGCTAGAAAACGAGTTTACAATAATGCACTGTAGTTTAGTAGCAGCATGATACAAATATATAACAGTTGGTAAAATTACCCTGAAATGATCATGTACAAATAAAAATCTATTCTTGATTCAGCAATCTACTGACTAAACTTGATTCTTTAAGAAATTAAGTATGGATTAGTTAATGACTTAGTCCTCCTAAGTACGAGCCTGCAAATAAATTTCCTCATTCATGGTCTTGTTTGAAAAACTCTTAGGCAAATAGATTAATGTTGTTTGGGGTTGTTTGTTGGAGGAAGGATTTAGTGTACCTTACTTTCACAATTATTAAAATTTAGGGCCATTGGTGGATTAAACGTGGCACACACACGGGGAAGGGGAGAGAACATCTCTGATCGTAAGGGAAGTACGGGAAATGGAGCTGGATTATTTTTTTGGAAGCCTTCAGAAGACCCATTTAAGAATCACATGCCTGTTGGAGTTACAGCAGCATGTGGGATGGAAAGGTGCAGCCTCCAGCCCAGCTTGGACTACAGCTCCATGAGAAATCATGCCAAATGGCTCCACCGTCACTCGCCTTCGATGCACCTGATAAAGCAATCGTTGTCCCAGAAAGGTCCTGAGAAGCATCTGCGTGAAAGCCGGCAGATGGCCCCAGAGGAAAAAGCTTGGTGCTGGGACTGACGGGCTCCTCGCCCTGCCACTGTGAGCGCGGCAGCCTGGAAGTATGTGTGAATAAGGAGCCCCTTAAATGTTACAGCCTGGCTGCTCCCATCAAGTTCTCTCGTGGTCATAATCCTGGATTTAATGAACCTTTTGAATTGTGAGCCCGATTGAAATATTTCTGGGATCAGTTTCCAGAGCTGTGCTTCATGGGAAGAAAGGAGGGGAGGTGATGTTTATATGGCTTTTTCCCCCTTCGCCTCCCTCGTCTTCTTAGTAGATACATATTTTTTTGCCTGACTCGACCTGGCTTGTATGTGAGAAAGAAAGAGGAGAAGCACCCCCCACCCAAGCTATCATTTTTTCTTTTCTGCTTGTAGATCTTTTGTCCACTGAATGTTTCCCAGGTTTTTATGTTTTAAAAAAAAAACATCTGGAGTTTTTTGGTTTTTTTTTTTTTCCTCCTCTTGGTAATTTCTGCCAGGTTTTCATTTTGACACTTCCTGTTACTTTTCTTTGATTTCCATTCTCTCTTTCTGATTTATGATCCTTCTCTCTGGTGAGCCAATGAACAGAAACTGGAATCCAAGTGCATCCTGTTCCGTATATCTTGTAATATTGTTACACAGTTGTTTTCCTTTAAGTCAATGATTTATGCCTTAAGACTTCACTCTCCTTGTAAAATATACTGCAAGCCCGATAAGTTAAAAATGCTCAAAACTCTCAGCCAAAGTTTGTCAGAAAAATACTGTGACTTTATGTAACTGCAAGGAGATTTTTATCTGCGGTTGGGATTTCCAGATTCTGAGCGTCTCAAGGGTGACTTAGTCATAAAAACTGTGTCAACACCAGATAATCAAACTGTGGGTAATTAAACCTGTGTTATCCGTGCATCAGCTGGATGTTACGTCTGTGTTCATCCTGTTGAACCAGGTGTAGTTACAGCACACATCTGTTCCTGGGCTGTATCTTACTGCAGTTACTACCTGTTGGTTAACTACCCCAGAGCAGCTGGATCGGCTCCTGTGGACTCTTGACACACGCGCATTTTTGGGAACCCAGGATGCTCTCACTCAGTGAAAAGATGCTCTCGCAAGCTCTCTGGCTTCTATGCTGTTCTCCAGATAACTTGTTTAAAGTGGATGCCAGCACGAACCCTCAGCTCTCATTCCTTGCTTGGCAAGAGCTTTTGGAAGCTGATGTGAAGCACAGAAGGCGATTCCGACATTGTCTGTAGCAGCGAAGAGCTCAAATGCTACTGCGCTGCTCCTGCAGCTCTGCCCACGGCTCCCTCAGAGCAGCTCAGTAAGTGCTGCACTTGAGACTCACCTGGTGAAGGGTCTTTTCCCAGCCTGGACCATGACTTACGTGGCAGTTGCCTGCTGTGTTCAGATGGGCAGTGTCTAACAGACCTACCAAGCCGAGGGTCTCGTGGCTTTGAAATGCACCATCTTCACCCTTGCAAACCCAGAAAATGATGTTGCAGAAGCAGGAGGTGATTGATGACTCTGTGGAATGAGGCGAGAAGGGACCCTGCCCAGATTGTTGTGTGTTTGTTAAAGACAGTCAGGGCAATGGGTTTGTTTAGCAATGCCTAAGTAGTGGAAGAAGTTACCTGCTGGAAAGGCAGCTGGGGCTGTTGAAACAAATCTGGAAAAATAATTGGCAGGGTGACAGACCTCTCGATGGATGTGGAAGCCTTGGGGGATTGTGGCACACGCAGACAGAGGGTAGTCAAATGCAGCGTGACAGTTTCCTTTCAGTGCTCTAAATCTGGAAGAGCCTGATACGTCAAACCTGATCCATTCAACATGTGAGATAGGTAGGTAGTAGGAACAGAGCTCGGGGGGGGTAAACTACCAAAAGGCAGGTTTCTGAAGTGCTAAAACTGAGAAAAGCGGAAAAGCAATAGCATTATATTTTCCAAAAATATAACATGCAAAAAACCCCGACCCCAAAGTCCCACGGTTCTAAATGTAAATATTCTTCCCAGAGGTCAGCAATCTGAATAGCACCCACAGTTCACCTCTTACAAATTTGGCTCAGCTGTGCTAAAATTCTTCTTTGTGAAAGCTGGTCTCATCAAATCCCTGCAAGAGCAAGTAAACTTGTACTGAATAATGAGAACTCTGGGAAAGGACAGGGGAGATGGGCTGAAACCATTTTGTGGCAGCTTTGAAAGTGAGAGCCTGCTTGACCCTGGACAAAATAAAATTAATGAGTTCAAGATAAGGTGGGAAAAGAACAGAATACACAAAACACAGCTTTCATTTATTACATTGGGTCTCTTCTTAAAGAAATACAGTTTCTTCTATAGTAGGAAAAATGCCTACACAGAATGATTTATTTTTATAAATTTATTAGACACTCCAAGATGTGCATAACGTGTACAGGCATCGGCTTACTTGACACATTTTAGCTGTCTTTTCATCATGGGCTTGCAGCAGTGCTGCTAATCGGACAGCCTTGCATGGCTAAGCCCAAGTCTTAAGAAACAGAAATCAAAAAGACATCGAGGACACAGCAAGAATAAAGCAGAGAATGAAAAAGCAGTCTGAAGGAAGAGAGCAGCTCAAATTTCATGATCCAAATAGGCAAGGATTTACTGTAATTTCTAGGAAGGATAGTGCAATTCAGTATTTCATTTCATCTCATCTCAAGAAGATCAAATAAATAGCCAGGATGAGAAAGGCTGGTTGTTTCAGCACAGTCCTTCTCTCAGCATCCTGTTTCTTAGCCCAGAAAACATTTTCTTTTAAAAAGAATACAATGGTTGTGATGGATGGGAGAGCTCATGCATCTGTAAACCCGTGTGCCCGTCAGGGCTCACTCTCACACATCGCTTCTCTTAATTGCTGGGTTTGTTCTTCTTTTCACTGGGTAATATCAAAAAGGTTTTTTTCTTCTCTTGTCTTTTAGCAAAAGGATGAAGTGAAAGCAAACTTCAACATGCAAAACCTGATTTAGTTAGAGCTTTAGGCACTCAAAAAAGAGTTTAAATGCCACTTTAGAAATAAGCCACCTCCTCCCCCCTACTTAACGCACCCCAGTTGTTTTAACTGTGGCTCTAGTGACAAATCCTATGTGTCTAGAGTTGTAATTAATTATAAATACCACACATTTACTTCTGAAAAATCTTACCCAAGTTGGACCTGGTGTGACCCAAGGCAGCTTTACCACGTGCGAAACCAGTTGCTCAGAATGGGTTGGATTGGGTGAGAAAGAGAGACCACACATGTCAGAGTCTGTTCCTTTTCCTTAGCACTCAAAAAAAGCCAGAGTACATGAACAGAAGAAGAAACTGTAAATCTGCAATTAGAAATACACTTTACAGATTGTCAGTTGCTTAACACAGCAATTTTTAATTATTTATGCATATGGGAGTGGTTTTGATACACGCCAGCAGGGATTAAAGGGTTAATGATAGATAATTTATTTTCCCATAAGACAAAATATCTTACAGGAATCAATTGCGTCCAGGTTTTCTGAATATTTTCACAATGCAATAATTCTTGCAAGTTAGTTGGCAAATATATCATGGAGGTTCCAAATGAAATCACAAAAAGGTAGGAAATCAGCTAAAAACTTCTCTTTTCAAATAGAAGCTGAAGAAAATAAACATTAATGCATCAATAAAATAGTAGGCTGGGGAAAGTCTTAACAGAGAATTAATTTGGTTTCTATTGGTACTTTTAAGACTTTCCCTGAGCTACTGTATTTTGAGGCATTAATTATTCATACGCCCTAGAGTAAATTCTTTTAAAAAAACCAAAAAGCTGTAGTTTCTGTTAGTGTCTTTAAGAACTTACTGTTATGCCTGTAGGTAGCACACGGTGGCACGACGTTTAAAATGGCAAGCCCAAGACAACAGACTTGTGTCGCCCCTAAAGTCTCTCCCAGCCTGATGCTGGGAGCGAGGAGGTTTCCAGGGCAGTGCCCAGCCACTGAGACCTCTGTCGAAACCACTCCTGGAGCAAGGTGACAACAACTCTCTGTGGAAACCCATGGAAGCCCATCCTTCCCCGGCTGCTGGTGAAGCTCTGGAGTCCTTTGATGTCGGAGAAGGAAGTGTGAGTCCAACAGAGATCCCGATCCAGGCACTCCGGTTCCATGTGCCAAAAAGAAAAAAAGAAAGAAAAAAAGGGAAAAAAAGAAAAAAAGAAAAAACTTCCTTTTTTTTTTTAGGTTAGTAGACATGCAGAAGGCTAGTTTTACTCCACTTAAAGTTGTCCAACAAAACCAGAAATGGCCTGGAAACGGCAATTCCCTGCCTGAAGGCTGGTTTCTCACATCGTATGCAATCAACCCCTTTTTGTTGGACAACACACTGGTCTTGTACCAATAGTACAAGACACCACTGTGCAAACATTTGCACGTGGGCAACCACACGCGGCACATGTGGTAAGAGGCTTCCTGATGAACGCACTTTTACCTTGCTTCTTCTCTTACAGCAAATAATTTTCCGTGATATTGCCTGAGGAGCAGAGGAGGCTTGACACGAGCTTAAAATCAAAGCCTCCGAAGCCAGAGAGGTTTTTAATCTCTCCTGGTAAATACACGATGGTTTGCAACTTGAGTTTTCTCTTTATTTAGAAAGGTCATTTGAGTAGTATGCTATATTTTAACTTGTAAAAATACCTTAAGTTAAGTTCAGCTCCTTTTTCTTATTGGAAAGCACCCTTGCAGCCTATTGATGCTGCAGATGCAGTAAAATAGATCACATGAGAAAAACAGAAGTCCTGGGAAAGACCTCCCTGTTACATAGGGCATGAAGGCATTAAAATCCTGCAGCAAGATAATGTTTGGGGAACGTGTGCTGTCAGTCACATACTTAAACAAGGCAGAAAGATACACCAAGTACTGTTTTCTGGCCCGCCTGCAGCACCCCAGGCATCCTTTCCAGGGCTAGAAAGATGGATTCAGCTCCCACCTGGATTTTTTCCAAGATCTGCACTCATACAGGACAGTGAGGAAATAGATACACGTGCCACCAGCAACACAATCTTCCACTGTTTCTCTGAATGGGCACTAAACCTGATTCTTGGAGTCTGCTGTGTAAACAGTAGCAGTCATCCATTTGCTGTTTTGGGTTTTTTTTTTTGCTATTTAATTTCTTATGAATTTAGAATCATAGAATCGTTTGAGTTGGAAGGGACCTTAAAGATCATCGAGTTCCAACCC
>JAOXNO010000013.1:136662111-136719250 GCA_028565335.1 Limnodromus scolopaceus
TCATGTTCAGCTGACAGTCGACCAACACCCCCAGGTTCTTTTCTGCCAGGCAGCTCTCCAGCCATTCTTCCCCAAGCTGTGTGCAAGTGTACTTACACGTCAAGTGTCTTCAAGGTTTAAATCTGACTTTGATGCAGTATTAACTTGTCCGTAGTAAGCACATGAGCTCTTGGAGACATTGTCCTGCTGTTTATCCTTACAATTTGGTGGCGCATCCTCCCCCCTTGTTGTTGTTCCAATGAGGCAACGCTGTGTTCATCCTAGAAGAATGTGTTCCTAGAAGCCTTGACTCTTGATAAGGAGACCATCAACACTTTCACCCGACATGCAATTACTGGTTACAGGTGTTGCTGCCCTTTACTCTGGCACCACCTGGTTGAGGCTGGAGATGGGATAACGATGCATCACTGATGGGATAACGATGCATCACTGGTGTTACCTGATGTTGCATGTCTTTTGTAAGTTTAGTAGTCCTTCAGTGTTGGAGGCTACCCAACACGTGCTTCTCAGCCTTGGAAACATTTCCCACTGGGTCTGAAACTTTTTCTTACCTTTTTTTTTTTTTTTCACAAGGGTGGTGTTTTAATCTTTTCCCCCTGGATGCTACAGGCTATTCCTGATACAGCTGTCGTGATGTCTCAGAGGCCCCACGAGAGCTCAGGGCTTCTGTGCCATCTCCTGGCTCAACAAAGGTGTTTAGTAGCATAAAATGCAGAGAGGACGGATCAGGTATTTATTAAGAAGAGATGCCAGTCTTAGCCAAAATAAAATAAGAGACACAAATACGAGACGATCCCTGTCCAAAGACGTCACTCTTCTGTGCAGGTTTCTCTGAAGAGTAACAGTGGCCAGCATTCACCGTATCCTTGTCTTGTTTATTAGGCACTATTATTCCCGAGTTCTCAGAGAAATGGGTATTCTCTAGTTAGATGTCCAACTTGTTTGCATTTTTGGAGCACGCTGCGTTTGTTGTAGCCCAACAGCGTCTGCAGGCGGTACTAGAGGAAGAACTTACACAGTGAGCAGAAGTTGGCCTGCAAGCTTTGGCAAAGCCCTCACCTACAGCCAACAGACGGCCAAATGCTGCTGGATGGAGGCTTACAGCGGAGAGCACTACTGTACAATTTCACAGTCTGCAGGAGCTCACCCCGAGCATGGGATTTGTCCTTCTCTCCAGACCCTTGGCTTCCTCGGGCCATTTATTTCTGGGAGCTGGGAGTCCTGCCCATGGCTGTTCGCGACACAGAAATGCACCAGGTGCAGGTTTAATGAGTGAGTGAGACGGTAACACCCCACCCCACGTGCTCGTTAGGTGATTTCCAAATCCTTGTAACTGTCAAGTCAACAACAAAAATTTCCTCTGGGACCCAGCCCGGTGCTGCACTCGGTGAACGTATTTCCACAGCAAATGTCACTGCCTGAGACTGCCGTTTGCCTTGAAGTCTTGCTTGGATGGTGGGGGAAGGCAGGGGAAAGGTCTGAGTATGTTTTTATAATGAGGAGACGATTTTTTCTTCACTTCCCGCTCACACGGTAATGGCTGAACTCTGCTTCCATTCTTCTTGTGAAAGAAATGTTCCAAAATAAACAAAACTACCGAGTTGCAAGCAGCTGCAACGCCAGGAAACCTGGAACCAGGAGGCTGCAGTTTCCTAAAGTTAGGGACCGAAACCAAAGCCTTTTTCCGATGCCGACCTCTAGTCTCACCCTAGTTTTTCATACAGACCGTTGCCTCAATAGCATAAATGAAGCCAACACGAAGAGAAGCAACAGAAGATCATGTTTGCAAAAAAGGGGTATTTTGGATACCCCAATGGTGGGGCGGTCCGGAGAAGATGCAGGAGAGGCAGAGGAGCTGTGCGTTGGTGCCGTGTGGTCATCCACACTTGCAGAAGGATGGAGGGACCGAAAGGGAGAAACAAGCTGAGAGGCCAAAGGAGCTGACGTGGGTTAATGTGGAGCCTCACATGAGGAGGGACTGTGAGACAGCTGGCGGAGGCCGTGCCTTCGAGACCAGGGGAACGTGCCTCTCCAAGAAGTGGAGCTGAACAGAAAGGAGGTGAAGGAGGTCCCTGCCCACCTCCTCCCAGGACCAACCCAGCTGACCCGCTGGCCCCGGTCCCGCCTGCCTGATGCTCTCAGCCTGGCCCTCCTACCCCCGGATTGCGCGTCAGCTCCTTACGGGGGCCAACTAATTTTCAGCTGCTTTTCAAACTCGGTCTTGGGACCTGTATTTTAGCTCAAAGATAAACATTTTGAAAAATTGTCTTCTTTCTCACAGTGCAGGCATGAGGTGGTTTTAATTATCTTAGGAAAGCTTTCCTTGGCCAGGCCAATTTGTTCGCTGTTTCTCTTGCGTAGTTGGTCTGTTTGTCTTGTGGAGCTGGCCAATAAACCAGCTATTAGGGGTTTATTGTATAACATTATCAAGAAAGTAATCTTTGAAAAAAAATGAAATCACTTATAACAACCCTTTTTTTTTTTCTTTCTTTGCAAATAACTTCATAGAAGCCAAATGATCTCCACAGCTGACCACCCAAACCTGCTGGAAAATGCTTGCTCCAAATGAAAATGTTTAGGTTTAGTTATGTTTTAGTCCTAAAATGTTTTAAGTGACGATTTGGGCAGGAAAAAGTAAGTTCTTCCTGTAGGGGGATGATATGGGAGAAGGAAGACTTCTTTATTTTTCAGAATGATATATTTTTGAGTCATCAATGCCTGATATGTGCCGAGAGAAGCAAGTCCTGCTCTTTGCTAGATTTCTGTCTGTTTTACAGACATACACACTCACTCACTCTTATATAAAGAAAGCAAGGGATGGGGAGAGAACAGCAGTGATTATTACACCTACTGGTTTTATTATTGGTTTTGTTGTGCAGACTCTGAACCGTGTGGGTGTTGATGGTTGACTTTTTAAGAGACTTAATGAAGGTTACCCTTGGAAATTTTGACATTCATGATGATAAATGTGCTACTCACATAGAGTTATCTTAAACAGACTATAACAAAAATTTAATTTTCCCTTTTTTTTTTCCTTTGACTTACTTCTGCATTATCTCTTTTCAGAGCTAATGCCAATATTTTTCAGATGACTGTAATTTTATGGTTTTCCTATTGACAAAGCGAAAAGAGGTATCTTTCTTAAGTGCTCCTCAAAAGGAAGAGAAAAGAAAGGACAGTGAAAGTGCTAAAAGGAGACTTCTCAATATTTACATTTTATTACCATTTCAAAAGAAATTTGATAAAGGGGGAGACTATTTATTTTAGTCAGACTATCTTTTTACATCTCATCTTTGAGGCACCTCTCATTCACTGAGAAAATATTTCCAAACTCTTAAAAGGCTACTCCTCAACCCAGAAAATGAAAGAAACCCATAAGAAAACCTGGCTCTTTTCAGGGGTCCATGCTTTTACTGTCCGTGCCTTCTAGAGCCCACCTGCCTTACTTCCTTGGGGTGCCCTTACACTGGTGACTGCTGATGCAACTTTTCTTAAAATCTATACTCCCTCTCAGTTCTTGCGTGCTTTGGTCACCACCGAAATCAGTTAGAGCGTACAAGGCATTGAATGTGTCAGCTCTGATTTTATACTCTAGTTCACAGGGATACCCAGGAGACCTTACATCTCAGGCTTTCCACACATGCCTGCCGAGGAACAGCACGGGTTACATCTGCATCGGGGTTTAAACATTTCCTTTGCTATGACAACAATTAGAGCGCTATTTTCTGTTTCACTGTAAGTTAGGCCTGTGGATAACAATGGAGAGGTCTAACCCCCCCCCCCGCTCTCCGAGCAATCCCTCATGAACTCAGCAGCTCTGGGGAGCGCCGCAGCTCTGCTCTCAGATGTTATTTTGTCCTTGGGACAGTATTTCTCAACCTGTGCTCTGGGGACCACTCGTGGTCTGAAAGACTTCAGAGAACAGTTTGTGAGATCACTCTAAAACAAAGCGACTCTCCCCGCCATGTCCCCCCGCCCCAAAACTGCCCCAAACCCACATACACATACTGTCACAACTTTCAAAGGGCAGCCTAATTTTTAGTTGATTATTCATGAAGACCACTAGATTGAAGACTGCTCAAGCAGTCTGCAGCTTAGTCCTCCTCCAAAAAGTTACGGGATCTTTGGATTAAAAAGCATGGAGAAACACTACTTTGGAGAAGTGTGTTCATTTTTTTATTTATTTAGGAAGACAAAAAATACTTGCCTGGTGCATTGTCTGTACTCTTTAGGGTCATGACAGATTACTGCATCAGGCTTCCCCCTTCCACCAGGTGCTTAATACTCATGAATGAAGTATACTAGATGCAAACAGAGCTACTGATAAAACCCAGCAGTTTCATATTATTTTATTCTCCTCCTTTTGTCTCCTGGACACCACCTCAGATGCTGCTGGAGCCCTTACTACTGCTGTTGCAGTAGGGCTGTGTTGGCTTTTCCAGTATAAACATCGCTCCTGGAGTATCTGGGCTACTGCAAAGCCTCAGCTCAAATGCAAGTCTTTTCCCTTCCTCACAGCTCTGCTGTACGGAGAGGAGGTGCTCCCTGCTACGCACAGAAGTTGACGGCTGCAGGAAGCCAAGGCTGAATGTAACAGCCACATCAGATTGTGGGGCATGAGCCGGGGAGAGACCACCTCCCCATCAGAGGCTCCTGTGCTATCCCAGATCATACACTTTGCAGGCTCCATCTCAAGACTGGTTAGGTTTCTTGCTCCCGCTGTTTCTACTGGGAAGCTTGTTGGAGCCTTGTTCCAGGGCTTGTTTCTAGCAGCGGCTAGAAACACATTTTTATGGTATATGTGAGCCTATTTATTCTTGAGCCCATGCTGCCTTTTATCTCAGTGAATTATTTGCAGGGCAGTGACACCCACGGGCTCTGCCCAGGCGCCACCGGGCACCCAACAAATGCTGCAAGTGGAGCTGACCTGAAACGATGAGACTCTAAACAGAAGATGCAAAACACAAATGTGTGCAGAGGACTCAAACTGACGTCCTGACTGCTGGCAGCTCCAGTGCCCCTTCCACCGCAGGGAGGAGAAAAACACCCCAAAGACCTGCTGTGAAAGGCAAATGGAGGGAATGCGGGAGAGTCAATAGGAGTGGTTGCTCCAGGGAGCAGGAGGCCAGGTTTGATGGCTATACCTCCTTCACCCGAATTCGATCAGAAAAAAGGAACCAAAACGTTGCCATACTCGTGAGCACGCAGGGGTTCCGGGTTGTCTCTTACCCGTGCTGGGGCATGGTCTGTTGTAAGCGCTGGCTGAAGGCAAGGGGCTGAATGCCTCCCAGTAACCCCCCAGTTCACCCCAGCATTTGTTTGTCAGTTATTAAGCAGCTGAAGGAAAGCACAAGGAAAGCACTCTGTTACCCGCTGCGGATTCTGCAATCTATGAGCACCAACGTTTGCTGAAATAGACTTCGGAGCATCTTGCAGAGCAGAAAATGTTCCTATCGCTTTTTAGCACAACTGTATTCTTGTAGGTTGATGCTGAGATCGTCTTACCCAGTGTTTTACTGCAGTGTGTGCTCTACCCTGCTTCATACAGCCCCAACTGCAGCCTAGCTCTGCTCATGGCTTGGTGCATTTAAAGCCACCATTTAGCATAACAAAACAAATTAACATAGGCTTGAGTTTTGGCCAGCCAGACTAGATACATTTTTAAGCTATGATTTTGTTTTGGCCAACAGTTAATGATGACACGTTTTAAAGCTGCGATTTTATTTTGCATTGGAAGGCTTGTAACAAATAAGTATTTTTTCCAGTTGTAACAGTATTTGCTGCACGTTGCACAACTTCAGTCTCCAAGAAAGAAATAAAAGAAGGTGCACTCCGAGCACCGAGTGGCACAGCACGTTGCACGCTAACACGTGGTAGGGCTGATATTAATCTGTGAGATATTAATCTGTGCCACACAAGTACCCAGTTAACCAGCCATTTCTGAAGACACTTTTTCCTCCAAATGATACTATTCAAGAAGGCAAACGTCCCGGTTTCGGGCACAGCTGGCAGCACTGCTTCCTTCTCTGCTCTAAGATCCCACTTTGAGCTGATCATAAAACTCTGCTGAATTTCTACCATCTGAGCTGCATTTTTTCATATGAAGTGTTTGCCTCCGAGTGCCGCTGATGGTTATTTATAATCATATGATTTAACAATACGGTTTAACTTTTCCAGAGAAAAGGTAGCGAAAAGTGTTTATTTCTTAGCAAAACAACAACACTAAATTTCTTTTCCTTTTATGTAGGAGGAAAGAAGCATCTTGTCCTGACTGCCATATGAAGTGCCACCACAGCAGCCTCTGGACTGCAGCAGCAGGGTCATGGTGGAGCAGAAGTCCTCATCCCCCAATAGCCCAGTTCTTCCATTTCCTGAAGGCGTAGCTAGTGGTCTCCAGTACAGACTGGGAAGGATTTCAAGTCAAACTTTTGAACTTCACATTAATTTTTTGACCACTAAGAGGTACCCTAGAGCAGTGCATGCCCTGAGCTCTCTTAGGCTGTAGGAAGCCATTTGTTTTGTAAAGAGCTGCATCCTTTGAAGCCTTGCCCACCTCCACCGCACCCTCCCAGTGTAGCTGGTGGATGGGGCTATGCGGATGGTCCCTAATCTGCTTCGAGCAGTGATGGTGGGATTAGTGGAGGTCTCCCTTCATTGACAGTGAAGGCAACACGAGGATGTTCAGCGCACTCTGCGTAATGGCATTGGCTTTGGTCCATTCAGCTGGCAGAGCTGTGCAGCACGATGGCAAGCAGCTGGGGGAGATGCCGTTTCTTGCTCAGCACAGCCTTTGCACAATTACGGTTTGTCTGCGCTGTAAGTGTCTACGTAAGGTGTCTGGGAAGTACATGTCCAGCATAATTCTGGAATTCGTGTGAGTACTTGTTTGACATAAGTGGGATTCATGAAAGGCTCAGCTCAGTTGAGCATCGGCAGCACCAGACCCTGAATCTGGGAGGAGGGGGATGACGCTCAGGTCACTCCCTGGCAAAATTGCCCTCTCTCCTTTTCCCTCACTTTCAAGGGTGCCCTTTTGGGTTCCCAAATGAAGACTTTGCCGACTGCAGCTGGAGAGCAAGGCAGAGCAATAAAACAGGAAAGTAAGAGTCGATTTGTCTCTGGCGCAGCCTGCCTTTCTCTAGCCGGGGATGGAAAAGAAGACGAAACGTCCACGGAGCGCTTGAGCGAACAACAAATGGCAGAAGAACAAATGCAGGGAAAGGGAATGCCAAGGTTGTCATCCCCCGTCAGCGGTTTGGATGGGTTTCCTGCTGGGAGCGGCGCTGGGGGGGCTCGCGGCGGGACCCCGGCGCAGGAAGCAGGTGGTTTGCTTTACCCGGGGCCCTGCGGAATGGTCAGGGAGCTGCGCCGCGCGCCGGGCCAAGCTACAGCAGATGGGCTGCAGCTCGCTCCCTCCGCTCGAGGATATTTTTCATGTTATGTGTGGAAAAGAGCAGTAACCCTTGTTTGTTATATGAGGCCTTGTAGGACTTTGTCTGGAAAGAAGCCATTTTTGAGATAAAAAAAAAAAAAGCCATTAAAAATATGAGTCACTCTAATCGCATTCAAAGTGCTCCAGCATGGCCTTTTATTTGCAAAGACTTCACTATTAAAAGCAGCTTTCCATTTCTTTTTTTTTTTTTTTAATGAAGAATTCCACCACAAATTACCTCAGGCTAATTGAGGTGACATTACCGAGCTGTTCATTTGAAATTACTAAAAAAAACAACCCGAACACCTCAATGCCCTGAATTCAAACTATTCACAGTGCAAGGGTCCCAGCGAAATAGCTGGGACACGGGACCTTGGGCTGCAAATGCACCACAGCATTCTCTCCAACACAAATGCATTTCAAAACCTAGACCCCCACAAGGGCTGAGGGACACTCGTCCCCTGCGCAGGGAGAAGAAGCAAGACCAGAAGCACAGGGTCCACCCAGAAGCAGGACCCTGTGGGGAGCCTTGGGCATCTCAGGGTGGAGACATCCACAGCCTGAGCAGACCGCTGGCCACCTGAAGGATCCAAAGAGGCCAGGGCTGGCACATGCGTGCCACTGCTCTTTGGGGTTTGGATGCCCCATTCAGTGTCATCAGATGCTTGTGTCCTCTCAGAGGGGAGATGCCTGAGCTGCTGCTTTCAAAACACATCCTCACCGTGAGGCTGTGAGTGGCAAGGAGCAGAGGGAGTAGAAGCCTTTCTGTCGTGTATGACAAACATCAGCATCTTTTCTCTCCAGTGCTCCATCACCATCCTTGAGAAGAGACCTATTGACCTGGGCAGGGTCTCCTCACACCCAGGCACCCCTCCCAAAGCCTATTTACTTACTGCACCTTAAACAGTTGCTGAGTGAGTCATCCTCCTCTGAAATCCGGGCTGAGCCCTCAAGTCCCGCAGGCGCTGGAGAAAGAGCAGCTCAGTGAGATTGCTTACTACCACTGCCAGGTGCCACCGTGTCTGTGCCAGCCCCTGGGCCAGAGGGTTTCAGGGTGTCCTGCTGCGCTGGACCTCCTGGGGACATCTGAGCAGGGGCACCTACTCTTTGGACCATCGCCAAAGTCAGCGATGAGTCAGAAGTCAAATCGCTGGAAATAATCAAGGCTGCTGCATCTCTGGGAGTGCAGGGTAGGCACCGTTAAAGTAGTGTCAAACCAGAAAGCGTCGGCACCTCTGGGGAGAGGTGGCAGCTGAGCCGGGTGCTGGGCTGCAGCTTGGGGAAGAGGGGAAACCCAGACACCCCATCCCAGCGTGCTGGGTCCGGTCCAGTTCCATGATACTTCTTCAGCGCTCCTAGGATCTGATTTTTACTCTGTATTTGCCCAATTGCAGATGCTGGAAAAATGGAGAGAGAGCAGAAAACCACCACGGAAAACAATCTGAGGGCTGACAGAAATGTCTGACGGCGAGAGACTTAAAAGGTCCGTCTGTTTGGCTTAGCGAGTAGCCCAAGTCATCTTACTGTATTTTACTAGAGGGACTTACCGAGTGCTTTAAATCACTGGCAACAGACAAATAGCTGCAAGCTAAATCCAGACAAGTTAAAATAGACATAAGGCACAGTTCAAAAGCAAACTATGACTCATTGCTAGTACAAATTACTAATGGCATTGGTGGATCCTCTACTTTGACTAGTAAGAGAGGACGAGGTGCCTTCTTCTGTAGATGGGCCAAAGGGTTCAGGCAGAAGTGCTTGGAGGAGGTTGTCAGACTGTAGCTGTGCAGGAGGCCAGCCCAGATGACATCGAACTTCCTTCTCGTACCAGCAACCTGCCGTTACTCACACCGCTGCGTCGAACCCTGCAGCACATCCACGGACCCCGCGTCCCGTCAGCATCATCAGGACGTGCCTGTTGGTTAACTGTTAAATATTGTCTGGAAAAAATAAACACATGGGTAACTGCGATGCTTAGTGATAGTAAATCGTATTCCTCAGATCCTTTCCCTTGTAAAACACAGAACAGCTGTTCTTGGAAAATGGAATAGAAGCTCAGGATTTTGTTGTTGTACTCTATTGCTGTACAGCGTGTTACCAGCAGTAACCTTCAGTGACAGGTGGGAACTGCCTTATTAGCAGCCTCTGTGCCATACAAGCTTTCTCTCTTACTCTCAGCTGAGGGCACTACAGAGAATTAGACAGCATAAGCTCTGGGCCTGGTACACATGCAACCCAAGAAAATAATTTAAATTTATTTTTTAAATGGAGAGAAAAGTCCTGATTTTGTGTTCATGCTGCTCTGGATTTATGCCCGCCAGCTATCAAACAGAAGACGAATGAGAGTGCTGTTCTTTCAACCAGTTTAATGATTCTGGCAAAAGACCTGGCAGCAGACTCCAAAGTTTTCATCTAGGCAAGGCAATGCCTATTCCAAGAGTGGAAATCTCCAACTGGAGAACTGGCAAGCCCGTGTTTGTGCTGGAGGCTTAAATCAATCATTTCTATTTTTCCCAATGTGATCTAGCAAAGTACAGAAATTGGCTCCTTCATCAATGGCCACAGGCCACTTTTCATGTTTAAGGTATTAGTGCCATGGGCTACAGTGATACATCGACTTCATGTAAAACAGCCAGTGTTAGAACCACCTGTTTAATCGTTCCTTTACAGTAGCTCTACTTTGAAAACTGTCAACAAATGCCTTGTTGACACTGTCAACAAGGAGTCCAGGACACCACTATGTATTAGTCATCCCCTGGAGTCATTCCTCTGTGTTCATGCAAAAATCTCCTGCCACCACGATATATTTCTGATTCTGCTGCCAAACACCATCGCCCTCATCATTACCTTGCAAACTGATAAAATTCCCCTGGCATTGATGCCTGAGTCCATCGGCAGTCACAAGGCTACTGCAGATTTATACTATTAAATGCACTTCCTCCCTGAAAGGCTTGGACAAACTTTAGGGGTCTAACTGAAAAACCTGGGATTTAGATTAAATAAGAAACCTACTCAGCAGCCACCCTTTATTTAGGGTCCATCTGTTGTGCCTGGAAGCTCCTGAGGTGCCAATAATTCTGCTTCTGTGGACACCCAAAGTTGCCCTTGCTTACTCCTGTGCCAATCACAAAGTAAAGGGAACATAATCAAAGACTGGAGCTTTGTGCAAATTCCTTGTAGGGCAGTACCCTATAAACACTTCCCAGGTCAAGGGAAATGTCCTGGCAATACTGAATCTTCTTATCAGAGCGTACTCACGACACAGTCTAATTTCCACACAGGGAGGACCTGGCAAGAGCTCTGCATGCAAGACAGGACATGCCAAAGAGGCATCGATAAGATGCTCAAGGGGCCAAGACCCCAGAAACTGGTTCAGCATGTTTCAAAAATACATTTATGTGCAGCCTAAGGGGACAGATCAGCTACATGTGCTCTGAACAGATTTAAAACATGACAAGAGGACAAGGATCCTTTTCCTAAATGGTCATGACTGCTTAATGTGTAGCGATGTACTTCCCAGCACTGCTTCCCTGTGTGTATCAATGGTTACTTCAGCCAGGGGGCTTGGAAGGCGTCTCTACGTTTCCGCAGCTTCAAAAGGTCGAAACATCTCCCATCTGCCAAGGGAATACCCAATTTCCTCTCTGATTCTCTAGGCAGATAATAGTCATCCTTCATTCCCAAATCTGTTTAAAAAAAAAAAAAAAAAAAAAGCCAAGCCAAACTCAGACCACATACTAAATGGTATGGAATATATGAAATTTATTCACGGATGTCCCTAATTCTATCCCAGAACTCAGAAACATTTCAAACACAGGATATCTCAAACTCCTGAGAATCCAGAGCACTATATATTTCTCTTATCTTTTTCTCCTGAAGCGGCCTCAGGTTGTAAATCTTCCAGCTTGGCCCTCCAATAATAATTATGATAATTAGCCTCTCTCTCTTTGGGCTAGTTGCTAACACAGTCCAGCTGATTTCTCCAAATGGAATAAACAAACGAATTTAAACAATAAAAAGGCCAAGCCTCAGAGGACAGTAACAAAAGGGCAAACTGAAAGACAGCTCAGCCTAATCATCTGCACCCCAGTATTATCAGAGTCAACGCTTATCTCTGCAAATAAAATGGGTTGGAAGGAGAGACCGCAAGGGGAGACCATTTTGAGTTCAGAAAACTTTTGGTTCCAGTCCATCCTTCCCCTGCTGTTTATGCACCTTACAGCGAACAGTCAATGGAAAATAAAACATCAGTCCTTAGGTGTACAGTCAGATACAGGTCCAGGCTTCTAGCTGGCCTTAGGGCACTTCTTGTGCCACCTATTTTCCTCCCCACATGGAGCCACTCAACGCTCACTATGATGACGCATGAGGAGTGAGCTTAGCAGGATGCTTGCTGCACGGTGAAGCTCCTCAGAAGGAGAGAACTGATGTAATACTTCCCCCTATAGAAGAGAGGTCTCACTCCCTCTCCTCCTGTTCCCCTCCTTCCCACCAAATGCTCCAGTCAGCCTGGTTGGCTCAGCTCAGAGAGGCAACCCAACACGGAGTAGAAAGCAGATGGTTTCTGAGGGCTGAGCGAGCTGAACTGGCTCACAGGACCTCACAGCTGGGAAAAAGAGGATGAGAGGGAAAAAGCGGATGAGAGGGAAAAAGAGGATGAGAGGTCACGCAGCACTGAACCATTCAAGCAGCTCACCAGGTGCGTGAAACCACAGCTTCAAAGCACAGAAACTCAAGCCCCTGTAATGTCCAGCCTCCCTCCTTTGCTTTTGGGTGACCAGTGCACTTACATGCAAAACAGGAGGCCACCAAACGGTGGGTTGTAGCAAGGAGCAGGCAATAAGCCTGCCAGGTGAACGCCAGGCCCCTACCATGAGCAGAAATACAAATCCAGTCCAAAATTAATTTTTTTTTTTTTTTTGCCAGCTGAAAACGTTTGGTAAATGCATCCTGATATTTTATGGCAAAAATTAAACAGCTTCGCTCTACTCCAGAGCTCCCATTTCCAGGCCCGTGGCCAGTTAATACTTCATCTCTTACCGCAGCGTGGCCAGCAGTGGAACAAGCACTAAACGAGTCCTGCTGGTTCTGGTCTGTCAAAAATCCCAAGCTGGAGCCTGGGGGACCACGTGAGCCGCCGCCTGCCCACCCCGCCTTCCCGTGGTTTGATGGCCTCACATCCCGTGGAGGATCTGTTGAAGAAAGTTCAGTCTGCAGGTGCAAGTTTTGCAGCTTTGTGTCTGGCCCACAGTTTTGATGTCAGGAAAATCATGGCAAGCAAATAACTCATTATTAAAGAGAAGAGCTCCAGAGACGTTTTGTATTCCAGTGGAAAGGCTTTTCATTTAGCAGGCATTTGTCTGTGGTGTTTGCAACACAAATATCACAAGCAGAATCTGAAAATGACATTGATTAGAAACTGATTCTTGAAACAAATCATGTCCCTTTCTTGGCAGAGGAGCAATGAATTCTCATCTCTGAGTTTTTCCAATCTTGTAATACATTAATTAGTAGGAACATACTCACATCTCAAAAATCATGTCAGATCACAAATTTTAATTGCACGTAATTCCCATCAGGGTTTTGCTCCATAAATTAATTTCAATTACATTCAAGTTTACAGAAAACATTTTAACCCTTATAATTTTTTTATAAACCCAAAGGAAGAAAAGAAGTGTTGTTCAAGAAGAAATACAGTAGTTTAAAATAAATAATAACTTGCCACAGATTTTAATGTTTGATTTATGGAGTCATAGAAAGGTTTGGGTTGGATGGGCCCTTAAAGAGGTTGGAGGTTCCTGCTCTAAAGAGAAAATCCTATACCAGGTAACCCGTACTATCTCGTCCAGTCTCCTGAATCATGGAAACAGATTTCGGAAAGATGCCCAAGGACAATTATTTAAAAAAAAACCCAAAACCAAATCCTTTCACCCATTTGTTTCTGAGGTCACAGAATGAAAAACTGTAGGCCTCCTATTTCCATCTTTAGCGCACATTCTCACTTGAGACTTAGAAAGTGGCTTAAATTTGACTTGCAAAAGAAAGATAGAGGCATGCCCTTATTCCCTGGAGAAAGCACACAAAAAGAATGTGTGCTTTTTTTTTCTTTTTTTTTTCTGTTATTTTAAGCTTTAGAAACTTGAACTCAAGCTGTAAGAGGGGAAAGGGAGGCCACAGCCAGGCAGCTGGTACAAGTAAGGTGCAGACACAGAGTCTTGTCCTGTGCCAGCTGGAAAAGATCCAGGTTGGAAAACAACTTCACAACCCCTCACCCTGTGCCCTGGCTCCCAGGATATTGCTGCACAGGAAAATCTGCAGCTCTCTGTGCGCTTTGTAGGGTTTGAAATGAACTTGTGTTGTGGACCTTCAGCTGTACCTACTTTGAAATGAAATAAACAATTATTCCAGGAAAAACAGGGGACCACATTTCCTCATATGCCACTGAAGCAAAATCCACACAGCCTATGGCCCTTACCCATTACTGCAGACTAATTCAAACCTAAAAGAAGTATCTTGTCCAACACACAAACGCTTTTCAAGAGCACTTCTTTCTGCAGAGGAGGTGCCTGACCCCCGCTGCGCCATCTGAGACAGATCAGAGCTACCAGGGAGGGGTAAAGGGACCCACGATGAACACCCAGAAGAAGCCTTCTTGCTGGGAGGCAGGGACTGAGGGACACGGAGACCTCCCAGACCTGACTGCAGAGCCTGTATTGCCACGGTTCCCATCACTGCTGGCTCTTCAAAATCAGCGTGGAGACATTACCGTTTAATGAAGGAAAAAATGTTCTGTTACCGTGACTCTTTGTGGCCCTGTTCCTTACAGCCGTTCCTTACCCAGGACTACCAGCAGTTTAAGGAGGCAGGAGTTGTCCTACTTTTCTTTTTTAGGAGTATTTTTCCAAGATGCATTAAGGGAGGGAGCCTGGCTACCCCAGTCCCTCTGGAGAATTTTGCACATTTTTAACTACAACCTTGTTCTCCCAAAACCAGAAGAGGCTAAACCTCAGGCCACACTATACTAACAGGTAGTATATTCCAGGCCAGTGCGGAGGAGTCTCCTGGGAGGATGTAAAATGTCAAGCATGGCTCCCTCGCCCTGCCTTCTCTGGGTACCACAAAGGGGTGTGTGTGTGCGTACACATGCCTATGGTTGTGGCAACTGCTCTCTTCCTTCCCCTTCCTCATACAAGTACTTATTTCCTTGAAAGATAAGATAATTAGTCTGATGGCAGAAGATAATCAAGATTTTCCCTCTACACATAATATAAAATACTTTGTGGGTATACACTTGTCTATACTGTATATAAGCCCACATTTTTGATTCTTGAACAGGAAGGATCCAATTTTTAAAGCTATTATACATACAGCAGAATACTTTGAAGTAATTTATGAAAATTCTCCTCATTTTCCAGCTTTGTCTTTAAGCATCTACACAGGCCTGGGGGGCTTCAAAGGAGAATTTTCATAATCCTGTTCTGTGCCTATTTGCATTTCAAGGCAATTAAGACTCTAAAAATATCACCAAGAGGCATTGATACTAGGAGAATGCTCCATTTCATTAATGGTTATTTAGTTTTTCTTAAGGCTTCCTTTATCTTCAGAACACATTTGGGACAGCCATGGGATAAATTAAGTAGGATTAAATAATACTATGACTCATCAACATACAGGAGTTCAACATATGCTTGAGTATGTCCAACAAAAAGGTGCTGCTGATCCTCATTCCAGTGGTGTTCCTCCTGTTAATTGGCTTGTAAGGTGCTTTCTTCTTTCAGCTTTGACTTTTCACCGAGTCGTCTTCATTATTCAAAGTGCCATAGTGTGAACTGTGAGAATCTGGTTGTATTTTGCCTGTCAATTTTTTTCCTAAGGAAATGGGGTGAGAGAAGGGAAAAACAACAACTCTGTGAAGAATTTTAATAAAACAAATCCCCCACCAATCCATCATTTAAACATTCTTTGCTCCAGTAATCATTGTTTTCATTTGACTGGTTGTAACAATAGCTTGGAAAAACTCTGAAAAATTCTTTGAAAAATCTGTTGGGAACAGGAATAGAAATTAAGGGAACAGTATATTTATTAAATATGACTAGAACACATTTGTGACTCAACTCTCTTAGGTCATCCCATTATCTGATACCTCATTTTTAAACAGAGACAGAAAAAAAGCCCTACTTACCAGGAATAAGTCCACAGTCAATAAAAGGAATTTGTAAATGCTCCTCTCTTTTATTTCTTGCAATTACAAATACACCAAGGAAAGACAAGAGACATCTGCAAAATAACAGTGGCATAGTATCATTAGAAACAGTTCACTGCATCTGAGATGAGAGTGTCTTTCCACGTTTCTTCTTCAAGGACTTCCAAACCCAAGCTGCTCAGTTTATAAAGAAACTTTTCTTTTCTGGCAGCCCTATAAATTCATCTTAAGCTCCCCTTCCATCTATTTTTTGCCTCCTGAAGCTTTATTATCAGTTCCAAAGGCTCTGCAGCCAAAATTACACTTTCAGCAATATATACCTAATCAAATGCCTGTGAGCGTGAGACCACAACATCCGAATCCCTGAGCAGACCTTCACAGAGCATCTAAGCTAGCATTCTAGCATTTGCAATTTCATTAACAACTCAGTCTTGCTGCAGATAATCAACATCTCTGTTGTTTTTCTCGTTTGACTGTGTGTCTCAGGGGCAAGCTGTAAGCCAGGAGTGATGAGAAACTGCTCTGCTTGGATAAATCTTCTATCCGCTCTATGTTGGACACACAACCACCAATTCATGCCTGCCAAATACATGGGTTGAATTTGTTCATCTCCATTTTCTGTCACTTTTCCTGCAGTCAAACAACATAGCAGTTGTATGTACCTACTCTGATCTGACTGCGGAGCGTGAAGATGTCTGTAATAATCAGCCCTCTTTATCTGACAGCACTGTGGCAAGACACCTCCAGCAGTTCTGGGAGATGCTTTTAACCATCTCACGCCCATTATCAAGTAACTGTCACCTGTTCCCCGGGGTTGTTAAGGTGCTGGGAGCCAGCAGAAGGTTTCTGCTCTCAAAACATCTAGGAAGATGAGGGAGAGATATTATAGTACTGCCTCGCAGGCAAGCATCTCATAAAATTGCCCATGCCCAGTGGCAGCAAAGACCAGATGGACACGCAAGTGGAAGGTAACATGGGAAGAGATTTCTCTCAGTTGTAAAAGCACCTCCACCCTTCTGTGGAGAGCAGTGACTTCTCCTTCCTGCTGGAGGAACACATGCTGCTGGTTTTTCATTCCGTCATGAGATTAGTAGTTCATAAGTGTCTCACATTTTTACATATTTGGATTCAAAACCAGGCCTCCAAACTCCCAAAGCACAGACATCAATCTTTCCTTTAATGTTTTTTTATCCTACTATAATGGCTATTCCATAATACTTTAATAATAAGACGGGTTTCTTCTTACTGAGAAAAGAAGGGATTCCACAAGGCAATGCTGTTTCAATACAAATGTTAGTGCAGATTTTAGGCTGAAACACTTACCCGAACAGAAACATGAACACGTTCAGCAAAGCTGCACTTCGGAATTCCCGATAAAATATGAGCCCTGGAATGTGACAGAAACAAGAATTGCAGATCTTGACTGGCTTCCAAGTGATATGAATTACAGCTGGGAGGGTCAGGAGCAGTGTCATGCTCAAATGGAGCAAAAAAAATCCCAAATAAGGTATTAATACACATTGTGATGGGTTCACTTCATGGGCCCATAGTCCATTATTTAGGCTTTCTCAAGATACTGCATGGGACTGGAGAACATTTAGTCTATCCATTTGGAGCATGTGCTCTGTTAGTAATTGCACAGATGCAGGTATTTTTTGCATTGTCAGCAACAGTTTTTATGCAGGTCAAACTCAAGGTCTTATTCACAAGCAGAGTCATAGCAATATAGCTAACAGGTTCTTCATGGATTTAGTTAAGCCACTCCAGCAGACCATGTGGACATCTTAACTCCAATCGGGAACAGGTTTTCTATAACTAGCTGTGTCCCTGATGTTTACACCAAGTTAAGAGCTCCAGCAGCCAAGTTTGCCAAATCTTTCTGGCTGAAAGGATCACTAGCTCTTTCTGGTCACCCCTCTTTCAGGAATTAGCACCTCTGCAGTGGAGGTGACAGAACCAGATGTGTATCTGGATCTCAGCTGCCCCAATTCACAGCCAAGAATATTAGCTTTAAACCACTGATGAGCATAGTTTTGCTTAGAAACACCAGAGTGTGAAACAGCGCAGCTGAAGTGTGACTGTATCTTCAAAGGCTGTAACTTGGGATGGGGGAATCATGAGACGAGGTGTCTTCTACGAGCACCCCAGCAAGATTCAGCAGAGGTTGTTCTTCTAAGCCCTACACTGGTTTAACTAACCTGGTGCAAATGCATGTGTATCCAGTCTCAAAGCTATTAAGCCATTCCTGAATAGGTACTTGATCTTTTAAGGCGGCCCAAGGCCAAATTCCCCATATGGTCACAAGAACGCAACCCCCCTTTGGCACAAGTCTCCTTTCAGTCACAAAGTGTAGGTCTCGTCTAACACAGGTGCTGAGGCAATCTGTGCGCGAAGCTAACTCCCCTTCTCATTAATGGCAGCTCTGCATGAGAAACTCCGGCACAGCAATGACAGGAAAGCCCCCAGCGTGCGTTAAAATGAGTCATAAATGTTCTAACAACATGATCATTTTGGCTCATTGCTGATGCAGCATCTTAGTCGTCCTCCCTGCTCATGTTATTACGCTGCGCATCGTTCCCAAGATTTGCAGTCCTTCTTTAACAACACTGAGTTCGAAGTTCTCACCCAGAATAAAATGTTAAATGCTTAAAAGGTCTTTGGAGTCATTTTATTTCCTTCACTTAACCTAGAATTCCACCTTCTGAAACTGAATATACACTAACTACTATGAAACACAGCTGGTTGTCATTTGAGTAGTTTGCCAGGCTGTTAAAATTACTCTACCAGTTCGGATATGGAGAGGCTGGTGTGCACATGGTAAATGCATTTACTGGATGTCAAGATGAGGCTAGGATAAATGCAGGTACTTCTAGTATGCAAGACACAGTAAACCATACATATAAATTCTGGAAATGCTAGAACTTGGTTATTTCTATTTTGTGTCAAAATTTGGGAACTAACTCATTTTTCAGAGCTTAAACACCTGTCACTTAGGAAAAACTTCTCTCTTTTTTTTTTTTTTTTGAAGACAAACATGATTGGTTTGTGTTTCTGTTCACAGGCAGTTATTCTTGAAAACCTGATGTTTAGAAAATCATCCTGTGGAGGCAGAAGGCCAGAAACAAACCTGAAATGATGGCACTGGTGGTGAAGAACACAAAATTAATGGGCACAACTGCTGTCGCTTCATACAGATGCACTGCTTGATTCAAGAACCTGGAAGACAAGCGTTATTGCACCTCATACCCACAGGAGGTTCATTGTACTTTAAGTCAGGTTAAGCCACTTTACGTCAGTTTAACAATAAGCGTGATCGTTTCTCACCACAATAGCAAGTAACCCTGCGGAGATGCATGTCTATTGAATTTACCTTCTGGTTTTGACTCTGCAGAGTACAAACAAATAGGCGAAAGCAAGAAGGTTGCCATGGTTCTTCTGGCCATAGGCTGTCATTGGAGAGTCCTTTGAAGCACTGTTGGAAAAATTTTGTCTGCCACAGATAAGGGAGGAATGCTGGGGTATTACTGCTTATGGTCTGCATTGGTTCTTGGAAGCAGTGCTGCCTGCGAGCAGCCAGGGACAAGTTGCTCCAATTTAAACAGGTTGTGTAAGGGTATTATTTCCAGCACGGACACGAACACGCAAGTCCTCGTAGGAACTGTTTCACTTTGCTGAAGTCCCCATTGCTGCTACTGCTCAATCCAACTTGGCTAAAACACATATTTGTATGTTTATCCATGCAATCGTACCCCAGACACACTCTGTCCTGCCGGGAAAGTCCAGGAAGGCGGCTCTAAGCCTGTGCTCCTTGGGTTGGAAACTCTCTGCTGTGCTTCTCAGAAAGGCAACACAAACCCTCACCAGAATCAAGAGCAAGAGTGTGCAGGAGCACAGACTGCACACAAACCTGCAGGACTAAGACACTGGCCATGGAGAAGCCCACCCAGTCTTCATCAGCCGATGAAAAAGGCAAAGCAACTAATGCACTTCTACAGAGACCAGAGCTATCAACATGTACACACAGGGTGATGAATCATGAGTGTGAACTCTCGGATGCACCGGCAGATACTCTGTTATGTGAACGGTGTGTTTCAGACCAAAAGAGAAAAATCAGGAGGCTGCAGAGTGTATTCAAAACCTATAAAAGGAACCACACTTAAATGTTTCACTGGTACAATATATATGCACAGTAAAAATCCAAGCTTGGATCTGTTTTAGCCATTAAAGTAATTGCATGGTTATTTTAGCAACTGTTGAACAGTCTCCATGGTGCTTTAAAAATAAAGAAATCCTACATATCCACAGGATAGTCAGGATTTTGAAGTCATTGAAAACACCTCATTATTTTGTCCCATTTGCAACAAACTTGGTCACAGGGACCAAAACAGTGATACCAAGGCGCAGCACTGAATCCAGGAGGACATTGCAGCACAGGCTGTTCTGAGCTAACACACAACAGTCCAATAAAATAAGAGAGGAAACAAATAAAATGAAAAATTTAGACTGACAGCACTGTCTTTGTTAGAAAACGTGTCCAGCCGAGAAGACAGAAAGAGACACTGAGCCCAGGGAATGAAATGGGCACATTCCACTTCAGTTTTAATTTTGACCCAGCAAATGAAAGAAAGAAAAACTGGCAAGAAGGAGAAGTTAATTCAGCAGCTTCCTATTTACCAAGCTTTTATTTCCTATTTTAAACGCCCTGAGCTGTTCTCCCAGCGAAGACAATCTGGATGCAAGTCACTTTATAATCTGTTACAGGGGAGTTCCTGAGTCAGCCATGGAGAGTCACTGCATAATAACGCGTGGACTTTCTGATTCCACATGGGAATGGTATGTTCTGCCATGAGAAAGCTGGGTTGGCTCCTCTACCGGAAAATAATCATGCAAGTAAACACTCAGATTCACACTGGAGCAGTCTAGATGAGATTACTGAATGATGCTATCAGCACCTGAAGCAAAGGGACCGACATAAAGGGAATGGACTCTCAGTTCAGCTGCAAGTCATATTTTACCATCCTGCCACCCCCAGCAATCTGGGAAGGCAGCATAAAACAATCACTTAGCAGGCCAGAGGCCAGCAGGGAAAACTCGGATGTCCCCTGCTCACCAAAAGTTAACTATTTCCTAAAAAAGTACAGACATACAGGGTAGCAAAGCACAACATACAGATTTAACAGAGGCAGGGAGAAAGTTGGGGTAAGCTCTCTTTTTCTGGTCTGATGGGTGGCTAGGGAAAAGATATGCATAACGAGGGTAAACATGGCCATTGGATTATTCAGCAATGGATGTTGCTAAAAGTAACCAAAAAAAATTTACACAAATATAAATTTCATTTCATGAGTTCAAAACTTGTGCCAAAACTAGAATTAAATTTCTTAAGACCTTGTATAAGGTGATATCGAGATGAGGTAGCTTCTGTATAATTAATTAATTAAAAACTGAGAAATAAAGCCTAAATAAACAATGCAACCAGCTGCAGGCAATTCATGCATCTGTCAAGGTTCTGCCAGGAATTTGCTGCCTTTAAGTGCAACTTGGATCTGGAGTTGATATGAGTACTGAAAAAAAATGACAGACAAATGGGTACATATGTTAGGAGATAAGTAGAAACTCACTTACTTGACTTGGAAAGCACAAGAAGTTGCCATTAAAACAATCATGATATAGAAAACAGGATAAGTTAGCTGCATTTTCCCCTTTGCAGAGAGTGTTATCATGCTGGCCACAGCCTTTGCAGCAATGACAGTCAGTGAGGCTGAAAGGGAAAGGGAGAGATTAGCAGGGCAGGATTCACAGCAGGGACCTCAGAGCATCCATGAGGGAGGACAAGGTGCCAGGTCAGAGTCACAGAGCCGATAACCTAAAGACACACTGAGGTAGGATTTGGGCACCTAAAGCCAAGCATTTGGTTTTACAAACACTCACCAAGTTACGCCTAAACTCAGAGTGTCCTTAACTCCATGTGTGCTTTGTGTTTTGCTTGGAAGTTCTTGTAGCACTGAAATCTGCAACCCTGCATCTACCCAAAGTTTCCCCATTTCCAATAGATTAACTGAGGTTAGAGTCAGATAAAATCTTGCAAGGTAGGACTCTGAGTGTGTCTGAGAGAGGCTGAGCTCAGCTAGAGGAAAGAACTGGATCCATTTCCCACTGCTGGGCAAATCCTAAACACTGGACTACCAGATGGAGGTGGTACGACAGTCTCCACATCTTCCAGACACACTTTATCCTCCAGATGCTAATTTGGAGCCCATGATGCATTATTCAGGAGAGGTCTGCAAGGTCTCTTTATCTGTTCAAAGTGGCTGGGACACCTCCTAATAGCAGCCTGCATGTGACACCAGCAGCCTAAAATAACTCCTCACCCTCAGGGTTTCTCTGCTGAGACGGGAGCTGGCCAAAGCTGGCCAAAGCCGACTTTTGGGGTCGCATCATGAAGCACCTAACTCTCCCCACTGGTTTTGCACAGGGAGCAATCAACTGACACAGGGGTCCGTCTTTCGTTTCATGGGCCAGGCTCTTAAGACCATTACTGGACTTAGCCCATTGAATAGAATACTTCAGTAGTGTGTTTTCAATCCATTTAGTCACTGTCATTGCATCACCACAAACAAATCTCAGAAAGCAGGCGATAGTTTTAATACATGTCACCAGTTCAGAGAAGTCTTGCAATATTCACCTTTTAGAAAAGGGACTGACAGTTCAGCTAAGAGTTACTTCAGATTTCCTTTTGGAGTGCGCTCTTGGTTTGTTGAAGCTAACCCAAGTACGCCGTGATTACTGCAAGTAATATGTAACAAATTCAAAATAAACAAAAAATGATAAGAAGAGTCAGGGTGCGGAGATGACCTTTGAAGAAAGGTAATTAATCGTCAGGAGCACTGTCCCCCAGCTGGGATCCAGTTCCAGCCTCTCCCGGAGCTGAGGAGTGTTGGATTTCGGTGGTCTGATTCATCCTCCTGTAACCGCAAAATTCAGATTGGCAAGAGGAGCTGCACTGTGCAAAAAGTTCAGGCCAAGGCTTGGGAGAAAAGGTGGGGGAAGAAGAACAGATTCAGGTCTGTGGTTTCGATTGCAAGCATTTTTCTTATAGCAAGTCCAAAAGTTCAGGGGGAGTTTAAGACTTGCATACGTCTTGTGGATGATCCTGTTTTCATGACAACCTTTCCACCTAGTACTTCACTTCTCGCTCTGTACTGGAAATAGGTGGAGCAGTTTAACAAACACAGCAATAAAAGTGAGCAGAGGAGGTCAAATCCTGGCCGGCAGCGGTGCTAGTGGTATGATAAAAAGCAAAAAAATACACTCAAGCCCCAACAAGCACCCTACAGAAAAATTGAGATTTGCACTCTAATGTGAGGGAGTTATTATTTTAAAAGAACACTTACAGGTAAAAATTAGTAGTTTGAATTGCCCAACTAAGCGTAAAGATTGATGAAAAATTGTTTCTGCTGAAAGGGCAGTTTCCATCCCTTATAATTTTAAAAAACCAGAAAAGAAAGCATCAGAGTTTTTTGGTTGGTTGGTTAGTTGATTGGTTTGTGTTTTTTTGAAAAGTGGAATGACCTTTTGAGTTAAAGTAGCCCTGGAATAAGTTTCCAAACCTAGGAAATGGTTTTCCTGTCGCTGATAGAATGACCCCCCCTGCAAGGCTAGTGTGACAAATGATGTCACTTTCCAGCTGTTAGGGCAGGAAACTCAGAAATCCCACTTTAATCTCAAATATTTCCCCCCAAACTTATGATAACTCCCAGTATATACATGAGGTAAAATAATTCTCAACAAATGAACTTACAGAGTTTTACTAAGTAAAACATTTGCAGATTTTACAATAACCTCTATTTTCTTCATAATGAAAGTAGCTCTCATACCCAATGAAGCACAAAGGCTACATTATTTTTAAAGAAATCTTTCTACATTTCACTTACATCTCTACAAACCCTCCACCAGGAATGTATCTATGCAGATATGAGAAAAGGCAGAAATCCCCCTCCATGAGCTGCCACTGAGAATTTTCTGCACAGAGACCCCAAGCCTCGTCCACCCCTCCCACGCCAGGGCCCTCTGAGGACAGCGCATGTACCAGACAGCTGGGAGCAAAGCTGCTGGGACCTCTCAGCCCCACATCACTTTGCTCAGCAGAAACATCGGAGAGCAAGCAGAAGGCTCCAAGTGTAGCTTTGTGGGGACTGCCAGGCACCAGGATGGCTGCAGGAACCAGAGCCAGCCACAGTTCTGGGTTTCCTGCTCGAGGGAAATGTCAGTATTTCAAACGTTCCCATGAACCAGGATTTGTTTGTTTGTGTCTTTTTTAATAGAGCAGAAATAATGACACATTTTTCCTGAAGCTGCATATGCTCACCAAAATGTCAGCAGCCACCAGCTGAAACTGTTATTTTTGGTTGATTGCAGCCTGACCACCAAATTGCAGTTATAACACGCCTGCTGTGGAACGTGTTTGCAGTCCTGCTGCCATTCAGCAGCTCCACGCGTCCCTTTGGCACAAGTGGCATCAGGGCTGGCAGGCTCCATGGCAAAAGAAGCACGTAGGGCCACTCAGCCCAATGGCCAATGTCTCCTAGAGCCATGTATTGACCTTGCTTGGGGCAGCCATCATGGTGGGTCTGCCCAGAACTGCAGCAGTCAAGTGTAGAAGCCCATCTGGGGATCTTCAAGCTTCCAGATATGTAACAAGGAGGCTGGCCTCGCTCGTCACTCAGGAGTGTGCAGTGCTTCATGCTCCTCATGGCAGGGTAAGAAACTGCAGAGCAGCTCAAGTGAGCTCTGCTGAAGGTCCTAGACCCCATACTTGGAGCTGAGGGCTGGGTGGACTTACACTTCCCTCCTCCAAACCAAGAGCAGTCAAACATTAAACCTAAGGCTTTTGGGGCTCTTCCATCTCTGCCTCATGCAGGGACCATGGAAATCCTTTAAGGCTTCTGCAGAGCTACAGATCCTGATGTTCCTAGCCCTGGGAAACTTAAATGAGAAGACTGTCCCAAAAAAGTTGATCTGAAAGTCTGAGCTTTTCAGCTGATAAGAAACCAGTGAGGGATCTGAAGGAAGGCAGTTAATAAATCTATGAAGGTTTTTCTCATTCAGTTAAATCCAAATTGTGTAACTGGCAAACTTCAGTGAAATTCTATTTTATCAAAACACTCATGACCATTAGTGACCACTCATGACCAAAGCTCCATTAGAAATGTGCTTTTTAAGTCTTTTCAGACTGATACATGCACCCACTGAACTCAGTGAACACATAAGCATTGACTTCAGTGGCACAGTTCAAGCACCTTTCACTTCAAACCAAAGAAATGTGGTGTCCCATCAGGGTTTCATGGAGAAGTGACAAGATGAAGATGGCAGGAGATACAGAGTGGTGACAAATTCTTAATATATCCCTGCAAGTGGTGGAGCTTTAGAGGAAGATGCCTGACATTTTTCAAAACTGACTTGAGTTTAACTTTATTGAAAGCCGACTGATAAAATTTTCTCCCTTGCTTCCCCGGGTATTGATTGTGGCAACGTTAATCAGAAGGCAAACTTCAGTGGCCCACTGAGTTCTTGCCATGCTTCTGGAAAGATGGTAAAGTATGAAATCTTGCATGTGCAAACAGGCATAGATAATTCAAAGAAAAGTTCCTGTACGGCGTACCACCGCATTTGCTTACAGAGTGCCTACAAGGTCTTAAACTTCTCCATTTTAAGGAACTTATTTTCACAGCTAGCCTGCCCTCCAAAACAAAGTTTCAAACAGTTCCTTTTCCCAGGATCAAAAGCTAAAATGTTATTTTAAAAAAGCTACAGAATATCATTGCACACAAGGCATTAATTTCAGAAAATCTGTAAAAAGAGATAGTCCCAGCAATAAGCAGAGAATCTATGTTTCATAATCAGCTTTTCTCTTCAAAAAGAGACCACAGTAAAAATCCTGGGAAATGTTGCAATGGTTCTCCTTCAGCACGCTGCTTTGAAATGGGACTAATCTAAACTAGCTGGGGAGACTGAGTGACAAGGAATTATCAAGTAACAGACAGGAACATTAAAGTGAATAATATGTTCTTACCCAGTAGTGCTACCATCATTAACAAAACCATGATGTGCTTCACAGCCTTTCTTTTGTAAAAATAGAGGAGAATGCAGAATATTATAATTTCTAAGATCTGAAAATAAAAGGGAAGAAAAGTTAGAGCTGTGAAACTATGTAATAAATGCTTCATTCAAAGTCTTTGAGATGTCACATTCATTTTCTCTGCTCTAACAGTTCAAAGGAGAAATATTTTATTAAGCATCTTCTGCTAAAAACTAACCTTATTGCCAGTTGACTGAGCTATCGAACAGTTGTCATTTACCTTTTATAGCAAAAGTTAAACTTTGGGGATTTCTTATTTCTTTAGCTTTTCTTTTGGCACTTCTAGCTATATTTTGTCACATTTTTAATGTGACAGCAAAGACATCCATGCTTATTAGTAATAATTCTTACAGAAACTCTGTTTATAATTCCTGTGGAGTAAAGCACTAACCTGGGGGAACAGCAGTCTCTCCTTCTAGCTGTGGTATTCCTAGTGTCACTCTTTGTGACATACCAGCTTATTTTTGCTACCCTCTTTGCCCTTCTCCCCTATCCTACTGAAAAAAATCGCCCCAAACACTGTCATTTTGTTCAAAATTCCTGCCATACATTGTAAGGAGGAAAACATTTATTTCATGTGGGGGTTCTCAAATCACAGGCACCTGTCAAGAGCTTACCTTGAAAAGCTCAATGACTCACTAGCAGACCACACTGCAGGACATCTGCAGTTGCTGGAGCAGCTTTAACTACCCTGTGCATGGTCCAGACCTGCTCCTTCAATTACACGGCAGCTAAAGAGCAGACAGTTAAATTTACTGACTTGCTGTTAGTGTGTCTCTTTGCAGACTCCCTTAGAAACTCCTGCCTTTTGCCATCTCAAAAGTGTGGGTATTATCCCTCCCACCCACGTTGCTCAAATACCCCTCTCTGCCTAAAGAAAACAGGAAGTGCAAAAGCCAAAAAGCTTCTGTGAAGCCCAGAAGACTTACAAAAACAGGATGACGGACCTCTGCACTGAGAGGTGCTCAGAAGCCTGGCAGACTTAGAGACAACATGAAGAAAGACAAGTTCATTTACGCATGTTGGAAAGTAATCAAATGGGGGAAATAAGAAAGAAAATGAGACCATCATCATTAATGAACCTGGTTATTATAATTTTTTACCAACAAAACAAGTCATAGAAAAACCTCACATCTATCTCCTTGGTTTCATCAGCAACATACTAATTTATGTTTTATAATGCCACTCCACTCTTAAAACAGCAGTCGCCATAAAGCAGCACTAGACTCAAAAAGACCTGGGTGTTGCGCTGATGAACTTCCCAAAGAAGCAACCGAACAGTTACTAGTGGCAGTTACATAAGTAAGATATAGCCCATTTCTCCTTTTGGAGAGTGACTGCAGCAGGAAAGCAGTCATCAGCCACATTCAGTTACTAAAATTTTCAAACAAACTCACACCTCCCCCAGTTTGGTTGTGTTCAAAAATATGAACAGAACATAGTTATGCTTTAATTTATTTTTTATTTACCTTCACACTGATCCCTTGCTCCCAAAGACAACCGAGAGCCAATTGCATCTCAGAACATCACAAACACAAATCTGGATTCTATACCACCTTTCTTTTAAAAATGTCAAATATTTATCGCAAAACTAAAAAAAAAACACTTTTTTTTTTTTTTGTAAAATGTATTGAATCTACGAAGGCATTTTGCTGTCGGTTAAAAAAATGCATTCCTGGACTAATCCTTGTTTAACAATCTTTCCAATCTCTTGTGGAGGGCTGGTCTCATCTCCCTCCAGAGGAACTTCCCTCCCCACCAGGCTTGCACCCAGAGGTGAAAGCTGGGCCACCAGCTGGTAGAAAAGAGGCCTCACAGTAAGTATCAGTCTCACAGTAAGTAACTTGGCCAGCCTCCCCAGCTTTATTCAACAGGGTAACGCCGGGTATGTCTAAATCAGGAACCAAGGCAGATGTCATGTTAAGATCTGCAGACATGTGAGTTCATCTTGGCCTCCCTGTGGAAAACTATGACAGGGTTTTGAGGGAACTCGAGAGGAGAAGTAAAGGTAGCAGCTTCACTCTTCATGCCACTGGCAAACACATCTTGGGGCCAGAGGGGAATATCACATTAACAGCCTGCAGCTACAGCAGCCTCCAAATAGCTTCAGTTGCTATTTTGACAGTGAACAATTGCTAACAGAATAGAAGAAAGCTATGCTAAATAAATATTCCCCACACAGAAAGGTACGCATGCTAAGAAAGACGTTCCAGGAATGTTCCAGGCAACCTCTTCCATGACACGTCAGTTCAGGACTGGCATACAGGATGGTGCGACTTGGGATGGGGCCATGGCACCAGGTGACACAACACTGTGAGATCTGCTTCCCCCCCTGCAGTGCAAACCTGAGCACACATCACCTCTCCCAGACCCTTGGACTGGTTGCCACGGAGCATGCAGAAACCCATGAAACAGCCCTACTGTAGGCAGCCAGATACACCTCGGGTATTGATTCATTTTATATCCCCTAGACAACTTTAATCACAATGCCAACAGAGAAAAGCACCATCATCTGCCCTGTCACTCACATTTCAAGCAATCTATGCAAGAACAATCATCCAAAAACAATCTCAGGGAGAGTCACTTGCTCAAACCTCTCCATTGCACACCAGCTCTGGTGCTCCATTCCCTCTTCCACCTCACTCTGACCCCCAGAGTGGCAGGTAGTGCCAAGCACCACTGACCTCAACTGAGCCAAGTCACTGTTGCTGGCTCTGTCCATCAGCCCTCTGTCAGGCCTCATCCTGCCATCAGCTCTTCTCTTGCTAAAGCTACCATAACATTCCACTGTGGTCTCCTCCTGTTTAAACGCAAACAAGCCCACCAAAAAGACTCACTTCTGCAAGCAAACAGCCAAGAAAAACCATCAAAAGGACATAAGAGTCCCTGATGGCAGCTCAGGAAGGGGCACACAGGACTGTATGCTTGGCTGCTTCTGCCTCCTGGGGAAGCCCAAAAAGCAGCGGTGGTGTAGGGCAAGAGATGGCAGTCCTGCAGCCGAACATAGGGAAAGCTGATGTTTGCTTTTCAGGGCTATTATTTAAGTTTACACAGCTCTGTCAATTTTTGCACACTAAGCATGAAATACAAACAATTAGTTCTCACTTCGTGCTGCCCAGCAGCCAAACTATTCTTCCATGGTTCTCTGCTGTTTGGTGACCCACCAACAGGTCACCTTTAATCACAAGACATGGGAGAGGCCATCACATTGAGTCACACTGAAAGAGGAGTTCATAGCTCCTAACAAGACCTCAGGCAGACAGGGACCCTCCTGGGGTGCCCCAGCTGTTGCCTACAATTGTCTCCTGAGAATTACCAAAAATAGTGCTTGCTCTCATAGTTGATAACAGTGGTAGTGTTAAATACAAAGTCCAGGAATGGGAAGTGTGTAGATTATATCAGTTTCACATAGTCTGTTTAGAGGAATTGAAGGACCTTGACCTGCTTACAATCATTTTTGCTATTATAACTAATCTTTACTGAAGTCTCCTCAAGCCCACATCTCATCAACATTTTTTTATAATCATGATGTTTTCCATGTTTCTAAGCATTACCAGCAGGCACCAGAACAAAATACCACAGTCTGCCTCCATTCTTTTTCTGAGATATACAGCAACATAGGGACCAATGAATCAGGAGGGTCTTCTATGCACTTTGAAGGAAAAGCAGAAACGCTTTGAGCCTGATTTTACAGAGATTAAATATTAACGACCCAATACTCACTATGCTTCTGTTTAGGGAAACGTAAGAGCTTCATCTATAATTGATGTCTTCTGTAGTGACTCAAAGTGCACATAGGCAAAAGAGAAATAAAAACAAGCTAGGGTAGTCATTCTTTTTCAGACATGATTATGCTACTGCTTTGAGTCTCAGAAGGTGACTCAAAGTTGTCTCATGTGGGAACTAGAGGCTATTTCTGCAGAACTCCTCTGATGCCAGTGGAGCGCCACATGGGGATGGTTTAGCACCCACACAGAACATTTTGTACCACTGGGGCTTTGTATTTCTCAGCAGACCACACTTCGGGGCTGCTTTTAGAAAGACTGTTGGACTGCATTATATTAATGCACTGTCTCCTCGCTATGTATTTATACTGGAAACTCTGCAACTTCTGCTGCGCTTTTTTACATCTCGGCAGCCAACCTGTGCTAGGCATTTTGCAAACAGTTATGAAGAGCTAATTCCCTGCCCAAAGAGAATGTTTACAGCAGGGTTTGCTTGAACTTCCAGCAGCATACCAGGATAATCAGGCTGGTATCTCAGAGTCTCTTGTGGAGCCTTTCACTCCCCCCTCTTCTTTGGATAGAGGAAGCTCAAAACAGATAAATCCAGGGAGCAGAAGGAACAAATAAAGCTTGATATGTTGTTGAGTCAACAAAATTTGCTGTACTCGCTTCATCCTTCCCTGCAACACATATTGTACGTGTAGAATTGGATGCTGGCTGAGGCAGGGAAAAGAGAGAAGAGGGGAAAGAAAGTCCGGGGGTTACCTACCACCTACCTACCACCATAACGTCTCCTAAGAAGAATTCAGCACAGTGTTCCTAGACATTCAACTGTGTTCTTATTAACTTTTCCTGAAAAAAGGTCGGAAAAGTCCTTTTCCAGCAACCTGTTGGTTTTAAGAAACTGTGAACAGCACATGGTACAGAAATTTCTGGTGTCACTGGGAGGGGATGGGGAGTTTTCTCCCTCCACCACCTCTACACAAAAGGACAAGTCAGCAATTTAAAATCAGCACCTAAAATTCCAGGCTGTTTTAGTATCTATAGGTGGAACTGCATGGTAGAGGGGGATACTCAGTAGGAAAGAGAGAGGGCCCTTCAGTGAGCACCAAGCCCCTAATTCTGAACCCCCTACTAAAGAAGTCCCTCTCCCTCTGCTGGTTACACAGGTTTGCCGAAGCTCTTGCTGAGGCTAAAGCTACACTTACTGAGTACCCCAAAACTCTCGGACATTGCCTTCAAAAGCCTCTTTACTGCCTGATTGAAAGCGTATGTTGTGATTTATGCGGCATGATAATTAATTTCTTCCACTGAGCTGTATCACCATCTTTTAAAATGCACAAAAAGTTGAGCAAGACAATCAACATTTTTATGTACTTTCTGCTTAACCAGTAGTCTCATGGCTAGTGAGATATATTTAAAGTCTGCAGGCTGGCTAAAAGATTAAGGTCCTTAAACTTTGTCTACTCAGGGGCTTTCTAACTGAGCTTCCTACTGAGAAAAGCCTGGGCAGTAACAATCTAACCCAAGTGAGTCACTTTACTGGGGAAAAAAGTACAGAAGCTTCTGAAGCTCCTGTATTGCATCTTTTACATTCAGCTGGAGAAATTTTCAGCATTCCAGAGGAAAAGAGAGCGAGAAATTCCTCCTACTCACTCTGGTCTTGTTCCTGATGCTAATTAAATACATCAAAGAAGACGTGTGGTATTTGAAGTTTGTGTACCGATACTTTAATCAAAACAGTATTTTTGTATTTGAATTCAAACTCAGGTTCAGATTGTGATATGAGAGAAAAAAGCAGGACCAAAAGCATACATAGCCTGATTTTTAAAAGCACAAGTCCATCACATTCCAGAAAAGCACTGTAACTTAGATGTATATGCAGATAGTGTGGCATGAACACATACAGAGGAAATATAAGCAGTGCCAATATTTAGGTTTTCCCACAAGCCCACCAAACCCCCAAATCTTTCCATTCTTGTCAATCCTGCACAACTGTGACTTTCCCCTGGCATATAGTTCAAAATACATCTTTTGGTTCAGCATATTTTCAGCTTGGGGAGGGCCATGATGACCCAGAGACTTGCTCTCTCTCCTGTGAAAATCACACAATTTATCTCCAGGAGCAGCTTCTCTGCCTTTACTTCATAATGCTGCAGAAGGTGCAAGAACCCCTTTTTTTCTGATTTAGGGAGTCGTATGAACCACATACTCACTGAATATACCAAAAAAGGCCAGCTCACTAAGTAAGTCTGTATTCGTCTTGCTGTGAGCTCTTGGGTTACATCCGGAGCAAATGTCACCAGCACGTATGTCCCCGTTACTGTCAGCGTTCCTCCTTTAAAGAAAAGGACACATTGTTTTAGTACAGTAATATTTGTCAATCATGGTCATTCTTGCTCTCTAGCTGACTAGGAAATAGTTTCTGGAAGAAAATTTAAGTCCACTTAATCAGATCTGGGCTGAGGTACTTGGGTTGCCTTGTATTTGTGGTCTTATCTAGTGTAATTTTTATTAAAGGCTCAAAGGATTTTGGAAATACAAAAAAAGCCATCATTAAAGCCTCATGTAGGTTCCAACTATGGAATGCGTTTTCAAATATTCTCAATTCTAATACCAAGTGCACCACAAAAGAGAATCGATCCTTTGTATTTCTCACAGGCACGAAGCAGGTCACGTAAACTCATTTTAAACTGAATGGACAAGTTACTTACTGAGGCAAACAGCTACATCATTAACCCATGCAAATAAACACCGCTCTCCCAAAATCAGTGTGGCCATAGGGATCTGCACCAGCTCTGGACCTGCCCTAGAAACATTAAGCGCAACAGATACGTTCCAGTCCAATGCTCATCCGAACCTCTCATGGAGCCAACACTTTGGCCGCTCCCTGTTGTATTTGCAGCCCTATGAACTGTTTTATAAAAGGCTGATTTGCAAAAGACTGTTCAGCCATTAGGTTGCCAGGGCCCCTCTTCAAGGTTGAACTTGCATTATTGTGCTTTTAATAAAAATCTGGAAGTTCTGCCTTGTGGACAGCCAGCTGACAAACACAGATGTTCATTGAGGTATCGAGATAGAAATGAGCCGATCCTGAGCTCATAAGCTGTATCGGATTAAGGAAGATATTAACTAATCAATTTATTTTTTTTTCAAGTAATCTTTAAAATTCTTGGCAAACCTACAAATCGGTGTGGAATACAAGGCTCAGGAACACAAAACAAAGCATATCCGGAGGACTTTGCTGGCACTGCTATTGCACACAGTTCTTTTGGAAAAGCAGAACTGTTCTATATTTATGTACTTGCAAAAACATCACCATATTTCCCATCATACAGCTCATTCCTATGGAATGTAGCAACATTGTTAAATCCTTCTTGCAAAGTCGAACTCACAGAAATAAAATAAATCAGTGCTCGAACACTAGTTAAAGCAACACACAATGTATAAGGCCATAAGGGAAATATGATCAGTCAAGGGAGGGGGGATTTTGAATGTAGCAGCTGAGTTGGCAAACTTGGATCCCAAACCTAAATAATATATTACATAGTATTCCTGGAACCATATTGAACAGATCTCTCCAAAACATTCATGAGAACAGCTGGCATGTCCTCTCTATATTATGGACAATCAATTCTAGATGCTAGGAACCCCCCAGAAATATCAGGTGCCCTTTAGCAACATCAGGTGCACTGTCCTGGCCGAGATGGCTTGGTGTAAAGCCCAAACCCTGAAATACGTTTATCTCTCACTGTTACCGTGTTCAAGCTAGGCAGTTTTGATACGCAAAAAAATCTTGGACACAGACAAAAAGTTGACATGCTTTTACAGTGAAGACCGTGTTTCCCAGCAAAGCACTTGACAACATGATTATTTGTTCTTTGAAGTGATAAAATTAATACCAAAAGGGAGGTTGTCACTTTTAACTGAGCTTGAATTTTTGTGCAATGTCTATGCAGTAAGAAAAAAAAAAATCATGTATTTGAGTGAATAACTCAATTACTTCATTGTTTTTATTAAAAATGTGTTGTACTCATAAATATAATACTAAATACAACCTCAGAGGCAAAAATAGACAATGAAAATAAATTTGAGCAATAAGGACACATAAGGAATGAGTTATGGTTATAAGAGCAGAAGATTTGGGAATGCAGCCTTTTCCACATGCACTGAAGATTCTCTCTCTTTTTGTCACTTCTTCCCAATTTTGTAAGTATCTGCCTCGAAACACTTGCTCGGGAAAGTGGGAGTGGGAAGGTGGGGGGCTGTGTGAGAGTTACAGCTTGCTAAGCATATGGCGACACACATGCCCGTATTAGCAAACGCTTACTTACCCAATATATCAGCAGCCCTCATGGTCTTCTTTAGGAATAAGACAGAAATAAATGCACTACCTAGAGCAGAAATATAAAGACATTTTTTATATTTGATAAAATATCAAGTGCTACAGCAAAAAGCTGCCCTGGACCAACTATAAACATATCTCATGGCTGTTGTCGTTGCACCATACCATGATATAACCAGCCAGGAGTCCATTCTGGCAACCAACCAACCCTCAGTTTTTGTAAGATTTTAAATATCCCACAGGCTCTTACGTGGTTGAAGAGATGCAATACCCTTCCCATCTCCCACGCAGACACTGCTTAAACTGCTCTGATTCAGTCATATGTGGAAGCTGGGCACCGATCTGCCTTACTGTTCCACTCCCCGTTTTGCCACCAACTCACTGTATGGATTTGTTCAAGGCAAATTGCCTCATAGAAGGATAAAATTCTGCTTCTTTAGACTTCAGTGTATCAATACAAGAAAAGTAGCAGTACAACCAAGAGGAAGAAAGCTAATGCAAAAGCATAATATTTAGTATGAACTAAGAAAGCGGTCACGATGTCTGCAACAAGCAGGTGGAAGAACCAACATATGTACCATAAAGGACCGCTGCCCATGGTTTTCTAGAGGGACTTGCAATGAGGAAAGGCAAAAATGGAAGTGAGTCCTGGAAATGACCTCCGGTTCTCTGGGCAACTCTTCCCTTGTCCAGCTCTCCCATCATCCCTGTGCCAGCTCCTAGCCCTGCCTCTTCTGGAAGGGCAGCAGTGGGTGGGTGAGCAGCAGCGGGGACTGGGCCAGGATTTTTGGTAAGCAGCTCAGTGTGGACATGTGCTAGAGAGGAAGAAGGGGTTTGGACTTAAGAAGGATGAGACTGTTGGCCACCTGGGAGAAATGGCTCTATTCCAGCAAACAACATTAAAGCATCTACCTCTAAGGAGAGGCAAAAGAGGCTGAAAAGCTCCTATGGAAAAGAGATGAGGAAAGGCCTTTGGGAGAGGTGCATTGCTAATGTTAGATTCATCTAGAAACCTCAAAATAAGACTCTTCCCAGGAGGGACAGTGAAGGGACACAATGAACCTAAATCACGGGATTGTGTTACAAGAGCTCTGTTCCTGCCTACAGCATGAAATTCTTAGTTTATTCTTGAAATGACAGTTTAACCTTTTTGCAACCATCTTTGTTCTCGTTATCTCTATTGTTCTGATGGAAAATATAATTTGTGGTTAGCTAGTAGATGTACTCTAGATAAATCTAGGGAGGTTCATACCAAGAGGCAAACAGAGAACTGGAATTCAGCATCATGTCTGTGTTATCCAGTCAGTAGAAAGTCAGATATAGCAGAAGTCATAATTGTAAACTGTATCAAGGGTGATGGAGATCTATGCAAACAAATAAGTGCAATAAAAGAATCTTCAACTGAAAATGCCTCACTGAAAGTAAGCTGACTGACATGGTTTTCTTTATTCAATGTTTCAATGACAACTTTGCTGGAGAAAAGACAGTGGTATCCAGGCAACACTGGTAATAGCAGAGCTACCTACATTTAGAAAAGAGAGAGGACAAAACCCAGGAAAGAAGCAGCAGCAACCCAAGACTGTGCAGGAATTAATTACTGCTCTGTCTCCCTGCTGTCGCAGCTCTCCCAAACTCCACCTCAGCCCACCCACTGTCACAGCAAAGACTGGTTGCTTAATGAACTGATGCCTCAGTGATTTTTTTTTTATATATATTTTTTTTGAGTCTCCCTTTGTCTGGGCTCTCTGCATTCAGCAGACATCTAGTAAACACAATTTAGGGTTCAATTCCAGTGTTGGCATCCAATCTGGGGTGAGATGAGTTATGCCCAAAATTCCACTACCTGCTTCTCTGGAGATGACAAATTGCAGCTTGGGGGGATCACAATCTTGGAGGCTGGCAGTGGGCACAGGGAGGCACTGGAATACATCCAGATAATGAAACTTGTCACTCAGCCTGTCATCCACTTTAATAATGCATTCAAATGTGGAAAGCTCTTTCTCCAGAGATAGCTGGTAATGCACAAGAGATCATGAGCTTAACAGAAAGTATGTATAATTAATGCTCTTTATGATGTGTAAAGTGTAGAGGAATCTAAAAATAGAAGAGGTTTTAAGAACATATATTAGGCCATCTGGGATAATTGGAGGAAAAAAATGAAGTAGGAGGGAAGATGCAACACCAAGGTGAGGAGAGTGAGACTCGGGAGAGGCCCTGAACACAGAAGACAACTACCCCTGTGGATAAGCCACTAACACTTCATATGAGTTCAAGTGAATAAGAAAAGCAAATGGGGTAAATCTAAGTGAAAAAGCAGAGAACAGTTACACTGAACTGATGAGATGGTAGAGGACATACATGACTGATCAGCAGCCTGGCAAACTCTGGCTGTAACCTTCAGGACTGAATTTTAAGCAAGTTATGGTAGCATAGCCAAGAGAGCACCTTCTTACTACACACTGCCTAACAGAGTATTTAATATTTTAATTTTTGCTAATTTTCTGGGGTTTAAGCTCTGCACGTTTGACTTTTAGATAGTCTTTTATGTTCTTCAGATTGCGGGGTAGGTTTGCACTGGGTTAAATGAAAGAAACTAAGGGCAGGTTGTCTTGATGCAGACAGTAGCTCAGCAGAAGCAATGAGCCAGAGCAAGAGGGGGACCAAGGGAGGCCGTGAGCCCCAGGAGTGCAGGTTGCCCTTTACTCACTTTGCCTTCTGCTGGCTTTGCAACTTTCCCTGGCCAGCAATACAAGTGGCAGGCACTAACTTGCACCCCGTGAGTCCAGTGAGAAATCCACAGCCCTCACAGTTGCTCTGCCCCTCTTTCTTAACTCCTCTGGGCTCCAGCTCACAGTTCCAGGTACAATTAGGTCCTTAAGACATTAACTCCTCCAGAAAAGACAGTTTAAGACAATATATTATATGATCAACACATTCCCCCCACCATCTCCTCTCTGCCTGATGGCCTCCAAGCTGACCCTGCTGTGAGCAGGAGTTTGGGTTACAGACCTCCTGAGGTCCCTTCCAACCTGAGTTATCCTAAGACCTTGTGAAACCTTGGCAGAGGAGTAAGTGGGCAGAGGCCACAGCTAAGCCCACCACATACATGAGTTAAAGACCTTACTGTGTTCCAAATTCAGCTCCCAAACGCAGCCCTGCCGAAATCCCTGTGCTCAGCTCCCCAGACTCTCCGCTCCTTCGTTACCACCCCTCAGACTACAGGCAAGGCGTCTCCTGTCTTCCCACCTCTCCTCCTCAACACCAGTGATGTTACACCCTCACGCTTTCATCCCAGCCAGCCTCCCCTTCACCATGATTTCGCACCATCACCGCAGCATGAGTCTAACTTCTTACCACCCAGCCCCAATTTTCTCTTTCCCATGCCAAGGTCCTCTTGTTCCCCCCTCTGACACAGAAGCTGCGTGCCTCCTCCTCCCACGCCATTATACTGATGTGGGAAATAAATCACTGAACGTTATGTTCAGATCTACAGATGAATAGACCAAAGAACTTGGGCAATTGCTGTGCTGAAAAGTATTAATGTGTCTTTGCAACTGTTTGTTTGTTTGCCTGGGTTTTTTAAAGAGCTATAGGCAGTTATAGAGATTGAGATCTGTGTCAGAGGGAGGAATAGTCTCTGATTTTTATTTTTTTTTAATTAGTCAGCAATAGAATACAACAATACAGAAATGCAGACAAAAACAATTGTGTCAAAGTGTAAGCTGGCAACAGCTTGGCAGCAAAACAAGCCATTTATCACTGTTCTGAAAGCCTCATTGGTTTGGAGCCACTGGTTTTAGCAACACGACACATGCACAACTCTAAACCCAAATTGTCAGCTTGCAGCAAAGACTACATCCCCGGTCATCTGAGAAGACTTGTATACTTCTGGGTGAATCACGACATTTTTAGCTTTTTAAGTGGTGGCAGAGAGCCTGCAAGATCAAGAGAAGGGCAGAAAATCTGCGAGATGATCTGTCAAGGATTAAACATTACAGAGTCAACACATCCTAAAGAAATCCTTGAGTTCGTTTCATGCCTTGATTGCATCATGCTTGTATTAATATCCACAAATTGAGAAGCAGATACAGATATTTTACAGGACCTATCTATGTGACAGAGCCTTTCTGTAGGCTCATTATACTCTTCAATCTGGAAATACAGAGTTAGTATTTCAAATGAAAAAATATTATGACTTGGCACTACATCAAAATCATGACAAATAAAAACTATTGGGTAGAAAATGGGAAAAAAAAGAGTTTGTTCAGGAGCTTAACTGTTATGTTGAAACGACTTCATCTTCTCATACATCAGCATAAACAGGGCTGGTTTGTATTCATTATTGAATGAATATATTCACATTATTAAAATAATATGTATCACTGTAGTACGTGAATTGCAATTTAAATTGAAAAAATTGGTAGAAAATGTCCATTTCTGCATGATATACAATTAAGTGCCTTAAGGGAGGGCTGCAGTGGTGCTACATATAGCTTAGTCAGCTGCTCATTCTCTTAGGAGAAGGATCATTTACGATTATCTCCATATGTAGGTTTTCTCCAGCACAACCAGAAATAAAGTGTAGCATGATATGTGGGTTCTGTCACTAGCAGACACTGAATGGTGAGAACCCAGATCACAAAACAACTCCTCTGCTTCCCAAACGTGAAAGCTGCAGTTAGGATTGTTTCCTGTTTGTTTCTTTAAGAAAGGGAAAATACACAACAGGAGAAGTTAAAAATAGAAAATACATGCTGATCCATAGAGTGTATTTTCTGTATTTCATCCAATCTAACCTTAAAAAAACTCAAATGAAAGAGTGTCCATCACTTATTTTTCCTACCCAAAACTATTTCACAAGTAAGTATATTTCATTATTAAGTTGTTTTCCTGGTACTGAGGCTATTTATGAATCTCATCTTTTTACCTCTCTATTTATTGTCAGGTCTTACTTTAAATAATTCCTTTCATAACTGTTCATAAGTTCAAATATCAGTGTATCCTTCCTTTTCCTCTTTTCAATTCTTAGATGAGCTTTAGTACTATTTTAAATAGATAAGTACTGTAATAGATAGACTGCTGCTGTCCTGTCCAATAGTTTTCCCATAAAACCAAAGAATTTAATATTTGCCTCTAATGTTTATTCTGCTAAGCTTAACAGATTCAGCTAGGTAAAGGCATTTAAATCCACCCATTTTGCAGAATGCTTTTGTACCCATTTCACTGGTGGTCTGGATGAAATACCAAAGGAGGAGTACTAGCTATGATTCAAAGACTGTTGTTTAATGTTTGCACCTCCCCAGTTTGTGCAACAAGAAAAACATTCCACTTTGAGACCAAGCATTTGTGCTATTTTCTGCAACTTACGGATCTGCCTCCATCTAATGAAGCAGTTTAAGCTCAACTGGTTGATTTTGCACTAAATATGTTGAGCAGTTCTCAAGCTGCGAGAATGCAGTTGCTGCTGGTCACATTTTAATATGTGACCTTGAAGTATGTTTAAACAGACAGACATTCAGTCTACCTTCCAAGCTGAAGAGATTCAGGACCACCCCAGGACAGAGGCACTTGGAGACACTTTAATTATTATTATTAACATACCATTAAAGACACTTTAATACATACCAAACTCAAGCTACTGTAGTCTGCCACACAGCCAGGAAGATCTGGAGAGATGATGAGGCAGGTGATCACTGCAGCTCAAATGAGCAGTAGGTTAAGGGGGCAGAGAAGAAAAGCAGGTCTTCCTGAGCAAGTATCAGTAGAGGTAGACTTAGATTAGATATCAGGAAGAAATTCTTCACATGAGGGTGGTGAGACACTGGAACAGGTTGCCCAGAGAAGTTGTAGATGCCCCATCCCTGGAAGTGTTCAAGGCCAGGCTGGATGGGGCTTTGAGCAACCTGGTCTGGTGGGAGGTGTCCCTGCCCATGGCAGGGGGCTTGGAACGCAATGATCTTTAAGGTTCCTTCCAACTCAAACTATTCTATGATTTCCACAGGGGATCCAGAGGCTGTGTATGAAGAGGAGGGCAAGAAAAAAGGCTGAACTGAGGAGGTTGCTGGTCACAAGAGGAATGTAGCTTAGCTGGAGGATAGTGTGAAAAAATTATTTTTAAAAAGTCCCAAAGCATTTTTTTTAAGCTAATTCAGAAGGAGCTGGTTTGGAGAAAGGAGCTGTGCTCACAGTCTTGGAGCAAACCAAAGTATATCTTTCCCATGAAAAGTGCTACTCTGGCGGGGACAGAAGGACAGGAAGCACAGACAACCCCTAATGCCCATGCACAAAGCAGGAGGACAGGCAAGTCCATGTGCACTCCGCTGGCACTGACAGACAAATCACAGCTGATTTTGAGTACCTGTAGCACCATCTCCATGGTGCAGTCTGCATAGAGACTGATAAATCCAAGCCTGAGAACCTCTCTGCCCTGAGACTACTAGCTTAAAACCTCCTTCATCTTACCCTACCTACATCTCAGATATACCTTTTTGCTCAAGGGGAGGGCTGGAGCTCAAAAAAAACCAGTCTGCTGACCTACTGTGGGTCATTTTGGGGTAGACAGGGGAGAGGATCCAGGTATGAGGAAGATGGATGCATTTGGACCTGGTGAGACCTGTGTCTGCTTCAAGACCATAGCTCTGTGTCAAGGAGAATTAGCACAAATTCGGAGAAACCTAAGAATGCCTGTATGCATAGCTGGAGTTAAACAGAGAGCTAGCTCTGCCCAAGACATTTGGGAACAAATTCATCACAGCTAATTGACTACTCAAACCTATTCTTAGTTTGTGTGAAAGATATTAATAGTGCACTGAATACGAAGGAAGATATTACAGAATTTAGTCAGTTGGTGCATGACGTCTTCATAGTTATCCTGCATGCTGAACATGTAACAATTCTAACATGATTCAATATTAGTACTGGAAAAGTGGTGGACAAAACATGAAACAATTTTCCCCATCTTTAATGCCAATATCCTAATAAAAAAGCAAGCCAAATATCAGAGGAATCGCCCAAAAGAGAGACCATTAAGGTGAGCTTAATTCTAGAAACTGGATTATAGCACATACACACTGCAGAGAGAAGGAAGAACCCTGAAAAGCCTTTTGTTGCATTTTCTAGACAAGTACAAATAAACTATTTTACAGAATAATCTGGTGAATGTTTCCCAGTTTGCATTAGTAACAGAGTGCTCAAAATCCCAAGTTCTTGGGCCACTAAGATGTTACATTACAGTGAGTGGGAGAAATCCATTTCTACGAGAATATTTGAGAATCTTTTTCCTAAAGCACCATCAGGGATATCAATTTTCAAAGCCTAAAGCAATTTCTTGCCCCGCAGCTATTTAGTGGGAGCACATGAAAATGCAAAGGGATCTCAACAATGTCAGTCTAAGCGAGTTAAGTGTAAACCAACTCTCTACAGAATTATGAAACCTGCAGAAGAAATTATCTCTGATACCACTGGCCTCTTCCCCCCACCCCCAAGTTATTTCTGCAGGCAAAAGCAAGACAATGAGCTAAAAACCACAGCAGCCTAAAATTACCCAAGCTACATGTAAAACATGATTTTTAATTTTTAAGTATAAAAAGCTTTTTAATGATCACCTCAAACATGTATTACTCCTCCACTTTTAAATTAAAAATTTACCAATTTCTCCTCTTGAAGAAAACAACTGCTGTCTTCTCAAACTATTTAAAACCCTGAACAGATGTAGAGCTTGCATCATTGCAACCACACACAGAAATACTTCCACTGTGTAAGAAGAAAAATATAGACTTTGTTGCTTAATTCTAAGAAAAAAAATATTAAAATCTACTGGTGTCATGCCAATTCATGGTCTGTGGTGCTGGATTTTTTCTAAAACAGAGCCATCAGAAGCACCCAGCTCAATAGAATGAGACACAAACTTTTCACTATTTAATTGATACCGTGTTAAGTGCAAAATTTAGTTGGATGCAGTTAAATGTGGTAGCAGAGCATAATAGATGGTGGCTCCATCTATTTTAAGACCCAGGATGCTTCCTGTCTCAGAGGTCTGGAGATATATGACGGGTACAACCCAAATCCATTCTGGGCAGAGACACCAGTCTGCCTTTTCCTTCTCCAAAACCCTGGTTTCCAAGCAAAGGAAACTTTCCATGCAGACCCAGAGTGACAGGGATCTTCAGAGAATCTCTTAGATGGTTGGGCATACTGCAAAGCACGTTTCCCCTCAGCACACCATAGGTACTGAGTACCCAATGTCAGTGAGAGTCAGCTCTTACCATGTGGGATGTATTGACACCAGATTTTGAAAAAAATGTTTCTCAGAAGGGCAGACTTAGGGTTCAGATTCACATTTGGAGTTTGTTATCAAATGCTTAATTTCTTCATTTAAAAAATTAACTTATGAAAGACACACATTCAACAATACTGCAAAACAACTGCAAATTAGACTGTGCAAAGTCCACTTAAATAGGTCACAACTTAATGAGAAAAATATTTCTTAATCTTTTAACTTGGAAGACCTGCTGCCTAAACTATCCTTTGCCCAGTTGTTAGCAGATGATGCACATATGTCCTGGTCAGTTTTTCCTTGCTCTAAATGATGGACTTCTGTAAAATTAAAAGGATGCTCTCTCTTTCTGACTATAATTTCAGAAGACAGGAGAGTATCTAATGGTAGGAAGTATTACTGGGAAGTTATTTTTGTAATTGGCTGTCTATATCAGTTCTACTTTCCCTTCCTTAAGGGAATGTTTGCTAGACTAAATAAAATTTCAGATATCTCTATTGTTTGGGCTATGAAATGGATACTGTCAGCTAATATAGGGGAATGGAATATAAGATATTAAAGTGCTTTCTGGCATCTTCCAGGATAAGCATTTTGGGTCAGTTTAAAAAAAAAAACAGATGAGAATTTTGATAAGATATAAAAGTTATGAAAATGGTTTCTTGGTATTTGTTATGAGTAAGGGGAAATGGAGAATGGAGGAAACAGATGCAACATTTCTTTGCATATTGCAAAGGTAAAGAAGAAGGAATCTGCCCAGATAAATATCAGCCTTAAGTGTGACCTCTTCTTTGTAGCAGTTTAATAACCAGTGGAATTTTTTTCCCTTCCCACTGCTTTTCACTTCTTTCTAGTTTTCTATATTTGCATTTTATTTAGTTTGGGCAACAAATTAGATCAGTCAATGTCCCTTTATGTTCGTAGACATCTGGAAATGTCTGCAATTGTTAAAGATATAACTACCGCTACCAAAATTGCACTGGGACATGTCATATTAATTTACATTTTCATCTCAGGTAATACCTCATTCCATTCTCTGAGAAATCTCTCCTACAATGGTTCACTACCGTGGCTTTATGTCTCATTCTCCAAAATTCTGCAATAGTTTAACATTAAAGGTTACAGTAAATTGCCTGCAGTTTCCTTCTCCCACTATCTCTTTGCTAAATTGCACCCACATATGGCCGGCTGGCTCCTTCCACTACAGCCGGGCAGCCCACCGGGAGGATAATTCATCTTTGCTACTTTCCCATGCAGAATCCCTCACTGCAACGTCACTTCCCAGCACAAAACTGGTAGCTAGAGACAGACCGTGAAATGTTATCACCTGTCAATAGCAAGCGAATGAGCTCCAACGTACGCAGAGCTGTTGTGGTATCTCAGCCCTGGATGGTTCATCTGTGGATACGAAGCAACTCAATTAAGGGATACAGCTGCACCCTGTATTCCTGCTTTCACAGTCTCTGTACAATACTGCCCTGCACACTCTTGCTTTGCATTAGCACAACATAACATATTTTAAAATCATAGAATGAATATTTCTTTATCAAAGAAACAGACATCTAATACCTGTCAATATCTTAACTACAAAAAAGCACATGAAGGGAAGAGTAAGATCATATCATATGAGTCCTATGGAGAAGACTTCTGCTAAAATCCAATTAATCTGCACACAAAGGAACACATTAACAACTTTGATAGTGTCCAAAAATAAACTAAACATTTCAGGAACTTTCTAGGCCCTTTTTGTCACACACTGCAGAGAGTCAAGGAAGTTTGTCCGGGTCAACATGAATCATGGTGATGGGCAGGGAACAGGCAGCAGAAACCGCTTGGTGTGACCATAGAAAACAGGCTGCAGGTACTCAGGACCGGACCACAGCTCTGTGCGGTCAGCAGGATGCCAGCCCCTGCTCTGGGGGCTTGCAGAGCTGGTACAGCCCTGGGTGACCAACTGTCAGGAACGAACAGAGCGCAGAGAGACACAAAACTATGGAAAAAGAAAGATATCAGAAGACTCTCTGAATTAAGTAGAGGTTTTGTGTTAAACTGTCGGCTCATGTAATTGTATGAATAATTTCTTTTCAAACCACAACATTAGCATTTTCCCCTTGCGTTCCTGCCACAGTTCCCGCAGTATTATTCCTCGTCACAAACAAGCATTCGACTTAAGTATGTACCCGAGCAAAAAAAATGGCAAACCATCTCACCTATGACAGATACACATCCCAGTGGAGCGACAAGGGCAATGGGGGCAAATCCGTAGGCTATGAAATTGCCCACCTCTCCAAGCCCCAGGAGGGTAATCCCGCACCACCACAGCTTGCTTGTGTAGTAGGGCTTCGGCTCTGTTTGGCAAGCCAGTCGGAGATGAGAGCATTTCTAGAAAATTAATTATTAGGAACAGGCATGAAAAGAAAGACTTCCATTGTGTTCTAATGTCTGACAAAAGTGGAATAATTAAGGGGGCTGTCAACTTCAAACTCCAGGTGCGTCAAGGTTTTCTTTTTAAACACGACTTTCATCTTGCTCTTGCAGACACACGGCTTTGTGTTAACTCAGTCCTGCTTCAGACATGTGCTTTCTTAGCCGTGGTGGAAACGACTGAAAAACTAGACCTCTGAATAATCCTGAAAAATATTAAGTGAATACTAGCTAATGCTTCCCAGCTATCACTGCACGCCCCTGTTCTTCTCCCAAAGCAAAGCTCATCAGTTGTGCTGTGAATCTGGAAACACTCAAAGGCAGGCGATGGGGCAAAATAAGAACAGTGGCAACAAACTGGAGAAGGCGACCAGATGCCATGGTGTTCCTGCTCCCTGATATATATCCTAGCCAGAAATGCAATTTAAAAAAGAAAAAGACAGCACTTAACCAAGTCTGCTGTAGGGAAGACTCTAAATTAATTAGGTAGAATTTAGGATTTGGCTACAATCTCCTGTTTGACCTTAAAAGAAGATCTCAGGTCAAGCATTATTTTCAGAAGGAAAATCAGCTATACCTGTGTCAACAGGCATAATATATAGTCAAGTAATACTTCATCAACACTTCTTGTTATATGGCAAAGGTATCATTGACATGTTGTAAATGTTTTCTCTCTGGCTATAGAGCAACAACCTGTATATAACAAGATAATTTGACTTTGATCACACCAGTCTTCTGAAACAGAGTCCAGGCACTCTCCATGAGGAAGGTGTCATGACTGGGAAGGATGTGATGTTTACCACATTCCTTCTGCAGAATATTGTTTCCTTTCTCAGATTCCTCACTGGCCTCTCTGCACAGGGAGGGAAATGGATAAAAAAAGTTGGAAACCAAATGATACGGCTATTGTAGTATAAATGGTGGTAAAATACTTTTTTTTTTTTCCCCATCACTTGACGTTTGATTTTGGAAGAGTCCCTGCAGAGCCACAGGGAAATTGTAAACAGTTTTCCTCATCCTCCCATTCTACTCTGTAAGATACGCTACAGAGTATGGGCCAAACAGTAACGTCTGTGATACACCAGAGACTCAGTTGTTCCTCTTGTTGAGAGGATGCGGCCCGTTATTGCAGCTTCATGCTGTGGAACATGTTCAGGGGATGAAATCCTAGGAGGAAGTTTAGTCCTCCAAGGAGAAAGGGAGCATAAAGGAAATCATACTTCCCTGAGCCACAGACCAGCAATTCACAGTAACAGACAGGATTTTGAATGTTCCATTTTTATAAACAAACAAACAAAAGCCCAATAAAGATCCAACTGAAATGAATATTAAATAATATCCAAATCAAGAATCCAAGTTTCTGCTGAAAACTAAATAGGATAAATTCTTAACTGACTCCTGAGCTCTGGTTTCTCCCCAGATTCTCATAGGAATAACCCTTGAGGGCACAGTGTGATTGAAAAGATGTGCAACGAATACAGGAGGGTGAGCTTATCGGTTCCCCTAGAGCCTTCTTTCTCCAGATGTCTGCCACCCTTGCATAGTATTTAGGTGGAGGCTGTTTGCAATCCAGCTGAAATACATAGCAAATGGTGGGCTGTTCTTTAGCTGACAACAAGCTAGAGGGAAGAGAGGGAGAATAACTGAACTCATGGTGGGAAAGGGAGAGTGAACAATAAAATTTGGCCTGTCCAAAAATGTTGACATCTAGGGAAAGTCATCATTCATATTTATAAGATGTTGTTACTAAATGGAGAAAAACCGATTTAAAAAATAAATAAAAATTTCGGTTGAAGCTGTCTGTCAAATGGCAATGCAGAGCTGTTGAGTTTTCCTAAACAGCATTTAAAATGCTGGAAGATAGTTCAAATCCAGTAAATGCTGTTAATGACTACAAGTCAGTAGAAGTCTGCATGCCTCGGTACATTCCCTGGCAAAGCAGCCACTTTGGCATTCAGTGCCCTCAGCAGACAAAAGATATGAAGTCTGAACAACCTCATTATTATGGGCTACTTTGAATTTCCACTTCACCAACAAGAGTTTTTCCATTGAAACAGAGCCTGTCCTAGTACTATCACTGTGAGCAGGTCGGAACTCATATTGGAGAGGCAGCAATCATCTCAACCTGCCTGCCATTTCTGGCTAAACAGATTTTTTCTATGGGATTCTCCAACTAGAGATACGTAAAAGGGAATCAGTGGAGAACCTCCTAAAATTAATTAACTGGGTTATTATGAACAGGTGATTTCATATTCCATAGCTTTCTGTTTCATCCTTTACAGAAAAAGCAAGAAGTGGCTTTACATGAGGCATACAACTCATAAAATACAAGCTAGCAAAACCACTTTTTTCTGGATAACTTACACAGCAACATCTTCTGCACTTTAAAAACTTTTGTTAGAAGACCTAAAAATATCATGAAGTCTGCAAGATACAGATTGTAATGAATTATTTTACTTCCTACTTAGTATGTATTCTAATTATTAATACAGAAATGATTTTATAAAATTCATCCTACAACCCTTTGCCATAAGGTCAGCATCTCCCTTTGCTTTTATGACTTAAAATAATATTTACTCTGATTATTTTATCCTAATTACAGAAGGAAAACTAAATTGGTCAAAGTCATTCTAGGGCCCAATATTGCAAAAAATCATATGCCTCTATGCATTTAATTACATTAATAACTTCATTAAGCAGCACCTAAGACCTTGTGGTCAATTTAATTTTAGATTTAAACACTGAGACAGGTTCATGTGATGTCCAGTGGAACCACATTGGGTCACAGCTGGTAGTTCCTTATGGCACGTAGCAAGGAGGAGGAGGAGTTTTTATTCTGTTCCCACATGAAAATCACAGCACAGAACAGGTTGAGAGCTAGTGTACTGCCAATAACTACACCAGGGCACTGTTAAACTCCAGTTAAAGACAGGGAATGTTTATTAAATGCAACAAAATTTGTATTTTGAACTTCACCATAAAAACAGATTGTAACACAAGTTACTTGCTAAATATAAAAAACTCTGAATAAAGAGAAAGAATTCATACCTGTATATTCAGAGAGACACTAATCAGAAAATTTGAAGCAGCAGCAAGTAAAACTCCAAAGAGCTGAGTCTGCAAGATCACAAAACAAAGAAATACAAGAATATTTATTAGTATAAGAAGAACAATATAATGGTGATTTTCTGACAGGACATTGCAACCCAATCAAAAACAAATTATTGCACTTTTCAATCACTGAGTTTAAGCTACGCTGAGTAAAATGATAAAAAAATATCTCTGCACAGTTGACTAGGGCTTAAGTAGTAAATAACTGGGAATGGAAAGGGCATCCCAGTGCAGGAGTTTGTTTTGCCATCCTTCAGTAGAACACCTTCTTAAATTTAAGCCATGAAAGAAAAAACTAGACAGGTCTCAGTTGAACACTACACACAGGTATTCTTCTTTTCCAAAAGAAGAACCTGTTTTGTTACATAATCCAGAAGGAAAATCAACAGCAATTGAACCGTTCATATTAGAACACAATTATCTTATGTGTTAACATATCCACCGTTTGACAGGGCAGCCAGGAACATAGGTCTCCTGACAGTTTCTTTAAGGTATTGTGTTATTTCATCAAATTCTTTTCTAATCAGCCTGTCTAATTTTCAGAAAGATTTGCAAACTTTCTATGAAGCTGAGAAATTAAAAACATTCAGGCAGGATTCATTATTTTGGAAAGCAGCCATTTAAAAATGCTATTTCAGCAAGCTCAAATAACAGGTACATGGTAGAGCTCCCTGTCTACTTTCAAAATGTTGTAACACTTTGTGCATTGTCATAAGCGTATTCAAGACCCATTCAAGGTCACTGGGGTAAGCTCTGTGAGGAGCCCCATTAGCTTGTAGAGAAGACAAACATCTTATCAGTGAGTTTTTATAAAACATGACAAGGTCATGGTAACATAACCCAGCATAAGTATTGCTTGCAAGCTGTAAAGTAGCATCCAACACAGTGCTCGCAGCCTCAGCTTTCATAACTCTTCTCCAAGAAGGTCCCTGGGCACCTATGAACAGGCAGTGCCTACCAGCCACAAAGACTGTTGTCACTCAACATTTACAAAGAGCAGTATGTGCTCCAAACTCTTCGAGATTACAATAGGAGATCCTTGTTGTGGCTAGATAATTCCCAGACTAGGAAAGAGCATCCCCCAAATGTGAAGAAACAACAACCTTATTATCACAGAATCACAGAATCATCATGGTTGGAAGGGACCTCTGAGATCAGCAAGTCCAACCACAAAAAAAAGAAGAAAAGAAAAAAACCAACACCCCACCACATCACACCCACCCATAAACCAATAATCTTGGGCACTAGAGCATGCCCTGAAGAGCATGGATGATAACATTCTTACTTAAGAGACACAGCTGAATCCATGTCTCCAACCCCATACATTTCTGTACTGGTCTAGACTCAGAAGAAGCAGCAGAACGTAGTCACTCTGTGTGAAATGCCTGGCCAACTGCCAGGCGTCAGCAAGACATGACCAACGGGTACAAGAGGATGCAGGGGAATGCAGGAAGTGAGGGCTCCCTTTGCTCACACACCCTCTGTGCCAAATAACAGAGCATCAGTGCCACGGCCTGTGTGCATGAAGCGTTCAATGAGAAGCTCTACTCGAGTTTTGCTCATACCTTCTGGTGCTCTGGCTACTGGAGATCCTTCCCATCTCGCACCCTCTGCCCTCCACGCCAGCTTCCCCAGTGCATGCTCCAGCAGCACATCCTGGGCTCTCACGCACGGTGTATTTTCCATGGTCTGGGTACATCCCTCGCTGGAGCAGAGGGGAGTGTGTGACAAGATGTCTCAGCACGCCTTGGCATAGACGTCCCTGCTGAGATTAGGCACTAACTATTATTGGGACATGAGCAGCCAAGCAGCCTCCTTACACGCTGGGGAAATGCTGTCAAACGCTTCCCACCCAGGGCCCCGCAGGAGCAGAGGGGATGGGTTTTCCTTCCTGAGGCTTTGATGCTGGTGGTACTACATCTTGCGCAAAGTTTGGCCGCTTCACAGGTGGATTATTGCATCATCCTGCGCACACAGCAGCTTCAATAAAACAGCAGTTAAATCAAAATTGTTTTCTTGCTCCCAAAGACTTGTTCTTTTTAAATGACAACATGCTCCCTTGGGAGGGGGTGGAGAAGTGGCCTTGTCAGCCTCATCATGAAGAGTTTAAGAAAAAGGAGACAGCAGGGAATAGAAAACAGAAACTACCACCTCATTTACCCCACTTTATTGCTTTCACATCAGTAATTGTGATACATCTATGCTATTTCCCAGCAGAGAATCCAGTCTCTCTGCGGCTCTTTCCATTTCATTGGCCAATCCTGCCCTTATGGCTGCATCTCTGGATAAACCCTTGCAGCTCCTTACTCCCAGCTTCCATCTAGGAGTCACAGACACTGTGCAGGACTCAGGAGGCAACCAGCACCCCGGGAGGGCATATGGTTGGTCTGAGGCCAACCCAAAGGAGGGTCTCCATCCAGCTCTTGAGTAAAACTTGCAGGCAGCTGGTAGGCAGAGGATGAGATGACACATTCCATCTGTCATCTAAATAAAGATGCGAAATCCACGTATGGGTACCAATGATGACCTGAGTATCTGACTCCAGAGGCTGAATCAAATGCCCCTTTCACAGCTTTACATGCTGCACGGATAGGGACTCCAGCAGGAAGTCTTCCACTGCATTATTGGTGTCCTCCCCAGAGCTGACTGCTTTGTTACCATGATGGTTGCTTCCTCAGGTACATGGGAGCTTGGCTCAGATATCCTTCTGGGACACGTGAAATTTCTAACACGATGGCCACCCTATGTCTGAACAGAAATCATCTCATAAAAGTCAATCCTCTTCTCACAGGTTCCAGAAATTGCCAGGAACAGAAAGCAGGTCAAAAACTGGGGTCTTCTCAGTCTTCTCCGCCTTTTCTGGGAAATACTGAGATATATGTGACCATTGTCTCAGTACTTCTCTGTGAAATACCAATATCAGTGTTCCCCTCAGCTGAGGGCGGGCTGGGACATGGGTCTGTGGGTGGGCCTGGCTCAGCAGGACCCATGACTGGGCAGGGCAGGGCATGGCTGTGGGGAGCTGGAGATGGGCCCTGCTGTGGCATGGCTGGAGCAGAGGCTGATGGCCCCAGTGGCCTGACATGGGGTCCTGGGCAGGGTGGGAGAGCCCCAGGGACGGGACGGGATGTGCAGGGCTGTGGGTGGCCTCAGGGCCCTGACAAACACCTGCGAAGCTGTTGGGGTGACACTCCCTTGTGCCTAACCTAGGCAACCTCCCGCGTCTGCACATCAGGAAAACCAGCACGTGTATGATCAAGTCAAAGCCGTAGTGGCAGTCTGGGCTCAATGACCTCATTGCTCAGGTCATTTTATCATAATGACCACATGTTTCACCTGAGCATTGCTGTTGGCATATATACTGCACTGCCTGCTCCAGACTGACATGTGTTAATGAGCTCTGTTTAGTATGGTGATAGCACCATATTTCCTAACGCAAGGGTGGACAGACCCCCTGAAGATTAAAAGCAGAGTACAGTGCCCTAAGGAGTTCAAATATCACATGGATCCTTTCAGGGAGATGAGATGAAAGTACAGTAACGCCATGCAGCTACAGCATGGCAAAACTGTCTCGTACAGGTTCATACTCAGACATGCCAATATTAAAGAAAACAACAGGGAAGAAAAATGCACTAAAGAGGAAAATTAGATAGCAAACTTCACAAATCGGAGTGCATATTAAATCAACAGGTAACTTCTAATGCGCAAGAGCTATCACATACAGCAGTGCTCAAAGCAGGAGAGAAAAAAATAGAATACCACCTCAGGCTAGTAAAACCATGCATGAATGAAAGATGATCTGCAACAGAAGATAGGTTACCCTATCAAATCAAAATGGTCACCGTATTGCCTTGAAGGCCACCACAACCCTTTTGTTCCCATCTTGTCATGTAAAAGGCCTCATTATTTGTGCTGTGTCTGCCATTTAGCATCCTTTAGAGGCTAGAGGACCGGTGGAACAGCCAGCTTTATAAGTAATAAACACGATATTCTCTGAACACAGAGTTTCCAGTTGGGATATCCAGTTGTGATATCATCTGCAGCACTGCACGGCTTCCCACACATAAGTCTTGAGACAAACCTCCATGAGGGAATTCAGTTGCAGACACAACTTCAGAGCCACGGTGCTACTTCAGTCAACTAAGGACTCCTACAAGAAAAATCCTTAAATATTCAAAACTGTTGGCATAAAATACAAGTCCCTTCATCACCAAAACATCTGTCTGAACGTACAGGCCATTTTGTTGGACCCCAGATTTCAAACTGTTGACGCATTCTTCCAGTGCTTCCAAATGCTTGTCACAGAAACATCCTGCCCTTAAGTTTTCCAGAAAGTATGAAAACACCACAGAAATTTGATTTCCTTCACCTCACTATGGTTTGGAACAAGCCATGAAAGTCACTTGCTGGCTTTGCGGTCCTTTCTAGGCAGTTGCCAAGACCATGGACCTGAGGCTGTGGATCTGCCGACATTTTCCTCGGTGGCAGAGCCAGCTTGAGGAATGCCTTCCTCTGTCCCCCCTCCATTCCCTCATTGCCTCTTTTGCATTAAAACAACTCTTTGTGAGGCCTCCAAGGCACTGTTCCAGCTCCAAACTGTTCCACTGTTTGAAATAACCCTCCCAAAACATAGCCCATTAGCATTATGTTCTTTAGAAGCCACCTGCCAACGTTTAGCTCTAAAGGAGGATCAAAATTCACACGCCACAGCAAGGGTTTTAAAATCGTGACCCCTGCACGGTTTGCCAGGGGTGACAGTGGCTGGTACAGGGGACTGAGGGGGGGCGGAAATGAGTTCAAGAAGTGGCAAATTCCTCTCGAGCAAGGCACCCTCAGCACTCTCCTGGCATCCCCCATCCCAGTCGCGCGAGGCTCTCACACAAGCCCGGGCATGGAGCAGGGAGGGTTGAAGGATCAGTCAGCAGGCATCCATTTGCCGAGTGAAGTGGCAACATATTGCTATTCAAAATAAATGAGCGGCAGTGTGACATATTGCTGCCTACAGTTCTGCTTCGAGCACTCATGCAGGACCTGATGTGCATCTACCCTAGCACCTTTTCACATCATTCTGGCAGTGTTTTAAAAGGGCATTTTACATGCAAGGTCTCTTTTTATTACCAAAGTAAATTAAAGAGTTTATGGCAACTGAAAGCTAGGCTGAAATCTAAATCTTTGGCACCATTTCTAATAAATTTACCCTTTGCACACTAAAATATGTATTGGAGACCCAGTGATGCATTTTATCCATATTACATGTATGCTTTCCTAATGCACATTAAGCTTCAGTTGCCAGGCCTGTGAAATGAGAACTTAGAAAGATTAACTTAATTTGCATTGACTAATAGGTATATGGACATTATTTCTGGAAACTTGCTATGCCTATAAATTGAACTGATGTGCAGAAAAAAAAAAACATTTCAAAGGTATGCTCTTGGCTCACTCATCAGGGATAATTAAACTGTTCCTCCTATTTTTCTTTATTTCTACATTTATTTGTGATCTAGAGGCGTTTCCAACAAGTATAATGTCACATACTGCCTCAAAAACTACACATCGTTTCCAGTAATTAGGATCTCCATGATAATTCCAGTAATTTTTATAAGATCTCAATGGATCTTATAAAAAAAAAAAAAAGAGGGGGGGAAATGCCTTCTAAAATTCCAATTCTGAGTTAACTCTGAAGCGAAGGGAATTCAGAGTCCTTAACACGAACCATATTTTTCAAAGAGCCACCATGTGGAATTAGGAGAGGCTTATCATTTAGCTATTATTATTCACAGAGCTCTGGCTGTACTCAGTGCTTTGCAGATGTATAAAGAAAACAAGGTCCCTGGTTTCAATGGTTTTCTTAGTTCACTTCATATACACATATATGGGTTCAGGCCCATATGAAGTACTGAAGGAGAGCTGAAATAAGAGTAAAAGGGCAATTACCAGTGTTGGAACATGTAATGAAAATACATTTGATTTGTTCACTGTGACATAAAAGGGCATTGTTCAATATACAAAAAGGAGAGATATAAAACATTTGGCACCATCTTTGTTAGGAACAGAAGGAGAGAGGAGACTTGGTAACTAAGTCAGGATAAATTTGAGTAAGGACAAGCCAGTTTGCAGGTTTTACACAGCTTGCCAGGCTGGATTCCAGACCACAGTAGACAAAGTTCATATCTCATGAATATTACAGCATCCTTGACTTTGCTAGGTTTTACCTTTCATTACCTTCATTACCTCACAAATTTAAAATATACCTTTTTCCAGAAAAGAGACAAACTGTAAAGGCTGGAAGGAGGGCCTGGTAAGTTATGAAAAGCTACAGGAACTTGAGAAAATAAAGCAACTACAGAAGTGGGTCCCTTCTACTCATCTCCATGCTTTAATCATTTTAATGAGATCTTATTTATATTCACCAGTCTGATTACTTTACTACATTAATGTCCATAATGGATAACAAACTGAGTTGAATAATATGAATTGTGAAATATACTAAAGTAACTTTCAATATGCTCACTAAGGCTATATACAAATATATCCATCTACTATAATGTTAACAAGCATTATGAGTAGTAATTTTTTTTTCTTTTCTAAAGGGTTACAATCAAACCTCCCAACTCCTAAATTTCAATTTCTTATTCTCAGGAAATAAACTCTCAAAATTAGAAATAAATGGGACAATGGGGAAGGAGAAGAATGGATTATTACACTGTTCCTCAGGTGAATAGCCTGCTGTATAATCAAAGACTATTTCATGCTTTTAATACTGCCTGTTAGATGCAAATAAAAACCTCTCCAATGACTCTATAACCGAGGGTCTAAAATTTTCAATCACAGTTGATAACATCTTAATAGAAAAACTTTCTCAAGGACCACCACATAACATCTCCATGGCAACTATGGAAATGACATACCCAGAAAAGCAAGAAGAGGATTATAAACTTTTGCCAGTTTCCAGGTCCCTTGGAAGAAAGGAGGCAAGCCAGCACTGCCTGACCACCTTCTCCCACAAAACAGCCAGCTGGCTCGGGGATGCTCCTCCATTGCTGCCCAGGGGCAGGCTTTCTGGATATTCATGTTAGACCCCGTGTAATTCCTGGTGCACGAGGTAAGGTTCAAGCCAGAGCACCAAAAGGTTACATATAGTAATACCCAGAAGCTACAGCCTGGCTCACACTGAGAGGACATGCTGCTTCTCTCCCTGCTTCATGTGGCTCCCTGGACCCCTATATCAAGCGCCGAGGAGGGGACACAAGGCACACAGGAAGCTGGAGCGTACCCGTTCATGCCCTGCGAGACGGAGCTAGCCCTGCCTGTGCCCAGAAAGATGGGCGAGCTCAAAGAGGATCTATCTGAAAACTGAGTAAACAGTGCTGTTCAGTGTTACAACAAGCTGCAGGACAAGGCACAGAGAGTGCTATTGGAGAGGTGGCTCGCTCTGTGTGTACACACAGACATGTCTCCAAACCAAACATAGCCAGCTCATTCCCCCTTGTTATTGTAGTACAAGTCTTGCTGCAGTACAAATGAACTATTTCTAATTCCACTTAAATCAGATACACAAAACCCCCAACAGCAGCGTAACCAGCTTAATACATTATTTACCAAATACTAAAAAGAACTTCTATATAAAAATCTCCCTTTACCAGCTGAGAGAAGCAGGGGAATGACATGCCTCTTCCAGCATGCACCTCTCCAGCATCACTTTCCAACAAAGGAAGGCTTCTCTCCCATCCTGTCTCAATTAATCCTCTGTTAGCTATAACTAACCCTTCCTTTGATGTGCACAGAAAACACTTCTCCACATCACAACCCAAGTGAACAGGCTCAGCTGTTGAACCCCGGTGTCACACGTGTGGGACAGGGGTAAATGTATCTGGAAATGAGGACACTTCCAAGCCAGTGGCATTTCAGAACAGCTTCTAACAGGAGTAACAACTGAGGAGGGGGGGGAAAAGAAAAGATCTGACTGCACTTTGATTGAAGTTTAATCCATCTGTTAAAAGAATTACGTGATTTTATGGTAGGGGACTGGGCAGCCCAAAGGCCCTTCCAGCCTGCTGTTCCTGCAGAGGAGGAGTGCTGTACATTAGTTCCTTGCTTTCCTTCCTGCACCTCACGCACTTGGCTCTCCGAGTTTCATTTCCACAGAGACTGTTAATCATTTACAGATAGTTCCTAATGCAAAAAAAATGACTGGACTCCAGAAGGCAGAACCTTCCGGTTAGCAACATTATTCATTTTAATATAAACAACTGCCACATTATCAGTGGTGATTTAAAAACAAGAGGTCTTGCACTCTCTAAAATATTCACATGTATGCATATGGATGCATACGCACACAAACACACAACTGGATGCTTTTCATTTGCAGACACTTCTGGTCAAAACTGTAAGGTGCAAGTCTGGAGATAACAAATAAACTCTTTAAAGAAATGACCTCATATGCAAATTTTCTGCACTGGGCTCCTGTTTTCCCAGCTCTCTCCCTGTGAGCCATTACAGTTGTGCATTTTAACCTCTTCCTACAAACGGTAATCTGGTTTAAAGTATTGGTTACCATTTCGTAGGTCATGGCGGGTGCTGACATAAGGAGTATGTGTCTAGTTCACAAGAATCCCAAACGTCTACTACATAGTACATACACTACACATACTACATAGTTGCCTTCTGCTCCAGATAACAGAAATCAGTTTAGCCAGATGATCCTTTCTAGGTACCCTTATCACCTTTTTATGTTCTCTGTTGCACTTTAAGAGATAACAAGGTGCCAAGTTTTTTCCCCAGTTTTGAGATCTTTCAGCAACTATACCTTATATGGATTCTCCCATATAGAACTTGCTGTCTCTTTTTTCCTGGTATTGTAGGGTTAGTATAGATTATAATGGTTAGAAAGTTTCTTTGAGTGAGTCTTTGCTGCATGATAACACAGCCACTGAATGATAATATTCATGGTGCTTTAGTCACTGCAGGGAGCAAAAGACTGTCAGTGAAAGAGAGAAACAAAGGAGAGATTACTGTCATTAAAAGTCAATAAATACAAGAACCTTGTGACAATTCCAAAGCAGAGGGGAAAAAACCAAACAAAACCCCCACAAAAACAGAAGAGAAATATTAAGAAATAGTAGGTTAGAGTCATAAAGCAAAGTAAATGGAGTCATGATCTATTCACTCCCAAGATGGAGCTCCAAAAAAATTAAACTAGGTTTTGATTAGGAGTTAATTATCTGGGTGCAAGTCTATTATGTACATAAAACCCGTATTTTGGTTGGTTTTCATAGCAGCCTCTTTCCAGTGGAGATATCCTTGGCTGTTGAAGATATAGGAAAAAAAAAAGAAATAGAAAAAAAATAGAATCGTTTGAGTTGGAAGGGACCTTAAAGATCATCGAGTTCCAACCCACCTGCCATGGGCAGGGACACCTCCACTAGAGCAGGTTGCTCAAAGAGCCATCCAGCCTGGCCTTGAACACTTCTAGGGATGGGGCATCCACGACTTCCC
>JAOXNO010000013.1:136719310-136781166 GCA_028565335.1 Limnodromus scolopaceus
TCTGGTGTCTAATCTAAATCTCCCCTCTTCCAATTTAAAACCATTGCCCCTTGTCCTGTCGCTACACTTCCTCGTAATGAGTCCCTCTCCGGCTCTCCTGTAGGCTCCTTTCAGATATTGATAGGCTGAGAATATAAAGGGGAATATAGCCAGAAAGTCACTGTGTGCCTCATGTAAGAGTTAAACTGTAACTATCCTATGATTTCTCTCTATCACAGTTCCAAAATAACTCTTCATTTCTCCATTATGGGCAAAACAGCTTGTATCACTAAACAAGGCCAAAGATGCTAGCCTAGATGATGTAAATCAACAATGGACATCATGGAAGAGAATGGGGTTATACTAGTATAACCTCAATTTAAGCAGTACACATCTGTTTAGTTTGATATTGGCTATTTACTTTTGAGCACACTGCAAATATCACTGCCACATTTCTTAAGATCTCTGCTCCAGGCCTGGCGTTGATTCTCACACCAACTGGCTGTCTTTTGAAACTGCTGGCAGTACGTTTCAAAGTCCAGATTAGTCACAGAATGGAAAGCGTATCTCCCAACTGTTCACATTAACAAATGTCATTCTTCTGGGACAATCTGTGGTGACATTATAAACATGAGCATAACAGTTTATACATGTCACCAAAACTCCAAATGGAATAATCGCAGCCTGCAGTGCCTAGGTTAGCCAAAGGTCCTCACCTCCCGTATGACTGAAGTGCCCAATCTGCTGTTTGCTCACCTTTCTAAAGCTATGGGGTTCGAGTTTGGTCAAATTTCTACTTGAGTCATTTGGATTCTTTTGATTCCTTCAAACAGGAGTTAATCAGATCCAGCAGACTGTGGGAGACATGCAAGGATAAGATTCCGATATCTTTTTTTTCGATGCCCAAAGCAGACTTCAAGAGCATGGGGACAGAAAGATCATACTTCAAAGGGCAATAAAGTCTTCTTTGGGGTCACAAAATTTTAAGAGGTCACAGTGTCACAGGCGAGATTTTATGAGAAGGGCAACTTTTATTTAAAAACTTATATCAATTGGAATTTTCCTGTCAATTTAGCCAGACAAACTGCCTCATCAAGGAATCAAATAAAGCAGCAGAAGCACAGATTCAGGATGGGAGCAACACCACCTCTCTGGGTGCCAGTGATGTCCTAGATCTGCACAACAACCTCATGAAATCTCAGGAGCGGGCAGGTGTTTGCCTGAGCAGCCAGACCTTCACCCTACATCACCTTACAGCTCCCAGGCAAGCCTGTGAGACACCAAAATCAACACAGTAGTCATGGCCAATTTAATTTAAAGTCCATTATTTGCAAAGTAGTCTAGAAGTTGAGGGCAGGGAGCGCAAAGCGCTACACTCAGCCAGATGCCTCCAAAGCAGGGTAGGGATTCAGACTCGTCCCATGCCTGGTCTTTCCTAGTCAGTGCTGACTGAGGCAAGAGAAGCACTCACCTTGCTCTGCTGGCTCCAGACTAAATCTGATTCTGCTGCTCTGGAACACTGTGCTGAAGAATAACGCCTATGTTTAAAGCCCCAGTTGGTGGCTGAGCTGGATATCAGACAAGTCTGCACTATGCCCACGATCTTTCCGTAAAATACCATTCTGAAGCAGTCCAAAGCAAAACTAATTTCTGGACTAGGAAGCATATGTATAATTTGTGACTCAAGTTTCCTTGCATTTGTCTTCTGCACACCACTTTCTGACAAATGACAAGAATTGTAATGTTCCTTATTGCCCAGAAATTCTGAATTAACAGTCTCAAACCTCAAAAAATAGATTAGCATAATTACGAAGCTCCTGTTTAACTCACTGTCACCTTAATCATTAAAAAAAAAAAAAATAAAATTAAATGCACGTGTTCTTTAGTGTCCTTAGAAAAACTTAAAACTCATTTTACCATAGCAGCTGTTGGGAGAGGAAGCATTGAAAACAGTCTGAGATTTGGGAAAAACAGCCCAGCAAGGATCAGGGAACAGGCACTTGGCAGAGCTCTAGCTGGTGCTCAGCACGGCTCCAGCCCTGCGAGGGCAGTTGTTCCCAATGTCCTGGCTGAGGCGTCCAGGAGGAGCCACCAAGACTGCTTTGGTCAAAATGAACTGAGTCATCAGCCTAAATAAAAGGGCTTTGCTCACCAGCTTCTGTTGGCTGTCAGGCTAGAAAGCACTCATTCAAGCAGCTCTGACAGCAATGCCGAAGAGATGAAAGCGTCCAGAACAGATGAAGGATAAGCTCTCACATCAATAGCTTTGCTTTGGGTCTGTGTGCCCCAAGCTCAAAACGTGGAGCTGAGTTGGTTTGCTGTATCTGCTGCCCAGAACCATGCTGGGCATTGGGGCAAAACTGCCACAGCTACCTGATTCCTTCCAGCCTCGGTAGGAGAAACCCAAGCAGAATGATAGAGACCTGCCAATAACACAGCACCAGGAAATTAGACTGTTCTGGGATCCAGAGTAGTGCCTGGTGGAAACCAGATAAGCAGGTCACTCCTCAGGCTGGCTCGGAAAGCTGCATGCTAACTCCAGTCTTTGGACTACTCTGCCACCCAAGGCATTTGTTCCAGACCTGCTGCCTCATCTCCTGCCTCTTCTATATTCAGAGGTATAAAGAGCTCCGTGGCTCACTCCCACTCCGCTTGCAGCGACTGCTACATTTCCCTAAGGAATCTGAGAGTCACAATGATATAAACATGCTTACGGTACTGTGCTAGGGGCCAGGCAAGGGGTAAGGCTCCCCTCTACTTATAATCCTTACCTTTGAGTAATTAGTGAGTTCCCATGCAGCAGCTGATCTTTCTTTAACCTGGAGGTTGCAGCTTACATAAATTGTGTGCTCATTTCAACACCAGACACGTGGTGATCTTTACATCTGCAGGGACAGTCGATGTTTGGCAAGGCAGAATGGATGTATGAGGTTGTAAAAAAGATACAGGTGAACCTTTCTAACTAGTGCTCTATTTTTCCTTTCTCGTGTCAGCTTCTCACTCACACTAACACTAATCAGAGCACAACCCCCAGCAGATCAGACCTACAGCTCTGGCAGAGCCTGAAAACTTGGGTGCAAAGCTGGCTCAGCTGACAGTCCTGTATTTATATCCCAAAGCCACACATCCTTTTCTGGCAGAGCTTAATTAAATGGGGTCTAAGCCATGGAAATGCTGCTGGATTCCCAACAGCAAAACACCAGCAGAAGAGCATGCATCAGTGCTGGCAGCAACTGTTTCCAATGCTTCTTCGTTTATAAGCTTTGATTTTTGGATTCCCTATGACCAATTCAAACAGGGTGCATTTGAAAGGCTGAACAAAGTCCTTTTCCTAACTTGATTTATAAGGGCTGAAAATAACACTCATTTCCCACCTAAGAAAATGGTACACATGTTCTCCCATACACATTCCCCCATAAGATAAAGGACACTCAAACTGTGTGAACTCTCAAATCTGACAGGTAAAGAACAGCATGATGAAATAGTGTTTTGGTTGCAGCAAACAGTTTTAGGATAAGGAGCTGGGGGGGGAGAGGAGGGGAGGGGGAGGAGATAGAGAGGAAAAACTTTTCACCACCATCTTCACAGATGAGTACAGAAGCAGAGCAGTGGGCAAGGATGTGCTTGTCTCTACTGTCCCCATGCTTGGGGACTAGTTTACTGATTAAGCCGAAACAGTCCATTGGGGAGCAGACTGCAGCATGAGGTACCCTACAGAGACTGAGAAAATGGCATTAAAAAAAACCTGCAAAACACTTAAAGTGGAAAAAAACAGGAGGGTTTGCCTTCACCTTTAAAATCCTGATAATACCTGGTGGTTGCCTCTCGCAGAGGAAAGATGCTCTGGTTGAAACCTGCGTGTGCTGTGGCCATGCTGCTCTTTTGTCTCCCACCTGCACTTCCATGGACACCTTGGCTTGCTCTAGAGCTTTCCCTGATTGAAAACCATGGTTGGAGATTTCATTGTTTAAGTGCTTAAAATATCCTGGTGAGTGTTTGTAGGATGTGCCATGACAACTATTTTCTCTAGTGGCAGTGCCCGCTGAAGAGAACCTCACTATTTCTGGGGTGTTTCCTCAGTTCAGGGAAATGGAGAAATAATCTTCCTCTCCGTGGTGGCAGCTCTCTGCCCTCCTGCACTGGGTCTCGCACAGCACAGGGGCAGCAGCTCCCACGGTGGCAGAAGTACCAGCAGGAACTGTGCTGCCACTGGACTGAGCCATGCCTGCACCTTGCTGAGGCTCGGTGGCACGAGACATCGAGCCTTTAGCAAGGCGGGGTGAGTTGAAGCACTGAGGACTTTCTCCTTGAACAGGATGAGCTAAAAACCTTAACTGCGGCATTTCACACGAAATCTAGATTTCATATATTCAACAGAAGGCAGTGCAGAAAGACCTCACAACGATGTGTTTAATCCGGGGGCTTTCTCATCACACCTGATAGCGGCCACCACTGCCCGCTGGTTAGACCACACCAAGGATCAGGTTTCCTGGCTGCACACACTCGCCACCTGCACGTACGGCCTGTGACAGGCTGTGATATATTGTCACGGGACAAGAGGCCACGGATCCATCTGAAGGAGCTGTCAACATTTTAAACCTCAAATATAGAGCCAAAATGATTTATTACCACATCCCACGAAATAAAACAATCTCTGGAGGTGAGCGTCTGGGCAGCCAGTAATAACTCCAAGTTTATTAAGAGACAGGCAAAGGAGGAAAAAGAAGCAGAAGTGAAATGGATTTCCATCTCCAGCTCAGCTTCTGCACTTGCACAGCTACACACCGTGACTACACACAACAGCCATGTGAGCTACCGAGTTACGGAAGAAGTACTACATCCCAGCTTTCATTGACTATTGCCCCCCAGCTCTTTCCTCCTCCTCTGATACAAAGTCAAACCAAAATCAATACTGTAGTAAATAATCTCAACTAATCTTGCAAAATATTTCTGTCCATAAACAACAATATTGGGAATAAATAAACAAACTTTGAGAAGTGCTGAGGGAAATAAAAAAGGATTAAACCGAAGCAATTACATACACTTCCTATTAGGCAGGCCAAATCCACATGTGGTGGCTTCTTACATTCATTGCTCCAGCAGACCCCAAAAAAACTACAATCATTTTAGTTTGTCAGGAAATACTTCAGGTAACTAAGTACATATTTCATCAGATTTTACTGCACCGTTAAACACGCCCATGTCCCATGACACACAACACAGGGCTGAGACGGGGAAGGCTGCGGGAGCACGGAATCCTCTGCTGCCGATTTCAGAGGTGCAGTTCCTCCAGCAGCATCCTCCAAGCTACATCCATGCCAAGGATGCCAAGGAGAAGTCCTACCTCCACCCCTTTTTTCCCACGACCATGCGTTCCCCCTGCTACCCTCAGGCCAACAGCTAGCACTGATTAGCCCAATCAGGGATCTGGCAGGAGAATAATTCCAATTAAAATTAAAAACAAGGAAATGTAATGCCAGCACAAGGAGGCATTATACGGCACAGCTGCTTGGACACAGGCACTTTAACTTCTTCCCGGGAACTGCATCTTTACAGATGTCATTTAATGCTTACTCTAGTGCCATGGATTTCCCTAATGCTGTCAGAGCTGCTGATCCCATGCGGATGTCTCTGACGCCCACATGGCACTGAGGCAGCTGTGACCGGCAGCCAAGCCAAGCCCCTCATGTTTAGGGGCTCTTGAAAGGGGAATCTCATTCTTTCACCTCCTGATGGTTTGTGAGGCTGAAAAATACTTCCCCAAAATCAATTCAGCTCAGCTTTCCTAGGGTGTTTCCAGGCAGATGAGATCTGATGCAGTTACAGTCCCTTGTAAAGGGAAAAAAGAAAGAGCTTGTCTTTGAAACCTAACAGAGGGGACGAAATGGCCTCAAGAAAAGGGGAAGGGAAAAAGCCCCTACATCAAGTCCTGAAACTGTGCTGATCCACTAAATCACAGCCAGGACAGCCCATTTGCCGGGAACAGAGGGAGAAAATGGTTTCTGATATTTAAAAAAAATGTAAAATGTGAAAATGGGGATGCACAGAAGAATTTACCTCTTGGGAAGATGAAGGTTGGCAGCAACACACAAACCATAGTTACCCGTTCCCCGCTGCAAAGCCGCAAGTCTACAAGTAAATGCAAGCTGAGAAAACCAGTCTTGCCCACTGACACCAAAGCAACACTGAAAAATTATTCAGGTCTGCCCAGAAAACTACAGGCTTAAAACACAGCAATCCTCACACAACCAACCCAAGAAGTACAAGAGCAGGGCTGGGGTGTTTTGCAAGCAAACCAATAACCCCACCAATGAGGTGCAGGTGGGTGTCACCATCACAAGGGTCTTCCCCCAGCACCCCTGCAAGCACTCCCAGCCCCAGGGCCCCCAACTCCCAAACCCACAGTAACCCTTGGCTCCGCATTCTCGTCTCCCGTAAGAGATTCCAGCTCTAGTCCTGGAAAGCACCACAGCCAGCCACCAAGCCAGGAGTCCTGCTGCTCCTGGGACCTGAGCACAGGAATTCACAGGTTTCCTTCCCTCTGAGAACATGGGGCTGAGAAATGCCCCCTACCATCTGGATATCCACCCAGTAGCAAATGCAGAATCCAGAGGGGGAAGGTTTTGGGACCTTCCCCAGGCTAGGACCTGCTTCTGGGCTGCTCACAGAGAAAGGAGAGCAGTTAGTTGCAAGCCATTTTATGCACAATTTATACCAATACTTTGCATCATAAAAAAGTAGTTTGCCTCTTGTGCAGCGAAAAACAAGAACGTTGAGTTTCCTCCCATGCCTCCTAGCTTGTAAAGCAAAAAGCAGGGAAAAGGTAAAGGGTTTAATCAACCTCCAATTTACTTTTATTGTTAGCAGCTGCTTCAACTTGCTAGCTCTTGGGGGCCGCCTCAGTCCCTCTTCTGCAGTTGCCCAAATACATTGTCAGCACTGACAGCGACAGAAACACCGATGACAAAAACCAGCGATGCTCTAGTGCAGAACAGCACAGCGCTCTGCCCCGCTGCTACTCAGAAAGGACTGCGTGGAGGGGAAAGCCAGGGCGGTGAGGGCTGAAGAAGAGGGTGATGGGGAAGCAGGTGTCAGCAGCAAACAGGCGCTGGAAGGGGGCTCTTTGGAGGATGAGGGGGAGAGGCTGAAATAATTATCCTGCTCTCCCCGAGCCACTTCTTCCTGGAGCCCAGCGTGGTTCTGCACAGCAGGCACTTACCTTGTGTGTGCTGTACCAGGGGCTGGAGAGGGGCCCGCTCCCAGTGCCCGGACCCCCAAAGGATGCGTTCCCGGATGCCCACACCACAACAGGGAGGATGCCCATGTCCCTGCCTTCAGGCCCCTGCTGCTGGCCATGCCATGCGCTGTCACACCAGTGGGTCCAGGTGGCTGTGAGGGCAGGCGAGCAGGAGTGGGACGTGGCACTCGCTTCCTGGCGTGGGAAAGGCTGCTCCTGTGGGTCACTCCGCTCACAGGTGCATGGGGCTGAGGGCTGCAGCTGCCGGTGGGCACCGGGAGACCCTCAGCTGGCGAGTATTTGTAGCATAGGAGAGGAAGGGGAGCTTGACAGAAGGTTTTGCTGCTCCTTCCCAGGGCATTCAGGTGCCTTTTTTTTTTTTTTTTTTTCCTCTGTCTGACTTCCCCAATGCCCCACCCTGCTCTGAAAAGGCAGCCTGGGAATTTAACTCCTTCAAATCAGTGCCTAAATCTAATGGTCAATTATTAATTCCGCTAGGTTGCAGGAGTTGGAAGTTGTTGTCCCCATATGCATACTGTCACTTGCATAAAGTCTTACTTCTATCATGTATTATTCACTTTAAAGTATTTCCTGAATAGTTTCTTTGCAGAGATTTCAGGCAATGGGTTTGTTCCCTGGCTGTGGCTTTATCCATTCATTCTGTTAGTTTTTATTTGATCGTTTATGCTCTCCTGGGGAAAACAACAACTAAAAAAGCTCCTTAAAAGGGAAAGTAGGAGCTAGCAAGGTGGGAGCTTGGCAGAATTACATGGGAGACAGAAATAGGCTTCTAGAGAAGACCAGACAGGAAGAATTAAGCCACTGCATCTTCAGGCTCTGGACAAGATCACTGCTTGCAATCCGGAAAGCTCATACTGTACCTTGGAAGGATTGGGTTGTATTACTTTATCCCATTTGTCAGCTGAGCTTGAAAATGTCCAAAGTCATGACAATTAGCAGAGCAGACAAGGTCAGTGGGCAGTTATTGTACAGCAGAGTTTTTTCCTGCTCTTAAGAAGAAGTGGGATTGATTGTTTGGCTCCAGCAGGACTGATGGTCCTACCGTCAGCAAGATGCATTAAGAGATAAGTCAACATGCAGAAGAGCAGGTGGAGACTGAGCTTCCAGCAGACAAGGAGATATGATAGGTAATAGAAATGAGCAGCAGCAAAGTTGGCTGCAGAGAGAGAAATGAGGACACAGCCCCTCAGAGTGATTAACTTGTTCAAAAATGGAAGGAACACGCAATTACAGGAAAGAAACTGAGGTTAAATTAATACTCTCCTACTTGACTACATAACCAATGCCTGCATTACCCACAAGGATGTTATTTGAATCCAGCCAGGTGATACAGGAAAGGCAGAAGTGGCAAGGTAGTGCTTCAATTAGATGGTGATATAACACCCCAAAACACAAAACCTTGCCTTATAACAAGAAATGTTTTGTTCATGTGTGTGGCCTAACTTGAAATACCAGTTTCTGTGATCGAAGCTCCAGTGAGTCCTCTGTAAATACCAGGGCTAGCTGCAGCCATGTGTACATAGGTACACTGGAAAAAACCAGCTCCAATATTTCATGGCTATGTAAATTGCTGCAGACTATTTTTACAGCGTTGCATAATTATTCTCCGAAGTTTAAGCTTACATTTAAAATAAAAAAAAAAATGTTTCCAGGCAATTTGGGTTATGGTTGCGAAAAAGGCCTTTAAAGTGGAACTGGAGTGTAAACTGCTACAGTGATATTTGCCCGGTCTAGAGAGAGTTGAAACAATAGCTCAGAGGGAAGTGTGAATGGACCCATTCTTCTAACTGGAGCGCCTAACTGGAAGTCTGCTGACAATTTAAGTGTCAACATCAGCTACTTCAAGGCGGATCATTTTAGCAGAAACACCAGGCTAATGTTCTTATTTGTCATCCTCAATTTGCACTTGTTGGATAGCAGATTCTGGGGCAAGAGGAAAGGCGGCAACTGGTTGTCAAAGGTTGCGGGGCTGAAGAAACTTCTCCCATTCCCCTGCCTCCTTCACCCACAGCCACCTCTGCCCCAGCTCAAAATGGGGAGCAAAGATGCTTCGCCAGGCTGGGGAAGATGTTTTTGGTAGCCAAAAGCCGCAGCAGTCCCCACCTCTGCCAGTGACCTCTGCAGTATGGTTCTCTGTTGCCAAAAATGCACAAACTGGTACAAGATTGAAAAGGAGTGTATGGGGAGTGGGAGGAGAGGAGCAGCCCGAAATATCTCTTGAGGACAGCTCTGGTTGTTTTGCTTCATTCTTGTTGGTTCACTGCCTAAAATACAAATGTGACTGTGGTTTTGTCTTGCATAAGAAAGCTATTGGAACAGGTTTTCTGTAATGGTGTCTATGTGGAGCCATTGTTGAATTGCTTTTCAAGTTGATCTAGCAGTGATGGATTGCTGTTTCACACTGAGTCCAGATATGCCCACTCTGTCTAAACACAGCAGGGCCCCTTATGACATCCTTTATTTATTAAAAATCTCTGATTGTCTTGCATGTATAAGAGTCCAAGGTTATTTAGCCTTTATTTACATTGTAATCCAGCCCTTTTTAGAAGGTAAACAGCATTTTGGAAACTATTTCTCCTCAGTTACCACCCTCCATTAGAAAAACCAACTCAGTATGTGCGTTGCTGGTTTTAGGCAGAAACTGATGCTGAGGTGACTGAAAAGGTACCAAAGCTCTTGGGACTGCCACTTATTCTGAGGATACATCCCATGAAGTAGGAGCAAAGGTGGGATCTGCAAGATGTTTTGACGGGGAACATTATTGCAAGTTTTCAGTGACACTCAGCTGTGCTGCAATCTTCTGCCTGAAGTCGAGTTCTGCTTGAGTGTCCTTCAAAGTAGGGGTGTCCTCTGCCAGGTGCACCAGTAGAATAGATCAGAGACACTTCAAAACTGTGTAAATATAAGGTGTTTTCAGTGGGCACCACAATACATTAGCAAAACAGCACAGCAGAGATCTGGCACCAGAGTTAGGGACACATCACTGGGGCCATCTTCAGAATGCACCACATCTGATTCCCTACATGTGTATTTTTGGTTATTGTCCTTATTGTACTGTGGGGAATCTGGGGTAACTCAAGAAATACCTCAGGGAAAATATCTTCAGAAAGGTGACCTAATTTGCTATTGCTGGGTCGGTCTGTCCTTGAGCCTGGGCAAAAGCAACAGAAGTAAGGGTTTTATTTGGATGTGGTGACTGACCCACATCAGAATCAGGACAGGACTGAGCCACCACAGTGCCCATGAGTAACACCTTGCTCCCTCTAGGCAGCACATAGCAGGAGGTAGCACCAGTGAGGATGGAGTAGAAGCTACTTGAGCTGGTTGCATTGCTAGAAAATCTCAAGGATGATGAAACTGCATCATTTACAAGATGGCAATCTTTGACTCATCCCATTCTCTTGCCAGTCATTTTAGGGTAGAAAAGAAGGGGTTGCACAGGCTGGGAAATGACATCCACCTTCTCTAGTGGCTCCCATCAAGCTGTTATCAGCTTGGGTTACTTCTGAAAAATGGAGACACAAGAGACTACTGTGGGTTTTAATTACATGGGTTCCCTTACTTTGATGCGTATTTCTATCTAATACTCTTTCCCCAGTCATGATGATGTTCTTCTGTTGGGTCAGAAGGCTTTGCAGCCTGCAGTGAGCGCTTTGTTGACCTCAGGTTCAGATTATCTGGGAAGGTGCTTGATCCCTGTGTCTTCCTGGACTCTGGTTTGTCTGATAGTAGGACCACATAAACCAACAGGGTCTTTAAGCACTTTCCTACCTCTAGTTGCTTTAGCCTCCTGAAGTCATCCGTGGATAGCTTGACCTGACACCAGGGTCACTTCATTTCAGATACTCAAGGCACTTGGGTGTCTGAAGGGGAAACAAGAGGGCCTTTCATGTTTGCTTGCTCATGTCCCATCACTTCTCTGAGCTTACACTTCATCACTGTATATGAACCACATTCTCAGCTGCGAAGAGTCCACATCCTTGACTTTGTCACAGCTATCAAGACACCCTAACCCAGAAAATGAAAAAGGTTATGGTTTTCTCCTCTGCCAAATAGGAAAACAGTCCTTCCTCTAGTGTACCTAGGTGTTTCTACCACCGTATGCTCTCCACTGTGAGGATAGAGTCCAGGGGATGGGAAGTTCACTGCTGGGACGGATAGTCCCAGCTGGGTGATGCAGGAGAAAGGTGAAGACCTTACTTTGACCTGCCGCACAGAGGACATGGTTGCTAATGCCAGATTCGTGCAAAAAGTGCTAAGATCATGGAGAATGATCAGACATGTTTCTGAGCTAAATGTCTACCAGCAGACTTTTGCTGGGTCAGTTCTTGTGTGTAAGACTGAACCTGTGGGCTGGAGAATCTGCCTGGGGTGGGTTGCAGGCAAGGGTATACTGTGGAGTGTTAGCGTAGGACAACTTGTGGAAGATCTGTACAGACAGTCTGATGATTTGTACAAGCAGCTTTCATCTCCCTTCCCCCAGCAGCTTTACAAGTCCATGGTGGAAGTACGTACTGCTCCATGTGCTATCAATTACAGTCCTGACTGGAAGTTGCTTTCCATCCTGAAGTCTACAATGTACAAAACCCAGGAGTCCTGGAATCAAGATGTACATTACAGACCTTGGAGAAGGCTTTTGTCCTTCCTTCCTGGATGGTGGATCAGTGAGAGATTTGTAGACTTTGGACAGTTTCATTTTTACCTTTTAGAATCTACCAATTTGGGCTTAATCCTGATCTTTTTAAAATCAATGGCAAAGTTCCCACTGACATCAAAAGAGGCGGCCTGAGCTCTCAAATACTTTAAAGAACAATTTAAAACAAACAAACTAAAGATGGATAAGAATTGCATTTTCTCTCTCTATTAGGCATGCAACTTATTTTCTCCAAATGTAAACGTTACCTGGAGAGCTAAGCAGCGATGTGTTTTTTATTATTTCTTTAGGAGGCTACAGTACCCAAAGTATATTCCATACATACTTCTTCATTTAGGAGCCAAACATAGCTATGTAAAGTGAGCAGCTTGTTTACAGTAGGCCCTTATGGCTTGCTATCAAATTAGTGGCAAATCAGGACTGTAGTAAACAGAGGTCAAAGATCAAACCGACAATTTCACATAAAATTCCAGACCATGTACACAAAATTTAAAATGCAAAATCTTCAAATCACAAGACCATCAACTGCTCTTAAAACTAATCAAAAGCAGGATAAGGACTGGAGGAAATGAAATTTAAACATGATTTTAATCCAAATTTTAATGGAACAGCTACATCACGGATATCTTTTAAACCATGACAGCTGACTCTGTGCTACTTATTCTCACTTGCCATGAAACAAGGTTTTGGTACATCTGACTCGCTGTTCATACATGCCATTTTGCTTCTTTTTCTCCAATTTGAAATAAAGATAAAATCAATTACAGGAGAACTGTTGCCACCTAAGACTTTACGGTGGCTCTGCTCCTGCTAAAGCCTGTGGTAGTTTTGCATCACTCCATTTTAGTGCAGTGATTCTCTGCGTTCAGAATGAGGAATGGGAAGATGCCATTTGCTCCATTTTGTGCTGGAAGGACTGTGTTTGAACGCAGTCAGGTCCCTTGGCTGACGGTCCCTTCCTTACCTGGAGGCCAGTGCCCACGTAAGTGTCTCGCAAGGGTTGCAGGACCATGCCAGTCCCATATGTGTGCGTCAGACTAATCTCCTGTCTAAAGTGATCTGGGAAGAATCCTGTTTCTGGACCCAACCAAGGGAAAATAAGAATGCAGAGTGCTTAAAACCGAAACTTATTTGTTTAATGAAGATTTGGTTACTGAATGCCACCAGATGTCAGCATACACTATATGATTAAAAGCAAGTGTCTAAGACCTCTGAGAAGTGAGGAGCGATAAAACTGCCTTCTCTCTCATGGAAACGTACTGGATCAGCTTTGCTGTGGGAAAAATTATGGCAGGGATTAGCTGAAATAAATTGCCTGTGAGGTGTGGCTGAAGGAGGTGGGCACACAGAGCAGTTGCTGATGACTTAGGGAAAAAAATATGAGTAGCAGAAAAACTGTGGTGTGATTATTTTTCTCCTGACGTGCTCTTTCCCACTCTGGCAAACACCAGAAAGCCAAAGCTGTCCTTTGGATCACCCAATTGAATACCTGCTTAAAACAAGTTTTAGACTATAATCTGTGTATGAGGGCTTTTTTCCCCCCCTACGGAAATCAATGACACAGCTCTTCAGAATAAGGGCAAACCTTTGGGAACCTGCAATCAGGCTTCTTCTCTGTCTCTTCTTACCCGTCATATGGCAGGAGACCAAACATGCCCAGTCTACGTCCTGATGGCTTGACAATTTACATTTTGCTACAGCTGGGCACACATTTTACATTTACCTTTTCTTCCAGTCATATGCACCTTTTAAAGCAGCTAAAGCAACAAGGCTTTGTAGCGTAGGCCTGGCCTGAAAGACCCTTTCAAAACTGTTTTTCTTAATGAACGTGTATAGAGCTGAAGCCATTATTCTGCCACTGTAAATTGTGACCTAAATCTGCCACTGTCCACACACATCCCAAAGAGTCAGAGAACACTGAGCTATCAGAAAGTACAAGTCTAAATAAGATAGCCAGAGCCCAAGGGACAGCAGAGCAAAGTGATGTTCCTCTGGAGCTGGGAGTCAAAATGCCATAGAGCTGAGTTTTCCAGCACATGTCTTCTTTTTCTCTCTTGGAGATTTAATTTAGTTTTGAGGATTTTGCTGTGTTTGGCTGACTTTCTGGGCGTGCAGCAGCTTTGGTTGAAGGTCCAGTACGATAGTTCCAAGTGCGCTGGCGCCCCTCCAGACTTCACAGCCGTGGCTACTGTGCTGCAGCAGATAAATTCTGCTGCAGGCACGTGCTGTTGTCACCACGCACCAACACAGCAGGTCTGATGCTTTGGGGCAGCTTCAGAGGTCGCACGTTCATAGGGAAGACACAAAAAGCACAGTGCTTCTGGACACTATCAATGCTGTTGCCTACGTGCTGTTCAGCTGCTTTGCTCCTGCTCAGCCACTCTGGTGCCTCCCAGAAGCATCAGATGTTCCATACCAGAGGCACGTGTATGCAGACCATCTGTGCAGCAAGCTCACTGCACGTGTGTACGCAGAAACATCGCGGAACGTCAGCCGATCCAAGGGCAAAAAAATCCATCAAGTCTTTCAATCTCATCCACGGCACGAGCTGGAGCAACCTGAGGATGGCTCTGTTTGCATCAATTGAGTCTCACCTAAAGAAGGGCACATCCTACCCGTGTCTTATGTTAGAGGCCTAGCAGTAAGGCTAGGGGACAAGTAGCCACGAGATTGCCTGAGGAGCACCTGAGTGCCTCTTTAACCTGGCTGTAGCTATAGTTTGGGGAATCCCCCCACCTTTGAAGGGGATAAGGCAAGCACCTCGCTTCAAATCAGTGGAATATCCTTAAACAGGATTTGGGTGCCTATGTGCCTTTGAAGATCTGACCTGTGCCTCAGAAACCTTATTCCATTGAATAGCCCATTGACTTCAGAGGAAGGAAACTGCATATTATAAAATCTGTATCCCAAAACCACAGTGAAACCAGCCCTGGAGCCAGATGCTTTATGTATTACAGCCTTGACAACACTTACATATGGTGGCAGTGAACTGAAACAGAGTATGATAAGGTCCGATCTGGATTGGATCTGTTTGGGGAAAAAAAAAAAAGAAGTGATTTAAAAATAAAAATTATGGTATTTTGGTAAATCCATAAAATCCTTGCAATATTAAACATAAAAACTAAAATAACCTGAGGCAACCTCCAGGATAACTGGACTGAGAAAGCGCTGGTTTCTTCCCTCCAAGAAATAAATTGTTAACATGAATATCACATATGTTTGTGTGTGTGAGAGTGTACTGGGAGCGAGAGAAGAGCTCAAATATGTTTAATAACCAGTCAATTGATATCACAAACCTTGTATATACACAGTATTGCTTGTTAAAATATTTGGGGAATTGGAAACAATCTTTCTTCACGTTACAAAGGACAAAATCTTTTTATGCCTTTGCGTTTTAAATTAAGATTCAATAGGTTTATTTCCTTAGAAGTTCTGTTTTCATAAATGTACCATTTTGCCTTCTAAGAACAGATAAGATATTCTGATTATAAAATAGCTTTTATAAATGCCAAAGATCAAAGTCCAATGTTTTTTGCTTTAACTACAGCAATGCTCACCACACTGTTTCGGAAATGCTGCTTTCATCCTTGTAAAACCATTCAAGCAAACAAAACCTGTACAGATCTTCAGAGATGGAGATAAACTCTTTGGATTATTTGGACAGAACAACAGTAAATAATAATAAATCAAGAACATGGTGATAGATTTCTTTCGCAGAGAACATCTTCACTGAGGTGTATTGACACAGATGTTTCCTGACAGAGCAAGTAGAGCTCCCTGAAGCATTTGCTGCAGAAATGCAGATGTTTGCTTTGGTGAGGAATACTATCACAGTAAAAGTAAACAGCGTTTTTCAGGGGTATCTCTTGGGGGAGGGGAGGCTACGTTTTATTCAGGCAAATGAGGAATTTTAAGAGCTTCACTGAAGAAGCAGCTAACTTCATTAGTGGAGAAAACACATCTTTTGCTTGTGATTTGGGGTTTTTCTAGAGCTAGACAATTTTGTTAGAATGTGTATTCAAGTTCTTAAAAACAATTCATATAGAAAATACCTCCGTCAGGGATGCTCCATGAGTTTTAACTTCCTTTGGGGAAAGTATTTCTTTTCTTGCCAGAAATTAGGTTCCTTATTTAGAGTCTGTAGAACATTCCTTCCTGTATTTATTATATTTTTTACCATATCATAATAATTCTAAGATGAATAGATATTTTATTTTTTTTTACCTTGGAGTCCGTGACAGTGTCCCTTTTTCAACTTAGACATGAGGAACTGATCTTACTTCTGAAAATACCTTTTTTATTATTAGAAAGCCATTTGTGATACAGAGTTTACAGACTGTTTATTATAGTTTTGAACATGATGGAAAGGAAAAAAAGAACAGTATAAATTGAAATCAAGCTCTACCAGACAAGGAAACATATTATATAAGGAAAAGATTTACAGGATTTCAATCAAGAGTGGCTTATGTGTGTAACACATGGAGATGTTTCAGTTTGGTTGTTGCGGATCCTCCAATTCCTCATCCAGTCTTTGCACATGTGGAGTAAATGGATTCCACCCAAATCTCCAGCATGCAAGGTTTTCCTTTGCCCTGTAATATACTCTCCCAAGCGGAATAGGTTTTGTGGGTTTCTCCTAAAGGTCGGTGATCAAATCCCAGATGCATGTGTGGGTGGGGAGAGCCCATTTCCAGTCCATAGCGGAACAGGTTTTTTCAACTATTAGCAGAGTTTCATGCACAAACCTACTCATCTCTTTATAAATCAAATGCGGCAATTTTTGTTATTTAAATAAGCATGGTGTGCACAGATACCTTAACGTACTGCCATGGTTATATAGATCAGCTTTGTATCCACTAGTTTGCTAGCGCAGGACACGTGTAACTGAAATGTATGACAGAAACCGTGGAGATTGGCTTTATAAATAGCTGAGATACAGATAGAAACTGTAAGCCAGGGGGGATTTTAGGTCTTTGACATTTTGAGGAGGTTTTATTTTTTCCTTTTTTTTCCTCGAGGGTGATTTAGATTCTCTTCGAGAAATGGTATTTTGGAGTTTGAAGGCTTTAACAGGTTTCCCTTAACTTTATACATTGGATGCAAGCTGTGTTTGCCATTTCTGTAAAGTCTTGTCTTTTCTATTTTTGTGTTATCCTTCAGGATGGATCTTTTGTATGTGTACATCCTCCCTTTTCCACTCTTTCCTGGGATATGGGAATTGCAAAGTAGGAATTATGCCATTAAGCTTGTGGTTCCGAGATTGCATTTATTTAACATGTACGGCTCCCGAGTCTGCTACTTTTGAAAACCCAAGTGTGTACAAAGACTACTAAAAAAAAGAAGAAGAAAAAGATGTTCTAATTGCTTCCTAAAAAGATTACAGAATTAGCTTGGGAGACGAGAAATCCCAATGGACAGGCAGGTACCACGCCAGTGTCACAACCCTTCCCGGTCCAGACACGCATGCCCATCCCTGGTGGCAGGAGGGAAGAGGAATTTGGAACACACTGTCTTTCAGCTTTCAGCTGGGATTGCTGCATGGCAGCTTCTGACACAGCCTGCCTGGCACACTGTAGAGCTGTGCTGTGCAAAGGATGGGGGTCAGGTTTGTTTCTAACTTTCATGGGTATGGTAGTGCTGCACAGACTTTCTGGTCAAAGTGGGCTGAAATAACCTTTAGCTGTTTTTACCTTACCTGTCACTGAATGTGAATTTCCTATCATTAATTAGCCATCATAGCACTGGTAAGGCTGCTTGGAAAATGAATACCTATTTTTTTGCAGTGGTGCTTTTTCTTTTAATTTTTTTTTTTTTATTACACCTAATAAAAAGCACAACTCAGGCTCAGGTTTCCAAATGAACATTTGAAAATTGTTCAGGAAGAAACATCTTGCCACAGAAAAGGCAAAAAAAGAGTGAAGCAAAGCAAATTTTTCATTTGAAAAATTTCAATGGAAAACATATTTGCCAGGCATTTTAGCTTGTGTAGGTCACCCATCAGCCTCGGATATGGCTTGCGAGTGTTCCCTGTGTAGATACATCAGGGGTTTAAAATAGATTGTTGCAAGTATCAAGCTTTTGTAATAAATTCGCTCAGTACCACTAGCTCAATTTTATGTTATTTGAAGATGTGAATACAGATTCCTCTAATCCCCTTATTTTCAACAAAGGAGGCTGTATTTGGTGTCTGTCACTGTTAAAAATTTGCATTCTGGTAGCACCTACAATTCCCCAGCACAGACCAGGACTCCAGTGTACAAACGTGACAAAGCGATAAGTCTTCCCCCTAATAATGATTTTCACATGGAGACCAACAGCAACTTCTCTTTGCTCGGCGCAGTTTGATTCAATGCTCCAAGGTACTGAAAGCAGCTACTTCGAAATCTTGTTAGATCTCTGCGTGCGGTCGCATTATAAGCAGTTTGTTTGTTTAGGATTCCCCATGTGTAGCATACCGTCTGGTGGTGCACGCTTGTTTTCCAGCACATGCTGGTGCTGCTGAACTGTCAGAGAGAAATTCCTTCCTTTGCAAATGTAGAGTTTTCTTTGAAGTGGCTCATTGTGAGCTTCTTCTCGGTAAAATTCTGTGCGATACTAACCACAAGGGAAAAAATACACGGGAATTGAAAGGGAGGTGGTTTTAAATTAAGGAAAGAGAAAGCTCCTGTAGGGATGGCTCAAGTCCTGCGTCCCTACATAGCCTAAACTCTTATCCACAGTTTATTCTTCCTATTTATCCACTGGAGAATAATGCTAGACAAAGACTTTCAAGTGACTAGGGGTTTCATAGGCTTTCATTTTGGGTAGTTCATACAGCAATGCTTCATGGGGACCTGGCTTTGCAGGAGCTTTGTACACCTCATCTTGAAAATATTATCACATTGAGGCACTCCATCCAAACACTGAAGGCTCTGAAATCACTGTCTGCTTTCCACAGGACCTTTAGTGCTGCAATGTGGACTTAAATAACAAAGATGAGTATGAAACAAGCCCCATGTGTTGTGCTGAACCAAAAGAGAGCCCTCTGACCGAAGTGGTCTTCCTGCCATCTCAGATGTCAAGGACTGTCCCCAATTTACCACCTTTCAAGGTTTGAAATTTATCAGTTCCAAAGGTAGTCTAGATTTCCTCTGCTCAACTCTCAATTATCCAAACTTTGTCCTTGAACAAAAGCTGATCCTAAAGGACATGACTGGTCCTGAAGTTTCACAGATGACTTACAGCAACCTAATGGGGACTGCCACTGGAAGGATTTCCCTTTTCTCCAGATCCCTCTTACCTCGGCCCTGGCCACACACTCCTTCCCTCCTCTCATTTCAGCTCTCGCAGTCCTGCAGCCCTGTGGAAAATCAGAGACACGAGCTGATCTGGCTGAAGATTTTTTTTTTTCCCCATTTTTTCCCTCTGGGTTATCTTTATAGATTTTCTGCTTACAGTTACCCTTATCTTGATGTAAAAATCTCCTACTTCACCCTATAAAATATGCACACACTATGCATAGTATGCAAAAATAAATCCTTCAAGTTTGCTTAAGAATCTGGTGCGAGAAGTCCCACGACCACCACCCCTCACCAAGGCCCTGTGTAAAGCGATGGAGCATGTGCGCAGGGTGACTGAAGAGATATGAGCTGAACACTTTGGCATCACCCGGGAATAATTAACCTAATCTGAAATACAACCAACTATCCTTTGGTATTTAACTTTTCCTTATATATAATTAAATCATAGGCTCCCATTTAAATTTTAAATTAACAGTTCTCGTAGGTGCTATTTTTAATTTCTTCGTAGCTGCCTAAAGGCAGGAAGCCAATGAACCCTTGCGTTTTGGAGCAACTGGATTTTAAGTAGTGGAGCCTCAAAGCCTGCACATATTTATCATTGCCCAAAAGCACTGACTGCCCATTCAGTCACAGAGCGGAGCATGCGCAGTCTGCTAATTGACGCTTTCCTATTCTGATCTTGGCTGCAGCCTGCCAAAGCTGTTGGGAGAAGAGGGGAGATTTTGCTTGTTTTGAGACTGTGAAAAAAAAAAAAAAAACCAAAACATGATCTAGTTCTCTGAAGGCCATTAATTTTATTTTTTTTTTTGGGAAAAAAAAAAAAAAAGAAAAGAAGCTTGTTGACACTTATAGCCAGCAAACAAAACCACACAGCATGCCTGCACCACGCCGTTGGAATGATGCTGAGGGCTGGGGCTCAGCCCTGCCCCGGTGCGGTGCCTGCGGCGTGTGGCTGAGTCACCCGCTGCCCAAGGAGCCCAGACGGGAGCAGGATCAGCCCAGTCCGCTGGTGCTCGGCCTCCCAACAGCTGTCTCACAGGCCTCGTTTATGACGGGAAATTACACTGTGGTAGTCACCAGGAGTCCCGAGCAACATGTTCTAACATGATGTAATTTCCCAGTGTAAACCATCCCACTGGTGTCTCTTTCCAGTTACAAGGCCAACAAACAAGATTAACACTGGGATCAGTTGCTAGTGTTGCAAAAGTGTCCAAAGATGCCAGTGAAGAAGGTGCAAGCTCTTTCTCATGTAATGCAACTGTAACCAGCCCAGGTGAGACTTCACACCAATTCTGCATGTACAGGGAGGCATCAATTTAATTATAGCAGCTTTAAATAGATTCCGTTAAGCCAGTGTACTTGTTCAGATTCAGGGTTGCAGCCTACCTTTCTAGATGCAGCTGTAATTGCTGTCCTCCCCACTGTTAGCACCGAAGAGGATGTGAGGAACCCCCCTCCTTCCAAGCAGGCAAGTCCCAGTCGTCCTAGGTGACTCCTAGAATCCAAATCATCCTGGAGGACTCAAAACAGTTAAAGTTGCTGGCCTGAGCCAATGCTGGAATTAGGCTACAAAGCACTTCCACCTGTATCCCCACAAGCAAGCTGCAGGGATGAAGACCATGGACACCTGCCAGCAGCATCTTTTCCATCAGCACAGCTGGATCCTGAATAGGATGTCTGTCCATGCCGAGGAGTGGAAAGTTGCACTAGGCGCCTCCAGGGGTGAGCAGAGCAAGGAGGAGCGGGGATCTCAGCAGCAGCATTCACCTATGTAGTGTGGGCACTTACACAGCCTCGCGGCTCCGAGTTGCTTAATATTTTACGAGGTGTACACCAACAATTACTGACATTCCCCCTGGCTCTTTAGCCGACCAGCCGTACTTAATGGTTTCCTACAGGCAAAGGCAGATACTTCGAAATCAGAAAGTCTCAGCTTCACAAACAATTCGACATTTACACTTGACAAAAAGTCCTCTCAGGACAGTGCAGTGAGGGGCAGAGAAGCAGAGACAGGAGAGCACAGGAGAGGAACACTGAAAATGACTTCGATGTACTCAGTGTCTTGCCACGTGGATGCACTTTGCAGGAGGAAAAATAAGATTATGGTAATAATAATAATAATACTTTGCAGTTGGTATGGTGCAAGGGCTAAAGCAAGCAGTGACCTCACCCTGTCAGCAGGGATTATCTGATCTGCTTGGTCTCACTTGTGACATTTTTCCTTACGTAAAACTCCATTGGCTGCAACTGATTTGCACCTGAGTAAATAAAAGCAGAAGCTGTTATAATTACTTGCTCCTCAAAAGACAGAGGAGAATTTAGAGTTAAGAGCCCGGTTTGGGGTGTTTTTCTCTTTCCTGGCTAATTGATAGGAAGCCAACTTTTTCTGTCAGAACAATGTTACAATAATGTAGCAATAAATGTTTGTAGAACTGAGACTTTTCATAAACTCCTTCTAAGCTAGGTGGATCGCTGAACACATCTGTAGCACATAAGAGATTAATTTATCCTTCTTTTTCTTTTAGAGTTGGCGAGCAAAGGCACAACAGCCTGAAGTGCCATATCTCCAGGGATAGCATGGTCCTCAAATATAACCGTGATCTCAGCTGGAGAATTTAGGAAACCTAAATCCCATAGCATTTGATGGCTCTGCTTTACTCCTACACTTGGATTTCTACATTTTTGCAGCTAGGAGGGGCAATATATTTGTGTTTATGGTGGAAACCCAGAAAACCTTGACATAGAAAAGGGTGCTGTAACAAGAAAGGCTGGAGCTTGCTTTGCAGTGCTGTCCTATACACAACTGCAAGTAAAATGTATTCCCTTTGTATGTCATATGAATCCACAGCGTCTCTTTGCCAGGCTAAGAGCATCGCTACACCCTTGTGGTCCTTGCTCAATGCCCTCAGCTCCACCCTGTAATGTTCAGGTGTCCCCATCACCTGCCACGCTGGTGCGCAGGGCCATGGGAGACTGGCAGCAAACACAGGAGCAAAAACAGGGGATGTTTCCCTCTCCAAAGACACTTTGATACTTCAGAGCTGACAACAACGATCTCCTTCTTCAGCTGGTATCAGCGGGAGAGAAGGTAAATACACACAGAGTGAAAATCAGCCATCCACAAAATCCTAAGTGTTTGAATTGCATTTAAACACCTCTGCACAGGAATGAGTTTCCTCTGCAAATAGCATCTCTCTTCAGGCAGCAAATACTCGTTTAACTCCGTCACTTCTCAGTGCACAGCCACAACTCATTTATATGAGCCAGCCATGCTGTCACGAACCTGGTTCTCTCTGGGTGGCAGCTGATAGCTTTTATGGGACTGATAATGTAATCAAACCCAGAGAAATTAATAAAAGGTAAAATACGGTCTGTATTTTTCCATTACAGTGTAATGACAAGGAGAAAAAAAGTGCCCTTTATTGCAGAGTAGTTGGATTTAATACTGGGCTTTTGGTGGAAGCTTTTATTTTAATCAATTGCCACCGTTAGAAGAGTGGGTGGTACTTGCTGAGTGGCTCTAAGAGGCATATTAATATTGAGATATTTGGCTTGTTTGCAAAATTGCCACCTATTTCTTAAAGCTTACAAAGGAGACAGCAGCAACCCACATGTCCTCCTGTATCAAACCACTGATCTCCTCAAAATTTGCCTGTGTGCCTGCAGAGACATCATTAAAACTGCATGACGCTGGAGGCTGCAGTGCCCAGGAACAGCCCGCACGCTGAAGACAGCAAGAGCTGGCTCTGACTTAAAACAGTGAATTTGTATTTATTTTCTTGTATTGCTTACTCATTTACTAAGAGGGAGAACTTTTGTCACTTGCTCAGCTTTTCCAGCGCTGCACCATCTCTCCCTTTCTCTCTTTCTTCATAGTCTTCAGCCAGTCTGTGTGGGACACACACTCTCTCCTACACCCACTTAACTCCCAAGGTCTCCGAAATGCCTACGCCCTTTATATTCACTAGAGTGCTTTTTTTGTTGTTTTCTTTTCTTTAAACTACAGCAGACGCAGAGCCTCACCACAACAAAGTGAGGGAGGCAGAGGTCACCCACTCCCTGGGGAGCTGAGGGGGGTGCGGGCAGCGCATCCTGCTCTGGGGGGGAAAGTCTCCTGTCTCACCCTCCGGCAAACCAACCCACCATGCGGACCAGAGGAGCCCCATTAGTGACAAGCGCGCTGAAGGCTAAGTAAGCCTTGCTCTGTGTAGGTGAGGATATGTAAAATGCTGCTGCTGTAAACAGGCCTGAGGTAGTCAAGATCATTAACGCTGCTAAAAAGAAGCTTCATCTCTCCATCCTCACAAGGCTGCAGAGCAGCAGAAGAGAGAGAGTTAGGCTGAGAGAGTTGGAGTTGTTCAGGCTGGAGAAGAGAAGGCTGTGGGGAGACCTTACAGCAGCCTACCAGTATCTAAAGGGCTCCTACAAGAAAGCTAGAGAGGGACCTTTTACAAAGGCATGTAGGGATAGGATGAGGGGTACTGGCTTCAAACTGGAAAAGGGTAGATTTAGATTGGATACCGGGAAGAATTTTTTTGCTATGAGGGTGATGAGACACTGGAACGGGTTGTCCAGAGAAGCTGTGGATGCCCCATCCCTGGAACTGTTCAAAGCCAGGTTGAATGGGGCTTTGAGCAACCTGGTCTAGTGGGAGGTGTCCCCCCAGGGGGGATGGAACTAGTTGATCTTTATGGTCCCTTCCAACCCAAACCATTCTATAATTCTATGAGAGTGAGAGCACCAGCTCCCACCTCTGTGCTGCACAGGCAGAGGGCAGGCAGCCCCTGTCCCTCCCCGGGTGGCTGCCTGTCCTACAGCAGCTCTTTCCAGATGCCCCTGCCCACATTGCCTTCCACAGCAGTGTCCTCCTGGCCCGTTGCTCTCCTTTCACCCCATGCTGGTATCAGGGCTGAATACCCCATTAAAGAGCTGTTGTTCGACAAAGATTTCTTGGGGTGACCATTGTGGCTCCCCACCAGGAAACAAAATCTCCCCCGGATAACAAACCTCATGCACACTCAGAGCCACAGAAAGGGCCATTTTCTCACTGATCGATTCCCTTTCTTAGGGACTCTTGGTATTCTCCCTGATGAGACCTTACAGATTTATACTTACTTATGGCTTTACATTGTTTCATTTCCTGCTAGCTTCTCACTAGCAGCCTGCTTTGATTTAACTCCAAGTGGCCAGGCAGGATATTATCAGCCAGGAAAATGGAGAGGCTCTTGATATTGGTATTGATGTACTGATATTTGTGAAGAAAACAAAGGGCATGTATTTTTCCCATCCTTTCCTCCTAGAGCTTTCAAATACACCTGAACTTACAGCAGTAGCGCAGAAAGGAAGAGCCCAGCATCAAGGGAGAACAAAGCCAGCCCACTGCCCCTTCCCTGTCCTTTAGGAGATGGAAATAGGAGAACTCTTGTGATCTTTCATGTAGGTGAAAAGTTAAGGCTAAAGTCTTAGAGGAGTGCCCATTCATTACCCAACACTCTCATTGCCCTCGAGATTCAAGAAAATTAGACTGCAATTTTCAGTCTTTTCTGCTTCAAAAATTGCCTTATTTTTAGAAAGGGACATTCCTGCATTTATTTTGTCTTTGTGTGATAGATTTTTCCCTTCCCGAGTCTAGGACTTTGTACTTGCCTTTATTGAATTTCACCTAATTGCTTTCAGACCATTTCTTAAATTTATCAAGATCATTTTAAATTCTTCTTCTGGCCCCCAAAGACCCTGCAAGTGTGGTGTCATGTGTGAATTTCACAAGCATGTTTGCTCTTCCATCATTCAAGTCATTCATGAAAATACAGAACAGTACCAAGGCCAGGACAAATTTCTATGAAACCTCATGCGTGCAACTATTCCTGTTTGTTGGCAAATTCTTGAGAACTACTTTTTGAGTACCTTTCTAATTACATTTTCCAAGTATTTGTGCATCCTCCCCATAGCAGTTTCAGCTAGACCAGACTGCCAAGCTTCTGTAAGAGAACATCATACAGAAAAATGTCAAAAATCTTACTAAAGTCGAGATACATCCCATCTACTTTCCCCTTTCCATGAAGTCTGTTTCTTTCCAAAGAAGCAAAGTAGATTACTTTGACATGATCTGTTCTTGACAATTCCATGTTCCTGTTTCTTATCATATTTTTTCCATCTAGGTGCTCCTAAATAAAGGCATTTATTTGAATAACTTTAAATCACCGCAAAGCTGTCTAAGTTATAAATTTCCAGACCCTCTCTCCATCCCTCACCCCTTTTAAAGGCAGCTATTTTTATCTCGCTTAACTCTGTGATATTGCCACAATTCAAAGTCAATTGCTTCTGGTTAGAGATTGCTTTCGATAATTCTTTGGCTCTCCAAGTTTTATCAAGCTCTCCTGCATGCAATGTCTAACCCACTGCAATGAACTTCAAATATATCTCCCCTGCTTTGTCCTAACACACTGTCCCCTTGTTACTATTAATTACACTGTGCATCTGTTTAAAACGTCTTCTTTTCCAGCCTTCTTGGTAGGATTTCTCCACCTTCTACATCAGCTGCGTTCACTGAAACCTTTTTGGTTTGGTTGGATTTTTTTGCAACTCTTCTGTTGGCAACAGCTTTGGGGCCTTTCTCTTAGTTACCTCATACTTATGTTGTACTTTCTACTCAGCTTAAGAATGTGCTCTTGTTTCTCCTTTTTTGATTTCCAGATGAAAAGGAACTCTTGAGTGCTCTTCTCCCGAGGGTCAGAAGGTCCAGTAACCCTGACAAAAAGCTAAACTTGGGGAGGGTGATGCTCTAAAGAATGGCCTGACACTGCCCACGAGACAACCTGTGTGCGGCTGTTTGAACGGGGAAGGCAAAGGTGTTGGGACACAAACAACTTGTTTGTGGAACCAATTACGTCTTTCAAAAGTGAAGTTGCACTTTAGGGTTCCTCCAGTGACCAGGCAGACGTGCAGGAGGCTCTAAGCATCTCCACCAGCATTTTTTTCCCCATTCCCCTCATTAGGAAAATGTTGGATCGGGGAACTGATCCGGTAGAAACAAAAGCATATTTTAGCAGAGCCTTTTCTTTTTACTTTTGACTGATCTGGTTCAGAACAAAACTACACAAAACACTGAGCCAGTGCCACAGAGGAGCGGTAGCGTAGCTGGAGGCAGGGAACAGCAGGAACCTCTTAAATCCCCTCTCTGGTGGGGACAGGCTTTCCGTGGGCCGGCTCTGAAGGGGAGACCAACTTGCAGATCTGAAGTAAGCGCCAGTGAAATGCCATGCAGAGCAGAACTGGTCAGGAATTTTTGCTTTAATTATTTTTCCCCACAAAAAAGTTTACATTGCGACTTTTGGCAGGAACGGGGCGATGGCCAGAAACTTTCTTTTTTTTTAATGTTTTGTAAATAATTGAAATAGGATAGTTCAAGGGGTTTTGGTTCAAAGCCAGCTTTTTTCAATTGTAAGTTAATTTATAATTTTAAAAATATGATATCAACATCAGAGCTATTTCTAGATTATTACCCAGGCTGTGCAGATGAAGGGGACTCTGTGGATTAATGGCTGCTCCCTGAAAAAAAAGAAGTGCAGTGCCTTTAGGATGGTATTTCCGTCTTCTTCCTCCTTTCTTGAACACTAAATATTTATCCTTTTTTTTGAGGAGGAAATGTAGGACAGGCAGGAGTGATTGCTGCAAGCCACAAAATGAGCCAGGGTGAGCTGGATCACAATTCAGGAGCTAAACCTGACGTCTCTGGGCTGCACCCTGATGAAGTGGGAAACTTTCTGCTATTCAGTGATTTTGAGATTAACAGTAATAAAAGCCTTAACTTCAGGCAAGGCTGCCTAAACTTGACACGTCAAAGAAGTGGACTCAAGCAGAATTGATCAGCTGAGGGGGCTGAAGAGTCGATCAGCCATTTGCCCTTGTAAGAGGTGGATTATAAAAACACAAGGTGGCTATTCTGGATCACAACATGCTAGATAGGGATAGTGAAGCTTTGCATATGTCCTAAGTAGCATGAGATAGCTCAGTTAACTCCTGAGATATGTGCCAGAGAAGTAATGGCAGGGTCTGGCCCTGCTGGAATGCAATGACTTTTAAGAAGTATAAAAGTCAAATGAGTTTTTGGTAGTGAAGATATCTTCCCAAGATGTAATCATGGAAAATTCCTTTCAAGAGCTGGTGTTTAGACCTCAGCAAATGCACAGCAAATTGCATTGTGATTTATTTGTCAGTGTCTTTATAGGTTGGGCGTTACTTTACCCCACAGCTGGAGTCAATTTTTAATATTTAAAAGTGGAAAGAAAGCAAAACCTAAACACATACAGATCTGTCTGTTTTAGATTGTACTTTTCCCAAACATTACTGTTTAGAATTGAACCCTGAATAGATTTCTGCAGAGGCCAGCTGGCAACACAGAATTAAAATAACTGGGACTGGGTAGACTATATAGAAAGACCTCCTAAACTGCAGTTAGCTGATCTGGTATTCATAGTCACTCCAGAAATAAATCTAATCTTTCTCTTCTTCTGATAAAGGACATGAGGTTCCATCTTCTTCTCTTCTCTTCTTTTTTTTCTTTTTTTTTAACCTCCACCTCTTTCTCACTCTTTTTGTCTTTCTCTCTTCTTGCCTTTCTCCTTCTTTCTCCCTTTCTCTCACTCTTCCGTGGCAAAGCGCTGTACCGAGTAGGTGTGGTACAGTGCATTCTTTAAATATAGTAGTTGCTGGTTACCATGAGAGCCTGCTGAAGAAACAGATAAATAGAGTGAGGTGGCAATGATGATTTACATCACTCTTGAATCACACACATTCGGAGCAATTAATGGAGAAACAGACAACAAAGACATTTTCCTGTGCCCATCAGCTTTTACTCAGCCAGGAAAGGCTAACGAAGTGACAGCTGGAGTCAGAAACAGATCCTATTTCAAAGCCCATACTGTACCTACACTAGACAATGCGGTCTCCTGTGGTTCATGCTCAGGCTTTGTTACGAAGTTGTGCCTGGTTTCCTGCAGCATGAAATGAACTGACAGGCCAGCGCTTAAAGCACAGCTCTGAGGACCAGGATTTGGGAATTTTATTGCCTGTTCTGCCAACAACGTGCCAGGTGATTTCAAAGCTTAGACACAAAAGTGAGTTACCATCATATGCAGACGATCACACAACAGCTAAGCCCCAGTAACTGCCTGTACATGTGTTTATAACCTCTAAGTCTGCCACTAAAAGCTAGGTAACAACTTAACTTGGTCCACAGAGAAAGACAGTTAAGTTGGATCTGCCGTGGGCTGAGAGCAGAAGCACAGACACGGCTCAGCTGGTACGCAGTGAGTTGTTAAGCCCCTGTTACCAGCTCCTGTGTCTAAGTGCTGTGAAAAATCCCTTTGCTTCTTCTTATCTCAACTAAAAACTGCGATAACATCGCCTGACTCACTAATACACTGTTGCCGTAGTCCTTGGTAAGGTCTCAGATATTCTCTGGCAGAAGGGAGCCATGGAAATGTTTTAGTTTCTTTTTTATTACTGTGGAACCACCATAAAAAGAAACAAAAATCACGAAGACTATTCCCAGCCTGCCTCCTTTTTCTTAGGGAGAGGTACCTGTGGAAGAATCGTTCTGCCAACTGCCGGCAGCTTCCAGCTTGTCAGGGCGTCCCTGTGTTGTAGCAGAATGCACATGGAAACAAGACCATCTTTGCATGGCATATCGGACTTCATGCACAATTTCAGTCTCCAAGTTGCTGGTGAGTGGCCCTGGCACCCCTGCAGGGAGCCATGGATATGTTTACCAACAAAAGGGCTCTGTAATATGCAACATATGGAGATAGGAAAAACAACTCTAATTGGGAAAGGCACAATCCCATTTGGTAACATTGTTGTACCTCTTAATAGTATTTTATTTATTCTCTCTTCCCTACTGAGTCATGGTGGATGCCAAAAGCCAGGACCACCAAGCAAAGCTGGCTCCTTCCCAAAAATATGCCTTGCCTGAGTGGATTCTCTCTGTGAAGGATTGCAGGGAGATGTTCTCCTTCAAAGATTTTTATATGATTGGAAGGGATGTTGTGAGATAGGCAAAGAATGCTTCCAGCTGAGAAAGGCTTTAGCTTCCTGCCTGTCTAGTCCAGAGCAAGAAACATTTTGGCTGTCTTTGTGGAGCTGCTGTCTGCAGACCACAGGGCTCTTGGTTCAAACCTCAGCTGTGAAAATGTGCACAAAGGGAGCGTTTATTCAGCAGATGGGGGACATCTCTGTTTTGAGGAAGGCAGCTAATTCAGTGTCTGGCCAGCAGCTGGCAGTCCTGGCAAATGATGTATTTTTTTAAAATATCGACTCTTGTGGCTTGTCGTCCCCATCGTGAATTTTCACATCGCTTCTTTGAAGATTAGCACAATTACAAAAGGTTTCTATTACAAACCTTTCAGGATCAGAAGGGATCCTTAGAGCGACTCCTCGCTCTTAAGGGCACCTGGTCTGGGCTGGTCAGGCTCCATCATGATGGAATTAGTTTATCTTTCAGAAATCTGCGGGAGGTGAGAAAGGTAATACAGATTGCTGTAGTGGCTAATAGGAAACACCAGGGAGGAGGGGCATTGCTTCGTATCTTAGACTCTATGTGCATTCTTTGAAAAGAAGCATCTTGCTATCTCGAGAGGCTACCTGTAGTCACAGGAAACATGGCAAGGAATATTTCTGACAATACTGTACTTCATGGGAAAATCTTTTGTTTCTACTCCTGCAATGTTTTTGTTTGAAAAGTCTCTTGTTCATTCAAGTTTTCACCCAATTAGATAAGCACAGCCCTGCCTGGATTCTGGGTGGGATACACAAAAGCAGGGCCCCTCTCTTTGGGTCAGTGATGCCGGGCCAGCCCAGCTGGCTGGGTCTGCTGTAGGCTCTTGGCAGTCGGGACTTCTGCTCGTAGGCAGGGTAACCCCAACGTGAGGACCTCTTGCAGCTGGTCCCAGTCTGCAGGGCTGGGGGAGGGATGCCAGGCAGCACGCCCTGAGTCTGGAGACCCAATGACTCCAAAAAGTGAGAAGCTTGCAAGCTCTGGCTCTGACTGGGTCTTGGCTCCCTGGGTGAGGGCAGAGATGCTGGCATCCCGCAGAGCCTCAGGTGGAGCTGCCTGATTCCAAGCTGCAGAGCCGACTCCTGGAGGATTGAGACAAGCCACAGCGTTTCTGTCTACAGGGCGAGATAGGAGGGTGGAACTGCTGCAGCTCCTGAACATAAATAGGAAAGAAAGGAAAAAATTTTCAGGCCAACTTGGACGAAGCCAATATTTTGCAATTTTTTCTCAAATCAGACTCTCTTGTTTTGGACCACCTCTAGTGACACAAAAAACCTCACATGTTAAAATGACTTGTGCACTGAAATGAGGAATCTAGTCCAAACTAAAGAGGCCACCTAAAGGAGACCATCCCCTTCCCTGGCATACAAGCAGTATTATTATGAACTGCATTTGAATCTTACTCACATGAATTACATGCTCAACTATCTGAATGGAAATGAACAGATTTGGACTAGGTCTACCTTGTTGCAAGAATGACCCAAGTCTTACCAAAATATTGCAAAATTTTTGTGTCTGTACAGAAATTCTCAAAATCAAGGAAATGAAGGAAAAACACTTTTTGGTGTGCAAGCGCTGGAGAGGGAAAAGAGAAGTACATTACATACAAGGAAAATACATAAAAAATCAAGTCAGACACAGAAATATAAAAGGTTCTGTCTCTCTCAGACCCCAAATCATTTGATCCACAGTGTGTATGTGCCAACTTTTTTCGCATGTTCATGCCTTTTTTCCCTCTGAGGCAAGGAAGACATAGATGTAGAGTTTAGGGATGGAAGGATACTTGAAAATCACGCAGCTGTATCCCATATCACACAGAAAATTTCAAGGGCTGATCTCTGCATCATGTCTTAAACTTACTGTTGAACACAACCTTATACAGACTTGACTAACGTCACTAAATAAATGTTAAACTCTCCTCAGTGGTCAAAATGTGTCTGCATGCATCTACCTGGTAAGATCTATTTTTAAAGTGGTGTGGCAAAGGAAAAGATTTAAGGTATGTATCAAGTTTTGCTTGAGATTCAGAAATAACAATGTTCTCACCTACCTAGGGCCTGAGGAAGTTTGGCCTGGGTATTTCTCTAGAGAAAACAGATGTGTGTTTGCATATCCCCAGCACTGACTGCAGTTCATAAATGTGAGCCAGAACACCAGAACCCTGCCCATGCTTTCTCTGTTCAGCATCACTTGAATGTGGTGGTCCTGCTGCAGTCACCATTAGCTGTGGTGGTGTCCCAGTGACACGCTTCTAAGCCGAACAAGGCAGTTCCAGAAAATACTTTCTTAATTCCTGTGGTTAAATCTCACTCCCCAGGGTCGCATGTGCTCGTGGCAAAGAGAGGCAATTCTCCTTCATCCCACTCTAAGCAAAGCAGAACCCAGAGGAGGTAGTGCCACCAGCAAGTATAAAAGTCTCTATGCAGGTAAGCTCTGGCCTGCCCAAGAAACATCCTCAGTCCCAGAAACTTTTTACAGAGACTCTGAAGAATACCAGGGAAACAAACCATGTTTAATCCTCCTGACAAAGTGCTCAAGCAGATCAGCTAGAAACAGGGTTTGCAGGAAGAACCTGAATGGAGGGTCAGGGTCACTTTACCCCCAGTTGTAAGCACCCCTCACGTGGCACAGGTGATCCTTTCTAAAAAGCTAAAGACATCTCTGTACAAGAGGAGGCATACCCCCAAATATTTCCTCATCAGCACAAACGATTCAACAGCATGCAGAGGGGGAGAAATTCCAACAGCAGCAGTGAAATCAACCTTCCTATTCCTGGCAAAATGCGACTGAGGTGCTCCCTGGAGCGGCTCCTCCAGGCAGTACAGCACGGTGCTAATGCTCGGTATGAAGGAGAGAGCATTAACCTTCAGAAACAAATCCTCCTGCTTTTCTGTGTCAGGTTTTATAGCACAAATAAGGAACATGCCCAAAGGGTCCTAGCAACACTCTTATATTCCCTTTCAACAGTTTGTTTCTAAATACGCCCAAGCAAGCTGTTGTCCATCTCTCCCAGTTGTCAGGAAAGAAAGCTATACCGCTGTAGCACTTAAATTCCTGGGTGAAATCTTGGCTGCACTTAGTCATTGAGGTATTTGCTATTTACTTCAACAGGGTGAGAACGGCATAGCTCTTACTTGCCTGAAACCACAGAGAGGGACGATCTGCAGAGTTGGCTGCAGGAGGCTTTCACAGAGCCATTTCATGGGATTTTGAGATTGCTGCCCCAGGAGAGAGCTTCTTCAGGGTTTCTCATTTGGTAAATTTGTGCTGCTTTTAAATTCTGCTATCAGACACACAGGAACAACCTCCAGAGGGTGAGGTGTGAGCATGTAACCCAGGACAGAAATCGCTTCTTTGATAGAAAAAAATAATTACACAGGTTGTGTGTGAACTCCTGAACTTGTGGGTGCCTTTTTGCATCTTGGTCCAGGTACACACCCAGCCTGTGTCCCCCTTCTGTACTTGGGCAAGAGCTGCCTGCAAATGATTACTGCACTCTCCTACACCCCATAAACACATTCAGAAATGGGGTCTGGACAGTACCCAGTGCGCCCAGCCAGGGCAGAGCTGGTGTGCCCTTATTATTCACCCGGTGTGAATAACGGGTGACCACATCTGAGCCGTACCATACAGCCTGTGCACTACTGCATATAGAGACGGCTAGTGATGCTCCATTGCAGTTCTTTATTTTGTTATTCTTAATGCTAGCCTCAACCTATAGGGCACCTGTATTCTAGGGGCACCTCTTGTGAATGCAAATGTGATCTGCAAAGCCCTCAAAAGGGAGAGCTCCGCTTTTCTGCACAGTGCTGCATTTGTTGAATTTATTTGCTGGGCTGAATTGCCAGGTATTGATAATGATAATGGCACCTACCTTGTATATAGCATGCTCTAACAACACATCTCAAAATGTTTCACAAAGCAACACAAATCCCTTTTATTTCCATATGACCCTGGAAGTTCCATATTCCTAATTTAGCTAATTGCTTTACACAATCTGATACAGTTCAGGAGGACAAGGCAAAGCGGGAGGCCTTCGCCTGCTGTTGTTATCCCAGAAAACATCATTGCTACAACACACAGGTGAAGAACCTGCAACAAAGGGCAGGTGCAAAACAGGTCAGTGAAGAGGGAGCCAGCAGCTGTGTGGACGTAGCACCACAGTCACAGCACAGCTGCACTGAGATGGTCCTTGTCTTTGAGTAGGTGTAGAAAAACCTGTAGCCCAAATTTCACCTATCTATCTCCTTGTGGCAGTGGGGGAGCCTCAGAGAGTGATTCATAGGACCTACATAAGGCAGTAAGCAGGCAGCTGCCTGGAACTAGTCAACAGGAACATCAGGCACAGAAACGCAAATGGAATTTAGCCCCAGTGGTCTAATATAAAATATCTGCCAGTGACCAACTTGCTGCCTGGGTGGTTCTTCTGATGGTAGTTTGTGGTTTCGGTTATTACTTTCAACAAAGGAATGAGGATAATAAAGATTTCGGAGTCTAAATTAATCTTGTGAGGCTCATAAAAGTTATATTCTGTACCAGCTTTGTGTTAGGCACAATCCAGTGGCTTTTATTTGCCTGAATGTCCCTGACTTCTGAAATATGCACAGTACATGGAGATACCGGATTCCACATGAATGATGAAATTCATGTTTATTCTGCATTAAAACAGCCAGTGTTGAATGTCAAAGACCTGTCAGGAGAAAGTTTCTTGCAAATGAAGCACCTCAGATAGAGCAGGATCAAAGTTTTACTTTAAATTTGGAGTCAGACACTGTTTTTTCCAAAAAATAGCTATACTCACATGATTAGCAAATAGGCCAGAACAAAATGAGAGTTTTTAGATAAATTATGCTCTTCTGCCAGCTATTGTGAAACTCTGAAAACCTACGCATGCTTGTAAATAGATCACACTTACATGGAAGGAGATCTCTAAATGCGCTGTGACTCATGCAGCTTAAATATACAAGGATGGATCGTACACGGCACAGGGCTGGAGTTTCTTTCAGTATCATACATGAACAGACTCGTGGTATGCAGCATTACAAGGACACATTGGTAAGAGCACTTACCTGGCAGATTTTGAGGAATAAAGATCCAATCGTCACCTTACTTTCCTTCTCAGTAACTACTAGTCAATCTCATAATTATCAACAGGACGTTTTTAAAGCTTTGGAAGGTCTCATTGCACTCAATAGGGAAGGAGAATATATGGCCATCCTCAGATCACTGTACTGCAGGCTTACGAATCTGCTCACCAATGTAATATAGGACAGCTTTTTTTTCTTTTGTTTCCTTATAGTTATGAATACTCAAAAATTAATTGCTTACAGGCTTAAAGTTAAGTGCATGCTAAGTGCTTTGTTGGACTGTTGCTTTGCTTAAGTGCTTTGCTACATTCTCAGTAGACTGTGGGCTCAAATCCTCATCTGTCTTCCTCGTGATTTTGGCATTTAGTCTCATAGTCTACGTCTACGTCGCTCTGAATGATGATGGGCTCAGCAGCCCATGCATCTCTGAATCACTTGGCTGCTGTGGTGACCACTGGCCGGTTGCTTCTGCAAGACTGCCCGTTGGCGGGTCATTGTGTGGCTGTGTTTGGACACGTATTCCCAGGTCCCCTGGAGCGTGTGTGCGGGCTGTACCTCCAACCATGCCAAAGGGGGTAGGAGTAAGAGTGGCTGGCGCAGCCCCTCCTGATGGGGGTCCTGAGACTGCCGTTACAAGACGGTGGAGATACAGTCCAAGACACGAAGATCTTGATTTGGAGCTTGTTTGAGCAGGGAGTCAGGAATCTATCCATGGCCTTCTGAGCATTTAGAGTCTCAAATGAGCTCCACTTGTCAAAAACAAAGACTTAAAGACAGCACTGACATGTTTTATACATTTTTCACATTATTCCACAGTAATGAGGACTATAAACATCCTTTTTTCAGAACTGAAAGATGAGATTTTTTTGGAACACGAATCTTTGGCAAATTTGGTAAGGAAGTTGCCTGGAGCAGTGAGTTTGGCTGATGTCTGTACTTACAGGCTCGCGAGCCAGGATGGGGCAGCATCAGCAAACGCTACAGGAAAAAACAAAGAACTCAGCTTTGCGCACGTCTGCCCTGGGAGCCGGCTGTCGGCCCCCTCCATCGATTAGTACATGCTTGAATGCTTCCTTTAACCGGAGCTCCGAAACAACGTTCACTCTGAGGGAGGAAAGGAACTCCTGAGACTTCTGCAGCCTGAATTTTGAGCATCAAACACTAACATCATTAATTGCTTCCAACCGAGCTAGCAAAGCCAGAGCGATGCACAGACATCTGTGCATGAGCGGCTCACATTGAATGCATTTAGGAGTGTTGGGGCAAGTCTACTTGGAAGGCCAGTAACGTTCACTAGGCAAGTCAGTCGCTGCCAATTATTCACTGTGCTGTAATTCAGAACACGGTCCTTATGTTACAGATTTTGTGATCATGGCCCCCGTTCAGAAAGCCTTAGAAGCGCAAGGCGCTCTGCTTGCAGGCTCTGGCTCTGCACGGGGTTTCGGCATGTGAAGGACACCTATTTTCATTGGAAGAGACTCGCCAACAGCAACTGTCAAATTTTGGCCCCATTAATCTTTTTTGTGAAAGGAAAATTTTAAATCTATTCTTCGACTTGGAAAACAACTGAGTGTGAGTTTGTGATTCATCTTGCCATTTGAGGAGACAAATTAATGAACCCTAGTAATACATTAGTCCAACATCCTCTTTTCTCCTATTGAAAAAAAAAAGATGATGAAGAAAGAGGTTAAAAAATGTTGTCTGCCCGTTGAGCTGGTGCCTGTGTTTCTTGAGTTACGAGGTGCATACATTATGAGCCTGGAGGGATGCAGAATTTTGAGTGCATTTCGATGCCTTCCACTTGCTTTGCCATTGAGATGTTTGCTGACAACCTAAAAGGGTGGAGGCACCTCTGCAGTTCTCTCTGGGGGCTTTTAAGGCTTATTTTGTGTTTTTGTTGTATTCCAGGCTCGCAGCTGTAATTTTTCTACTGTCCTTTTGATATTATTACTGGCCATGAGTTCATTTCCTTACCCAAACTGGCTGAGGCCTGTTTGTAGCCATCCCATTCCCTCGCCACATTTCATGCCTGAAGAGAGATCCCACAGCTGGTGTCTCTGTGCCTCCTGAGTGGAAAAAGGGGAACGCTCACCCAGCAGCCTCGATTTCCCCTTGTCACAGGCAAGCAATTTCTGCCCCAGCAGGACTATGCCCGTGGAGATGGGCACTAGACGTATAGCAATGTGCCCAAGATGCAGGCAGGACCACCACCCGCTGTCACAGCAAGCCCCAGTACAGCCACTAGTTGTGGATCAAGCAACTCCTATTTCCCCCAGGTCAGAAATACTGCCCATGGCTCATTGCTGGCAGAGGGAGATGGTGTCCTCTGCCCAAGCACATCCTGCAGGAGCAGCTCTACAGAGTCAGAGAAGCTTGCAAGGACTCTCTGGCCTTTTACATGCAAGGAAAGCTCCAGGAGAGTCTGTAACCCCCGCCTGTCCCTCAGCCCGTTCCCACACTTTTCAAGCCCCAAGGTCTTATGTGAGCCCCCAGCACATGACATGTGCACCAGGAGCTGAGTTTGGCTGGGTTTGGCTCCAGCCAGGGCCACAGCTGAAGCAGTCGCATCCTGGCCTCCATCCAGCTAGCGTGGAGCTGCTCCCCGAGTGTCCATCAACACAGACGCTAGCTTAAAAACAGTGTGCAAACACAGCCAAGCTGCTCTTTTACCTGGGCTGGTAGGAATGCCCATGGCAACGTAGTTCACTAACTCAGGCTCCCCTGTTGCTTTCCATTTGGTTTCCTGCTGCAGCATCTGAATTGCCCAAAGCTGTTAAACATCTGGAGATATGCTGACAAAATAGAAATCATGAAATTAGTTTAAGTAGGAGATTTTTAACAGAACAATCAATCCCTTCACTTTTTTTTTTTTTCCTCTGTCTTCTGAGGCATTAGGATGCATGGGCATCACATTCTGAGATTTCCCTCTACCAACCTTCCTTTTTTGAATAAAGGCTAAGATTCTCACTCAATTACTTTTTCCTGCTGCTCTAAGAAAAGATAAAAAAAAAAAAAAACCAAACAAACCCCCAGAAATATGATGGGGCTTTTGTGAAAATCAGTGTTGGCAGTGCTGTCTCATATGTTGAGTTTTTCCCCTGTAGAAAGTAACTTTGCCGCTAACCCAGAATGTGGGGAAACACATAGTTTACTCAAAGAACCACAGTCTGGTCTCCAACTGCCCCTTATTTTAAGAATTTATTATATTAGCAGATAAATTCCCTTTGTTGTCATATGGATGAGGAGAACAAACCTTCACTTCATGCACAACTTATTTGAGCAGACAAGCCATTAAGATGTTTGACATCAGATAAGATACCATTGCGACCCCTCCAAACCTCTTCCACAGCCCTCCCATCACATTCCCAGCTGAAGAAGAGTCCTTCTGTGGAGAGCTGAACTCTCAGAAGAGGTACCACATATTGCAATATATATGTATATATACATACCCTGCACTGTCATCATGAGGGTATTGCATCCTCTATAGAAGATGGCATTCAGTGCTGAATATTCACTGTCAGCATCAGTACTTTTAAACTTTCTATGAGGGGTGAATATTTTGAATTCCCCAGATTTTGCCAAGAGAAAGATAAATTAACATAGTGTAAAATTTCCATATTTTAATGGCACCCATTTTATGTTCAGGCTCCGGACTTAGAATAATCGAGTTAGTTTCATTTCTGTTTATAGCTCATTTCTGCTCAATTTCCTCTCCTGCCTTTCCCGCAGTAACTCAGTGTGACGGGGCTCAGGCTGCAGATTCTACAGGAAAATGGTTAAATCCGAGTTAAAATTTGTTTCACTAAAAATACACTCACAGTTCATACAAACCTATTTATTGATCCTATTTTCAAAAAGCTTCACCTGTGACCTAACTGAACCAGACTACAACACTCTAAGCTTTTGATGATATGGATTTTCCCAGATATTGCTTACTGTCTGTTTCTAATTCATATGCATGTTCCTGATCTATGACAACTGGCTGGTTTATTTTTAATATCATTGCTGCACATGAGCAATAAAGGGTGACACTTCTTCAGAAACCCACAAACTAGCAATAAGCTTCTTCAGTTACAAAGGAAAAGAGCAGAGCTCTGCCATCAAGGAGAAATCATCAAATCTGGGGGAGAAGTTGCAAAGAGAAGAAAAGGGTTTTCACATGGTTTGCAACCCACATACTTTTTTTTTCTTTTTGGCCACTCAAAGGTTTTTTGTAATTGCCAGCCAAGTGCTACACAGCAAATTCCAGCTCCGCTGGTGCTGGAAGCTGCTGTGAAGTTAACCTAAAGCTGGCTTATGTAGCCAGATGCAGCTTTTCCAGTTGTAGAGGATCATTGTGGAAGGATGGAGAAGGTCACTAAATGGTCACATGTGGGGCTACCGTAGCCCGTCTAACGTTCCCTGGCTCCTAGGGGAGGAGAGCGCATTTCACAGGGGAGGCTCAGAGTGGACTTTCACAAAAGGTGACCACAGATGAGAAAGTACCATCCCAGGGCTAAACAGGCAGTCAGAGGACAACACTAGGCTGGCCTAAAACCACATTTTGCTTCCTCTTCTCTAACTGAAATGAATGTAAATAAAAGTCACCTCCAAGTGGCACCATCTCTCCAGCCTGTGGAGTGGGAGGAGCAGCAAGAGAATGGTGATGGGCACGGATGCTCTGGGACAGACCGCGGAGGGAGAAGCTGAGCCCCCAGCAGGCTATGGGAACTGCTGGTGGCCCTGAGCTCATGGCTGAGATCACACACCAAGATACACGCTGAGCAGTTGCTCTCTCTACAGGGTGAGAGGATGTTATGCTTTAAATTTCTAGATCTGATCAAGGTGTATTCCGTGAGTTCACAACTATACATAGGTGAAGAGGAGTTCTTTTCCAACAACTTCTGTTTATTTTTCGTCACATCTTCGTTTGATAAAGGCAACCTGTATAAATAATACAATTCCACCTTGGTATTAGATCTATTGTTACATGGTGCTCTGATGATAGTGTTAGAAAATATCAATAAAGAGAACACTAAGGTGATAAGGAACCAACATATCATAGTGACAGCCATTATCAAATAAGGCTGACTTTAATTAAGGCTCTGTCAGGCTGGGTGCTGAGCCTGGCACTATTTGATATCTTCACTGGTGATCTGGAAGCATAAAATCATTGCTAATAAGATATTTGGTAACAGAGAGGTAAATAATTGTGTGGGCTGGACAGTTATGCAAGACTGAGACTCTGCATTTATTCTATCTAAATACCCTTTAATACAGGTAAATTCTATGTTATAAACTGCGGAACAAGAAATGGAGACCACACAAAATGCGTTATATTGGGAGACTTAAAGAGATCAGCCTGATTTTAACAAAAGGAAGACAAAGAACTGATTTACGAGCATTAATGGGAGAAAATACCCAATCTGAAGGGACACTTCATTTTCACAGAGAAAAGTGTAACGAGAACCATGGATGGGAGATGAAGCCAAATGAATTCACTTTGGAAATAAAGCACAGATCCTTAGCAATGCAAACAATTAGCCACTGGGATAAAAAAAAAAATTGGAAAGGATGGATTTTCCATATTTTTTTCATAATGTCCCCTGTTCAAGTCTGAATGCCTTTCTGCAAGGAAAATTTTAGTAAAAAAAATCCCAAGTTGTTGGACTCAGAAGCAATAGGAAGTAATTGAAAAGCTGGAGATACACAGGAGGTCGGGCTCAGCTGGCAGTCCCTTCCAGGCTTAAAAATCCCCTGCATCTATGAACTGTGCTGCTAAAAATTTTGCCTTATCTCCTAACAAGTGTAATAGGCAGAGAAATGTTCGTGGAATGGATAACTGTAAGTTTTGATTGGCCAGTGATATACATCACTTAATGAAATCTAAAATGAGGTGACAGATACCATCAAAAACATCACTGATAGAAATTGTTCAGATGTTTGTTGCGGGTCTCTGTTATTATGATTCTTTGTTTGTACATTTGCCGAAGGATTTCTTGGCCTGCAGAGGTAATTATGTGCCTTATTGTACGGATGGGAAGAAAGCACTCTCTTCATGCAGACCATATTGATTGGAGTAGTCAATTTATTAGAGAGGCAAGTTCCAAAATGCATACCATTTAGTTGCTTGGGGATTATAGTCAGTTGCAATTTTTCTACTAATTTAAGTTACTGTAGAAATAAAAATATTTCCATGTTGATTTTATTTCAAGAGCAATGAGATTGCATGTCTAGTGCACAGCTTTATTTGACAGAGAAACTTGCATCTGTATTATATCACTGACAGCTAGAGCATTTGCCTGCAGAATACTATGGAAAGGTCATGATTACCAAGAGAAACATAAATGTGCATGCACTTACTAGCTTATTTGACTTGGAAGCTTACAGCTAGATATAGCTGAACAGAGTATTGCCATAGTTAGGAATATTTCTCAGAGAGGGGTGTAATCAATTTGTAATTTTTAAAGAAAAGCATGAATGTGTAGGCAATCTACTGTTCTTGCCTTCAATTGGCTTGTTGGTCTGTGTTACATTATTTTAAGCAGCAGCTGCCTATTACGAGATATGTGAAGGTCCTGCTGATTCTGAAAGAGCAGGTTTCATGTCGACAGATTGGATAATAATACTGTGTTCAAGACTCTGCTTCCCACTCTGATCAGTTTAAATTCTTCAGGAAAAGAACTTGTTCTTCTGTGTAGGTATCTTGTGTGTATCTCCTCAGCGGATAATAACAAATATTTCCCCAAAGCTGGCTTCATCAGAAAATGTAGCAGCGATTGCACTGAAAGACTCAGGCTCCAGAGAGGGGAAAAGTTCACCTCCCTTGGTAAAGCTCAGCATGCCTCTGAAATCATCCAGGCTCTCAGCTCTAACTGCCTTTCTCTCCCCCACATCTCAAAAATAGCCTTTGAGTTCAAAATGATCACATACTCATCTTACATAAAACACACAGGTTCCCAGAGAAGCTTGTGTCCTATTTGCCGAGGCGTTTACAGAATGATTTCAATGCCTGCACATGATGGAAAAAATTCAGGACTTGTGCTACTGTTTTAGAACTAATGCATAGGCTGGTAATGATGAAAAGCATAGTGTTGGAAATAATAATGGGAGTAGCACTTACTGATGGACCATCACAAATAAGACTGACAAAATGAGTCCTCTTTTCAAAAAGAAGCTGGAATTCTAAGCATTATGTCTATAACATCTGCCAAGCCTGGACCTAACACTGTGTTTGAGGCCCAAATCACCTGCCCTGTAGGTAGGTTGGGCAGATTCCTATTCTCAGGATTAAGTTTTATATCATCAATGGGGAGCACTTGGACCTCTTCTGCTTTTGAACATGTGGGTGGCACAGGCACATGAAGGCTTGAACCAAGGCCACTACTATACGTTTACCCCATCAGTCCCTGCAGCAGCATCCCACGGCCGATGTCAGGCAGGTCTGCTGCAGAGGGCTTCTCATGCAGGTTTGACACAATGTGCATTGGACACTTGCTGGGGGGTCCCTGCCACCATCACTGGGCTTGCAGCAGGGGCCGAAGGTCTGTGAGGAACTTCACCTTTCAGCTCTGCAGGGAGAGTTAGAGGAAAATCCAAACCTATCCTTTTCTGCCCAGCTTGCCATCTCCCCAATAGCTCCCCAGAAAATGGCCAGTACTAACCCCTGAAGGTTGAAATCGCACATTTTCCTCAGGTTTGTGCAGGAGGGGAAGGGGACAAGCCGTGGTGAAAGACGTGAGTCTTTATACATTCGCTTTGGTTTTTTTGTGTTTCTCTTTCTGCATCTGTAACAGGATGGCAGAGAATCTTCCTTCATACAGCAGTGGGTGCTGGGCAGTCCTGTGTCTTGTCTGCACCCCAGTCATTGGCTCACAGGACTCATCGTCCCAGGGTGGCTTCATGAACACGTGGAGTGCCTGTGCAGCTCACTTTGCTCCTCTGCTAGCCTGCCTGAGCTTCAGGTGTTAGGTCTCCCACAGATCCACCTGCTCCCACGCTGCCTTCTGGAGTTACCAGGTTCATCCCCATTTCTAACATCAAGGTCCATTCTGCTCAGCCAAGGGCAGGTGGCCACATGAGCACAGGATCTGTCATTGAGATAGACTTCCCAACCTTATGCCTTCCTTTAGATAGGAGCTTGTTTCTCCAGCAAAGGTGGTCCCCCAAAGAACCTTGTTCCCAGCACGCTGCTGGTCATTAGGCTGTGGGGGGATGGAGGAATCCCTTCCCTGGAGCAGTTTTCTTCTCCTCTGCCTGGTCCGCCTGGTCTGCTAAGCTTAAATCTCTGTACAATGCTCTGAAGAACACTCTCCTATTAGAGGATCTCCCTGTCTCCTTTCAGATCTCACTTTTATTTACACATACCTGTTTAAGACCAAGTCAAAATCAGGAGCCAGCTCAGCTTTCTGCCTCCAATGAACTGGATTGCCCCAGGAGGTGACAGTCCCACCGTGCTCACCTGGCGCTGCTGCCGGGCTGCTGGCCCCGGCTGCCCTTGTGAACCAGCAAGGCATGGCACTGAGGGGCAGCACTGCTTGGTGGCACACTGTGTGGCTGTGGCTCTCTGCCCAAGGCAGCCAAGAGGCAACCCAGCACAGGGGAACGGTCTACATCTCACCCACCTTCACTTAAAGACACGAACTCTGGGCTGCAGCCTAAGCAAAAGAAAAAAACCCAGGATCTTAGGGTTAGGACATCCTGGTTCAGCTTATCCTACTGGAGATCTACAGGCAGTTCCCGGCCCTGAGTGCCAGGCAGCTCAAAGCCAGCAGCCTCCAACCTGCCCCTGGCTGCCTGCACTGCTGTCCCAGCAGGCAGACATGGTTAATGTTCTGCAAAGACACTGTGCAACAGAATCGGGCATTCCCTCTGGTTTTAGGAACCTAATGCTAAGTTCCAGCAGGCATTTGCCTTTCTTGCACCTTTCCCCAGGGACCTCAGATGTTCTCCAGAATTAGTTACTGAGCTGGAGTGTTTGGGAACCACAGTTTGTCCTCTGGCTCCTACAGATCCATACAGACAGCACTGGTGTATCCAAGTCCTTTGGAAAATCCCGCCCCAGAATGAAGTCTCCTTGCTGGCTTTTCTGCAGACCAGGTGATTTTCCAGCTCCAACCTAAGTTTAGTACCTTCAAGGGGCAGTTGATTAGTCACAGACGGGGACTAAACACAACTCCCATCTGTTGAAAAGATCATTTTTCCTATTTTTCCCAGAGAAGGAAGCTCCCAAGAACCTAATAGCCAGTGTGATTTGTATTAAATGCCACACATTGAAGTCCCCCTTAATTTAACTAGGAGAGACAGGATCCTGCTATCAATGCTCTGCTGTGGTTCAGGGATTTATCCCAGTAAATCCTAGTAGGGGGCTATTTAATCAGCAGAGCCCAAGCTCAGAGTTTGCAAACAGACCTTAAAATAAAAAATGTAGAAGTAGGTTAGACTGAGCAGGCAGCTTGGCATTCCTTAACACAGAGGCAATTTGTTTTCATAACTTCTGTAATACAGCCTCTCACCCCTCGGCACATAAGCACCAATCAACCTGCAGGGAATCATTAGCTTAAAACAATTACCAGCAGATTTCTTTCAGGTCTCAGGAGTGCCGGGGACTGCAGAGCTTATCATTTGGCATTCACTGCATCCTTAACCTTTCCAAAGGCAGGCAGAGAGAGCAGAAACCAGCAGAGAGCCTTTCAAAGATCTTTTAATAGCTGCTTTCTCCGTTTGTGTTTAATAGCGACTGTAGCTGTTGCAAAAAGCTTTCTCAAGCACTCCAGGCCTCCCTGGAGCAAAGACTGGCTGGTGCTGGGCATCGTAATAGCAGCACATTGTTTCACAGGTGCAAAGTCACTCTAAACCCTTCCTTTTCCCTCTCTCTGGAGGCCAGAGCTGGCCATAACTTTCCACGCCAAGCCAAGTCTGGTGTCATTCCTGCAGATGTGGTTTCAGCACGGTGCGTGGGGCTGGGGGTTGCGCTGGCAGCTCACTAATGCTGTGTCTCTGCACTGGGGACCCTCTCCTTACAATCACCGTGTTGACTGAAGAGTAACATTTTAATGACATTTGCAGAAGTCATTCAGACCATGGGTGGCTTTACCCATGTAAACACAGCTCTTAGGTGACATGGCTTGGTGCAATTGATGCTTTGTGCCTTTATAAGCATGGGCTTTGAGAACATGTTTCACTTGTGAACAGAAAAGTCCAGATCCTCCATAGCAGCTGAGACTACTTAGTAAAACTAAGGAGCAGGGACAGCAGGGACTAGTTAGTGGCTTCTAATCTTCTGTTGTACCCTGACTTCAAACTGAGTTAGAAAAGCTTAATACCATTTAATGCTTTTAGCTCCTAAAGGATTCACTGTGAGACACATGCTTATTCCCACTACAGGCTTAGGCAGAGAATAAAGCTGAAAATCTGCACTCTAAAAGTAATGGAAATGCGATTTTTCTGCATTGTTATTCCCATGTAATCCAAGAACCAGGATCTCTGTGCAGCATCTATGCTATCTATGCCAAAGTGCAAAATCTGCTCAGTCAGTGGATCAGCAGCTACAGCTGTCTTGGTTACACGCTTTTTACATAAGGCTGATAAAATCACCAGTAACCTTCATTCACAAAAGCAGTATCTTCAGACTGTAGCCTTTCTCATTTGAAGGATCCTTACAGAAAGTATGTGGCTCTACAATGAGACTTCTATTAAGGCCAAGAGATACAGATCTCATTCATAATAATCAGTATCTCCAGCATCACAGTGACACCTATGAACAAAGCAACGAGAGGTCTATGGTCTTTCTGCTTCCCCACTCAAGTGACAAGAACCAAACCACTCATGCATTCAATGGTACAAGGCAAGGTATTCATCTCTGTACATGACATCCTTGCCAACATTCCCAAAAATTGCTTCGCAACGTGACCAGTCCACTGTCTGTCTCCCTTGGAAACCCTCCTTCTGTCTTGGTCAGTACAGATCATCAGTAACTAGCCTTTGACTTTTTTGTAGGTTTTTACATCCATACACTCCTTCACATTGTCCTGCTACTTTTTCTGTATTTTGTTTCTAAAACGTGAGCATTATCAGGGTATTCTGATGCTGCTTTATGCCTGTTAAAATTTGTTATCGACGAAACAGGGCCCTTGACCCAAACCTTCTGGGAGCTGTCACTGAGGCACGATCAGCCCCATGGGAGAGGGCTGACATCCAGCAAGGTGAGTCAAAGGAAAGGCTCTCCAGAGCACATTCCAAGCTGGGGAGGAAGGGTTTGGGCCTTATTATGGGGTGATTAGAAGGACCACAGATGGGAAAATGGATGGATCAAGATTGTTTTGGAGGAATGAGCATGAGAAAAGGGAGAGATAATGAAATAAAAGGGGCTGCATATAAACACGTGGCTGGTCAGTACATTTGCTGATCCATGTCCAGCTCCTGACCAGTGCAGTCTGTCCTCTCTTCTTATTAACATCTCTATTTCCCTGGGTGAGGGGACTCCTTTTTGCATGCCTGAGTGGGTACGGACCCAGCAACTGGATTTGAACCACAAGTTATAAGGGCCCATGTGCCTGGGGTGCAACCCGAGCAAGGATGGTTCTGTAAATCAGTGTGTCACTGGTAGCAAATATCAAGCCAGACTAGCTGGTGGGTAGTGACCTGGAAGCCGAGTATCAAAGTAGCCATAAGCCTGGGCTGGGTATGTGCATGTCTGTGAGGGAGACCACTGGAGGAACTGGCTACTGGAGGCACCAGGAGATCCAGGCCAGCTCCTGGGGTCTCAGAGTCATGTGTGTGTGCACGTCTCTGTGCATGAGGCAGCTGGAGACAAGAGGACGTAAGGGCTGTTGCTGGGCAGGCTTGGTGTCTGACCTTACTGGGGATCCATAGCGTGCCATGGGGGACTGGGGGCACATGTGTGTGTCCGTATGATGGAGTCCATAATAACTGGAGACTTGCCTTTGCTCCAAACCCCAGCCTACACTTTGTCTTGTCCCTTGCTGTGTATAAAGCATCATCTGTGTGAGTAAATTGAAAACCACCAGAGACTGTCCCTAGACACTGAACTCAGTCACAGTAGCTGTCAGGTTGTGAGAACAACCCCTGTAGTGCCTTGGGTCTCTGCCAACAAACACTCGTGAACAGTTTGAAGGCGTGATTTGGGATGCAGCTCAAGTTAGGGTTTGCCTGCAGTCATCCCTTCTTGGAGACTAAGCGAACTTAAGGCCCCTCCTGTGCCAGTGAGCTTGTGTGCCAGAGATACGGTCTGCACACATTTAATTTACTGACTGAGTTGTGGGCAGAGAACCCTTCCTTGGCTCCTGCACCCTCCACGTGGTCACTGAGCATGTTGTTCCTGCACCAAAAAATTCCAGCCATCAGCCTGCCTGGATTATGGTCACTGGCCCTGCTTCCTACCCAGCTTTCTGCTAGATCAAACATTAGGTCGTACCACCCACGCCAAGCTCAGCAGTGGCCTTTGCTGGCATTGCCCTTTCTGAATCCCTCAATCAATTCCCCGTGTCTGGAAGTTCATGCTTTTGTCCGTATTACCTATTGGTTTTTCTTACTCAAGATCTGTAATTGTCGATAAATCCCACTCACCTTGAAAGCCCTCTTTGCAAATCCTTTGTCCCAAAGCCTACCCAGCAACCACTCGCAGCAGGTAGCCCACTAATGGGCTGAGACTACCACTAATCAGGTTGACCAGGACTGTTTTATTGCTTGTTTGTGCCAAAAGGCTTGATCTCTGCCCCTAAGATAAGGAAGCAAGAAGAGACTGGCAAGACAGGGAGATATAATTTCTTACGGAAATAAAAGATTTTTCTCCTCGGTGCCTTTTGTGCACCAACCTGTACGGCTGAGCTACGGCAGCACCATGCTGTGCCACACCAGCGACAAGGGATAGGGTGCAAGAACTCCTGCTACCCGATCCTGCCTCCAGAGAGCAGGTTCCTGCAGTCATACTACAGGTCCTACTGCAATGTGGGAGGGATGTTTGGATGCTGCTGGACATGACATTTTAACAAGAATCTCCCTCCTCTGCCTCCACCCTCCTAGATCAGTCACAATTTGTTTCTCAGAGTTCGTCAATGGCAATCTCTTTCCTATTGCTACAAATTTGAGACCTTACTAAGCAGATGGATAAAGTATTTGCTGGTAGGAGGTAGATGAGAGCCAGGATGGAATAAAAAGCAGCTGGCCACCATGGCCCATTTCTTCCATGGTTAAGGGACTGGATTAATAAATACAGTGGGATTAATAAATTCAATAAGCAGTGAAAAGCACAGGAAAATTTCATTGCTGGTGCAAAAGGGAGCACATCCCCCATCACCAATGATGGTGCGTTTGCTTAGCACAAGCATGAAAGTCATCCCAGAGAGTCAATAAAGACTAAATCTTGCCAAAAAACCATGATCACTCCTTTCTCATTGATTTACAAAACCAGCAGATGAAGGGAATGCAGCAGCAGCCTACAGCCAGTCCTGAGAAAAGCCTCAGCTACAAAACATGACTTGAAAAATGAATGCAAGTTGGCTGGGAAATGAGCACTGTCACAGAGATTGAACACAGGCTGTGAGTCCATAAACAAAGAGGAACAAAAGATAAACATGAACATAAAGAGCGGATGGGAGAATATCTGGGGCATGGATTGGGTGTGGGGAGGGGAGGAAAGGAGGGCTAGAAATCTGCTCTAAGTCTGGTTTTATTTAATGTCTATTAATGATCTGGAAGGAAGCAGTAAACACCACATTCATTCAATTTATATTTGATGTAACGACTCCTATGAATTAGAGAGGTGGTGTGTAAACTAGTGGGGACAGACACAAAACATAAAGAAACCTAGACAGGCTGGAAATAACAAAACGACAGCCAAGTGGATGGGCACAAGGCAATAGTCTGCAGGAGGAAGCACAACCTCAAATGCAGACATGAAGTGGAGAAATGTGCTAAAAGAAGGGAGACAGAAGGTCCTAATAACAGCAGAGACCAACAAACTTGCTGTGAGCTTGTGGAGCACACCCAGCCCAAAGGAAGCAAGAGGGTAAGTATCTGGAACCTATTGATTTATGAGGAATTAAGTCAATGAGATGAGTTTGGCCGCATGACAACTGAGCAAAGAGAGCAGAGTGTGCTCAGGCGTTAACGTTGAGACAATCTGCTGGAGGTGAGGAACCACCCTGGGGACTTCTATCTATTCGGACAGCGTAAACACCACAAAGGAGGAGGAGGACTGATTTATGGAGTGGGGAGGAACAAGGGTCAGAAACAAGCTAAAAGAAATATAGGCTGGCTCAGTGACAGGGTGAGCTGTATTGCCCTGTGAAACAGCTACCTGCGGAGGTGTCTGACATTTCTTTCTCTGAATCCCTTAAAACTAGATAAAAACATGTGAGAGAACAGGCTCCAGGAAACAGGTTTTTGTCTTTGAGAGGATGGACAGAATGGATATAGAGGGCAATGGCAGCCAGGGTGACTGCAGTCCAGATAAAAGGGTTTGTCTGCTAATGCGTCTCATCTGTTGTAAAATCCTAAGAAGAGGTGAGGTGCTCTTTCCCCTAAACTGACCTCACAGCACAGTTGTCTGGGAAGGAAGAAAAATCACAAAACCAGGGGACAGCTAATGAAAACACAAGGATAAGAGAGAGGCCAAGGAACTAAAGGACCTGCCAGCAGGTGCCACCTCAGAAAAAGACAGGTTCACATCACGGACCTTATCACTTCACAGGTCAGGGGCTGCAGCATTCAGCAGAGACAAGGAAGGCCTTGAGCTTGCTGCCCCTTTCACCAGGGTGAATTTGAGCCCACATCTCCCGCTCTCCCAAAGACTGCCCTAACCACACAGCCTAGCAGAGGGAGCAATGTTTACCAACCATCCTGTTCATGCTTTTACTCCCCTCAAGGGTTTGCTGGGTTAGAGGATAAGGAATGAAAACAATGTTCTCATCATGCAGGAGGTCACTGGTCTGGCTCACAGTCCTAAGAGAAAAATCTTAAGTGGTCAGGAATGACTGCTCTAGCAGTGGAGTTACTGAGCAAGAAGGCATCCATTCAGTCTCTTCTCCAGGAAAAGGGAAGAGGGGGAGGGAATCTGAGAAACATTCAGCAGAAGAAAAGGACAGGGTAGCAGAGTGGATTGTGAACTTCAAAGCTGACTGCTCAGCACAATACGGGTTTGGATGGCTCTGGGAGGCAGGACCAGAAGCTGATGATTAAGAGGAACTTGGCTGACAGATGTGCAGATGTCAGATATTTAGGCAGTCTAGGGGTGAAGAGGAAAGGGCACGGGAATTTTGAGGTCTAGTTTTGGTTATGGGGTAGATTAATCTAGCACTAATACCTTGCAAGATCATTGGTTTTAGGTGTTAAACCTCTTTTGTGCACCATGAGAATGTCCAGAATGTACTGGAAAATTACCTTTCATTTAGATAACTCCATTCCCCAGACAAGCAGATATAATGCATTATGAAATGAGATCTCATGCTCTGGGCTGAAAGGAAGGAGAAAAGAAATCTATAGAAAATCATGTTTTCAAGCATAAGACACTGGGAACTGGCTTCCCAGCTGTCTGGAGAAGATAAGGACTAAAGTGAAAGTGAGGAGCATTTTAATATATCACTGGTGAGGGAAGCACTAGACTTGGCAACAAGCTGTATTTCTTTACTTAGGCAATAGTTGATGTTTTTGAAAAACTACACAAGGGTGGAAATAAATTTCAAAAAAAAACCCGATTACACCTTTACTGCAGACAGTTGGGAAGGTACCTGAACTCCAGATCCTCGTGAGCAGAGGAGAACTCTCACCATACAGAATCATAAGAGGTGTTCAAACATTAAGTATTTCTGCTTTGATTGCCCTTATTATACAGACAGCCCATGAATGAAACAGCCGTTTCCAATTTTAGTGCAAAGAGGAGTTGCACAATATCTTCAACATGCAGGAGGTAAATGCCAGGCTTATGCTTTCTGCACACAGCTCCTAGAGGCACCGAATCACACAATAGCTGAGGCTGGCAGCCACCCCTGGAGATCGTCTAGTCAATCCCCTGCCCAAAACAAGGCCACACTGCTCATGATTTTGTCTAGTAGAGTTTTTAATATCTCCAGGGACTGAGACTCCACAACCTCTCTGGGCAGCCTGTGCCGGCGTTTGACTCCCCTTGCATTGAAGTTTTCTTTCTTATGTTTTAGAGGAATTTCCTGTGTTTCAGTTTGTGCCCATTGCCTCTAGCCCTGTTGCTGGGCACCACGGAGGAGAGAGAGTCTGGCCCCATCTTTGTTACACCCCCCTCCCTCAGGTAGTTATACACATCGATGAGACTCCTTCTCCAGGTTGAACAGCCCCAGCTCCCACAGTCTGTTCTCGTTTGTCAGGTGCTTGAGTCTCTTAGACATCTTAATGACCCTTCACTGGACCAGTTCCATTATATCCATATCTTTCTTGTACTGGGGGGTCCAACACTGGACCTAGCACTCCAGACATGTCTCACCAGTGCTGACCAGAGGAGAAGGACCACCTCTCTCAACATGCTGCCAACGTTCTACCTAATGCATAGCTGGAGGCTGCTGGCCTTCTCTGCTGCAAGGGCACATTGCTAGCTTATGACCAGACTACTGTCCACCAGGACTACCAGGTCCTCTTCTGCCAAGCTGCTCTCCAGGCAGTCAACCCTCAGCCTGTGCTGTTGCAGACCATTGGTCTGGGGCAAGTTTTAAATCTTTTCAGAAATAAAGTGATAATTTCAGTTCTGCACCCTTTACGTGTGGACTACGAGACAGTCCCACAGGTGAACCTGTCTCCCTCTCCCCTGAGGACTGGGCAGGCAGTGCAGCAAAAAGGGGATTTCAGCTAGCTACCGGGAAAGACTTTTTAGTGGTAAGGAAAGTAAAGCAATGGAAAATCATGTAAATGTGAAAATTCTGTCACTGGAGCTTAGACAAGTATCCAACAGGAATATATTAGACCTAGCTGATCCCGCTTTCAGGCAGGGGAGTGGATTAAATGAACTTTTAAAGCCTTTGTTATGGTTCTCTGCTAATTCACTACACAAAAGTAGTGGCATCAATATTTGAAAAATCTTACCCTGTTATTCCAGGTATGGCACCTATCATCTGGCACAATGCTGAAAAATAGCCATTTATTGGCAAAAAAAGGCATTTTATGGTTTTCTCCTCTGTGGGATTCTGGTGTTCTACAAACACTGACTATTTATCTTCCCAGGGCCACTGAAGACAAGAAGGAAGTGCTGCCTACTATGTTTACTCATGGTCACTGAGTCAAAATTGCCGAAAGAAACCATAGGCTTTGGTTTCTCATTTGAGATGCTTAAGAAAAGTTATTTTCAGCATCTAAAATGTATCCTCAAAGCCCAGTTCCCATAACAGTGGGTATTCAGCGTATCTCCTATCAGATTCTAGTTTTCAGGGTTTCCAGAAAATCAGTTACCATCTGTGAAAAGTTTTGAGTTAAGTGACTAGCCCAGCGTAACATAGAAATGATGATCAGGAGAATAACAACAAAATCCATAACAGCAACGAAATCCAATACCGGCACAACACTCAGTTTCCCAAACCACAGCACAATCCTTTCCTATCTTGAAATCCTCTGCCATCACCCTCCAAATTCCACAGTTTCTGCAATGAGGTAACCATGATTCATCCCACAGCAGGTCCGTCCACTGCAGTGAGGAAAAATAAAAGCAAAAAAACCCACCAGTCTGTGGTCACGCAATTAGAAATTGGAAGACAATGCACACAACGGACCTGAATTACGGCAACTTTAGTTCTGGCATTCCTTAGCCTTCCTTGGCAATTATTATGCTCTTCTCCTATGGGTTTATTATTTTTACTGTTTCAAGTCATTTCTTAGATTTTTACAAAAGCAAGCTGGAAATACAAATTCCTCATATGGAACCAGCTGATCCACAGCTGAGTAAACAGCAGAGCTGGAACTTTTGTATCCTCAGCAGGGTTCAGCGGGTGCAAGGAGAGACACTGGCAGAGCTGCTCGTACCGATAAGCTGCTATCGTCAGATGGGTTTTGCATTTGCCTGTCTTCAGACATGACTCGTGCATTCCGCAGGAAAACAGTGGTTCATCTTTGCGTGAAAAAGATACTCTTCCAAAAAATATTGCATCTCTTTCTGTCACTCCAGCTTCTTCCCCTCAAGTCTCGTTAATTTTATAGGTATACCAGCGTACTGGCTAGCCTCCAGATATAAAAAATTAAAGCCACATTGTTAAAAGAGGGTAAGTTGGCTACATTTGTCTCCATGGATTTTAGGGACAAATAACACACTGTGGATATCTAACCGGATAGGAAAGCTAAGTACCTTCTTCCTGTGTGTAGTCCCTGGGCTGATTTCTGAATCTGAAGAGGACCAAAAGCATAAATCTCCATTCTGATCTTCCACAGGTTTTATAGACTTCCAATTACACTGACTCCTGTAGAATTATTATCAGATAAGTAACACCAGCAAGTAACAGTAGTGTTATACAAATACTTTTAATCATTTAAATATGGCTGTTTTCCCATGTCAAATATTCACAAATGATCTACTACATATGTCTATACATAAAGGCCCAATGCATTTCTTCTTCTTGGCAATGTAAACCTCTCACCTCAATCAAAGTCAACACAGAGGCACTAATCAAACAATTAGATCTGAAGTACCTCTGGTTGTTTAATAACTTTAAACCTGTATACAAATGGGTCTTGGCCTTCCAGCTTTAAATATCTATAATAACTAAAGATGTCTAATGCATTTCCCTACAGAAGAAAAGAAGCCAAGGCTGGAAGTATTGCATTTGGGATGTAGAAGCAAGAATCACAGAATCAATCATCCAAAATAAATGATATTTTTATTAACATCACTCAGAAGCTGTGTGAAAGAAGACAAGCTGAAAGGATGTGTTTAAACATGCCAAACGTGTTTGGGATATCTCAGATGCATTTCACTGTCCTCAGATACGAACTGATTGTTTTTCTATTTAGGGCTAGCTAACCTACAGAGCAAGTCAGTACACTGGGAAACCAGAAGAAAGTATCAGAGGAAAAAAGGACACGTTTTTGCCTCATCATTGCCACCTCCAACTCCAGTGACATAAATCCACGTAACATTAGATTTTTACGATTTTTTGTTTCTGGTGACTAGGCAAAATCCCTAAACAAGATAACTCTTAAGGCTTTGAGCCAAGTTCAGGGCTGATGTAGCCCATGAAACAGCAACAATAAGCAAAGGGACCAAAATCTGATGCCACCGACCAAGCTCAGTGGTATGGCAGGAACACCAGTCCCCAAACAGTAGTAACTAGAACACATCTAATTCGGATTTGAATCACATCCCTACGGCTTCTTACACCCTCAACTGATATTCACGCTACATACACGTGCACACATTTCCTACAACACATGTTCTAGCACTGTTGCTCCATTAATGGAACTTGATCTCTAATTTATATCCACTGTTTGGCTGCTCACCAAAAGCACATCATGTGCCTAAGAGTCAAGAGAGTCGACATCTACTTGATACACTGAGATACCCTGCTCACCAGTACCAATTGTCAGGAAGATCTGCACTAACAAATACTTGAGATTCTTTAATTTAATCCGATGGAATGGCAGAATGGCTGAGGCTGGCAGGCACCTTTGGGGAGCTGCTAGTCAATCCCCTGCCCAAACCAGGTCAGTTACAGGTGGCTGCCCATAATCTTGTGCAGTTGAGTTTTGAATATCTCCAAGGACAGAGAGTCCACAACCTCTCTGGGCAGCCTCTCTGTGCCAGTGATCAATCAACCTTGCATCAAAGAAGTTTTTTTCTTATGGTTTAGTGGAATTTCCTGTGTTTCAGTTTGTATCCATTGCCTGTAGTCCTGTTGCTGGGCACCACTAAGAAGAGTCTGGCTCCATCTTCTTTGCATCCCTTTATGGAATTAGGTATTTTATACACATTACTGATATCTCCTGGAGCCCTCTCTTCTCCAGGCTGAACAGGCACAGCTCTCCTCACATGGCAGGTGCTCCAGTCCCTTAAACATCTCAATGACCCTTCACTGGACTTCCTTTTGTTATGTCCATGTCTCTTGTACTGGGGACCCCAGGTCTAGCAGACTGCACCCCTTTGGAAGAGAGAGGATTCTTATTCTGCACCCACGTGTACAGAAAATTAGCATCTTCCATGCTGAGAAACAATTTGCCTCCTCCACACATTTATTCTTTAATTCCTTCACAGGTAGAGAGTTGGAAGTCTTTCTGAAAATCACCTGATTAAATATATTCCCTTGGAAAAGAGGTCAAAGCAAAGCACCTGCGCTGAAGGTAGGCATACCAGCCTCTTGCAGCTGTTCTGAAGTTAGCTTTAGTGTGGTCATAGTGACATGGATCTCAGCAGAGAACAGCAATTCAAGTATGGTTCTCGGAATGTAAGTTGCCAACATACACTGAAGTCCAGCCTGGCCTGGCTCATACTTTCATTATCCATAAGAGCCAGAGGACAGCTAGTGTGAGAATGCCTCTCTGCACAGTACTTGCATGTTAATTTGGCTGTGTAAGCAAACCCCTCGTGTCTCATTGCTTCTTGGGCTGACCTATACTCTTGGGCCAGCCTCCAGGAAAGCCCCATGTCCTGCACAGAGAAACCTCAACGCTGTTGTCCCTCCATCTTTGCCAGGTTTTGTCTCTGACACAAATCTGCCCAGGTTAACACAGGAATTTAGTTAGGGGAATTGGATCTGTAGATAAGAGAAGTTTTCCTGGCTTAGTTGTTTGGCTACATTGCAACAAGAATACCTATCTAGAGAGTGTTTCCTGTTACGAAAGGCATCATTGAGGAATGTTTAATTCTTAGCAGAACTGCAGTTCTTGTTCTACACAATCCAGATGATATAAATAAATAAACCATGAAATGTTCAGAGAAGACAAATCACCAGTCCATCAAAATGCCTGATAAATTAGTTCAACAGACTGGACTACAGACATGTTCAATGAATCATCATCACCAAGAGTAAATAAATTCAGATTAAGCAAAACTTGATTGAATCATGCTGAAGTTTGGCACTTAACAAAATAGATCAGTCTGAAGTCTCACATTAGGAACACATAATCTCTTAAGATTTATGAGTGTTTTTGCTCACCGCATATGTTTCTAGGTTACTGTTTGCTGTGTAGAGAACTGGATGCTCTGAGTGTACAAAGGTTTGCTTGCTATTACACATTTTAATTGCCAAGAAACTATTCTCCTTGCTCCCCACTTTGGGGTGCAGAACAAATTGTTACAGTAGTATACTTCCTGATTGCTTCCTCTCCCCCAAGAAAATTCCTGGTTTCTCCCAGATTGTTTTCGATTCCATCTGATCATTCAGTTCTGTTTGCTAAGACATCTGTAGCATGTTGTGATACAGCCAAAGTGCAAACGGACTGAAAGCTGAACTCAGTCACTTTGGTTCAGCCATTGGAAAGTATCCTCAACTTCTTAAATTCAGTATCCTCACACACTGGGCATCATATTAATCTAGTGGTAGCTGCATGTTAGGAACGACACACGTCCATGGAAATCTTTTAAACCACAAATCAAGAGATGAAATAACCTTCCCACTTTTTATCAATAATTACTTTTGTTTGATATTTATATTATGGCAATATCCAGAAGTCACAGTCAGAGCGGAGATCTGGATGTGCTGACTGCTATGGACATAGGAAGGTAAAGTCCTTTACAATGCAAATTTAAACATTATAACCACTGGAAAATCTGATGTCAAGTCATCCTCCGGTGTAATAGCATAAAAACCTCAAATATCTTTGCATTTAAGGATTTCTTTGTGCTGTAAATATTGGCTGGGGATAGAGTTGGTATTATTAACCTTATTATACTAAAAGTGCTATAATATACAGTCCAAGTTCCATGCTAACACTGGTGGGGACTCTCCTTCCAGCCTGGGATGGCACACGTACGTCACAGAATGTTTAAAACAGCAAACTGGGATTTACCAGCCAGCATCACGGGTTGTGGGTCAACAGTGTCAAAAGTTGATATTTATAACCTGAGTGTTATCACACAGGCAACAAAGCCTCATGTCCAACAAAGCTTGGGTAAAGATCCAAGCAACTGGGTATATTTTCATCCGGAAATACTGCTCTTCCCCCGTGCCCCCCATTCCATGTTTTACTGAAGGTAGTGACACAATCTTTGCAGGGCCTGAGCAGCTATGTCCCAAATGGTTACAATTAGAGTTACGGCTGAATTTTAAGTACATTCAGTGCAAGTCAAAGTGTGCTCAACATAAATAACCTCTGCAGCTAGAGAAACAGACAAACAAAAACCTCATAAAACGTTAATTTTGTACCAAAGTCCTGTCCTCAAGGCTAAGAAGTGTTGGTGGCTAACATGTAAGAAGTGCCTACATGCATACACGTAGATGCACACACACGAATAATATTTATCATCTTATGACACGGTTCTGAAATAAGCTTGTTCGTGATTTCTTGTGAAATACAAAAGTAATATTCACTGAAGCAAACATGCCCTTGGTGAACCTGATGCTCCAACCCATCTGTAGGGCAGACAGCATTGTTTTACAAGGAAGCTTCTTTTGCTGGCTGCAGGACATTGCTCAGTCAGACGTTCTCTGTCTATTGAGGTGGTCCCTGTGATGCTAAGTTAACCCCTTAAACTAACCCCAACAATACTGAGAATAGAGAGCAGAGTTGCACTGCTGTTTTCCCCTCTGCTACACCAGGGAGAAGGCTGGCTGAGGTACATCTTAGCACATATTTTGTCCTAGGAACTGCAGAGAAGCAACCTGCAAAGCATGCATCTATGTCAAGCTCTCACCAGAAAGCATGGCACAAGGTGGAATGTCCAAAAGAAAGCAGGTCTTGTGCGCTTGGCAGGAGGCACTGGGCAATAGGAACGGGAGAACAAGGGGCAGTGAAGCAGCTCAGAAGGGAAGAAGAACCCACGTACCAGTGGCACAAGCACCGCTGCATCTCAAAGAGCTCTCATTTCCAGACAGCAGCAATACATCTGCTCTACTGGTGGCAGATTGTGTGAGTCACAAATAGGATTTCACAGCCAACGGCAAACTTGTGAGCCATAAAACCCATTCCCTTCTATTACAAAGTGATCACCTCACAGGGATGTTGTAAGGCTTGATCAACTGATATTTATAGAGCACTTTGAGATCCTGAGATGAAAGTCACTATAAAAGGCTACAGATTTTTCATAATGTTCATAGACCACCTGCTCAGACCAGAAGCATTCACTTTTAACATCCCTTGAGCCAGCTACCAATCTGATATCTCCACAGGAATTTCCTAAAACAGATGTGGCTGTCACATTTAATCTCTCTTTTACTAGGAACTCTGAGAAAAAGGAACCCCTGGAAAAGGAAATAAAACAAAGTGCATTAAAACTGATGGTGAGAAGAAGCCACGTAATTCTGTTCCCACAGCTCATGGATTCCCCATCTGTACCTTTCAGAAAGCTGCCATAGTGACTAACTCTGCGAGCTTCACAAATTAGACCTGACCTAGATTCAGTGAAGTCTTTGTTCAGCAGCTGGTTAGTGTAATATTCCGACTGCAGCAAAGTTCAGAATTGATCCACAAAGCAGTGGTTTGAAAAGAAAAGCAAATAAAATGGAATTCAGGTTTTCCTGTGCTCACAACATGCTGGCCCGCACTCGACATTATACCAAATGAATCCACCAGTGAGCTGAACGGTGAAGTTTAAACTACTGCTGTATTCTCACAATTCCATGTGTATGCTCTTGAAAAAAAAATATTTCATTATTTCCTCTCTATTATAGGAATAACAAACTCCAGGAGAGCAAGGAAAAGCATGTTTCTGAAAGCCAGAGGTGGTTATAATTAAGCATATCGTTAAGTGCTTTGTTGAATTGAGGTTAAAAAATGTGAAGTTTAAAATCATGTTAGCTAAGGATAAAACAGTTCAGAGACTTTTTTTATAAACTGATCTGAACCATATGAAACTCTTCAGAGCATGGATCTGGACTGGCATCTCTTCAGAATAAGGTTTCCCATGATGTTTTGGACTTTCTGCATTGTGTATAGAAACTGAGCACAGATGTCCCAACATGTTTCAGAAACTTTAAAACCTTTTGTTCCACGATAGCAGTGGGAAACATTAATTGGAATCTTATTTAGTGATCTTTTTTTTTTTTTAAGTGGCTTGTTCTTGTTTTAAACATAATCCAAAAATATCAAAGTGAATCAAATTGAAAGGAAATAGTTTCTTGATCCTTCATCCACTACTGAGAGATCTCTTAACAATCAGGATATATTTGGAGGCACAGAAGAATGTCCATACTCTTGCTCAGACCGTTAGATAGGCAAGTCTGACCTTTAGGATAAATTACAGCCCAAACTGCCTTTGAGATACATCTCAGGAAAGGTACCACCATTGCAAAGTTACGGTGAATGGCTCAGAGATGGACTGTTGCTGCCAACAGTTCGTTAGCATTTTTGAAGGAGTGGGGCATGCTCTCCCCTTCAAAAAATGGGACATAAGCATTATGCAGGCTATGAAAAAGTTTTTAATTCCTTTCGCTGTGTGGGCAGCTATTAAAGAATAAATGGTTAAAGTTGATTGTCTGTTTTCCACTATGCAGAATTTTTTTTAAAAAAAACTAAAACAATTACAGTAAGGCTCTGCGTGGCACAAAATCTTTCTCTCTGTGCTTTAGTTTGCTACAAAAAAAAAAAATAGGAGAAGTTGCTGGAGACAATACCATTACAGAAACATATTCTGATGGCCGCATGTAATGGTCACGTATCTTCAAGATAGCACCCTTCCAGGCTATTTGCTACAAACATATCAAGGAGAGATAGATTTACCTTAAATTCCCAGCTGGCAAGCTCTGCACATGGTGGTTGATGAGGTAATGGTGAATGGTCCACACAACCTGGGAGAGAGAATTTATAGAATCACGGAATCATAGAATAGTTTGGGTTGGAAGGGACATTTAAAGGTCACCTAGTCCAACCTCCCATGCAATGAGCAGGAATATCTTCAACTAGATCAGGTTGCTCAGAGCCCTGTCCAACCTGACCTTGAATGTTTCCGGGGATGGCGCTGGGCAACCTGTGCCAGGGTTTCAGTACCCTTTTTGTAAAAAATTTCTGCTTTATAACTAGTCTAAATCTTCACTCTTTTACTTTAAAGCCATTACCCCTTATCCTATCGCAACAGGCCCTGCTAAAAAGGTTGTCCCCATCTTTTCTGTGGGTCCCTTTTAAGTACTGAAAGGTCACAATAAAGTCTCCCCGGAGCCTTCTCTTCTCCAGCCTGAAATACCCCAACTCTCTCAACCTTTCCTCATAGGAGAGGTGTTTCATCCCTCTGATTATTTTTGTTGCCCTCCTCTGGACCCGCTCCACCAGGTCCATGACTTTCCTGTGCTGAGGGCTCCAGGGCTTCCTGTTGGAAGGGCAAGTCATTGGATTAAGAAATTGTGTTTGGCAGCAGAGACAGTTTCTTCTTGCTGTAACCAGCACAATTTTAATGTTACTGTTTATTTAAAACACAGGATTAGCTAAGGGTCTCCTAACTCCAAACTCCCCTCAAAAAGTCGGTAAGTGTCAAGAAAGGAGATAATACTGATCCACATGGTGGCAACACTGGAGCTGGCCCATCATCACCAGACTGAACAACCCTGACCTGAAGCTTACTAATCTGTGTAAAGTACCCCATGGCCCTTTGCTTCTCCAGGAAGTTAGGACAGTCTGTGAGCTTGGATCAACTGGTTTGAGAGGTTTCTCCTGCCCTTCTGCATGCTGGTTTCATAATCAAAACCAGTTCTCTTTACAGACCGAAATAGATTTAACTTACGAGGGAGTTTCTCATATTCCTGTTTTTTGAGTAAAATATTTCCAAGAGGGGACTGTTCTTCCTGCTTGAGTTAAACTTGTTTTCTTAATTTAAGATAGAAATTCCAGCGTCACAGAGATATATATCTATGGAAACAAGAAATTTTTTCAATTATTCTTTTTAGAATAAAGGGTTCAGATCAGCTTTGGATGAGCTTTTTCTCACTTGCTGAGAGCAGGTAGCATTTTCCCAATCTTCTTTAGAAGTGCACAGAAGAAAAATGGAGACAAAACATGCTGCACCATCTAAGCATGAGGCATGCTCTCAGAGAGCAAATCAGCTTAGAATATATCAAATCTGGGGATCTGCCCAGAGGAGCTAGTCTGTAGCTGGATTTCCCACGGCTTTGTTTTCTAGATACACAGAAGCATGAGAAGTGTAAAGGAAGAAACACGTGGGTAGGTTCCAAATGCAAGTGAAATAGCCTTCAAATGCTCCAAGTCAGCTGACTGACAGCACAGAATTAGGCTTTTTAGTCACAACTTAAAACTAATAGCTATAATCTGAATCTAAGCAAGATCCTCTTTCCCCCCATCTCCACTCAGGTAAATATCAGAGATCATGCCCACTGCTGACTGACAGTGGGAAAGTGACAACTGAACTGCATTTGGTCATCATCTTCCATCCAAAACTCCAGTCCTGAAAATCCTTATTGCTGCTGGAAATGCTTACTCGTGCAGCTCAGCTTTTGGGTTGTTTTCATCCAAAAGGAATATAGTTCTCAGACTCCATGTAAATGAAATCAAGGTAGTGGAGCTGATCAAGAAGGTCACTTCAAAAGCACAACCCCAATCCCGAGTAACAGGCTCATGTAAACACACCCACTGCTAATGCATTGTCAGTGTAGGTGTGGTTCATGTAACCCATCGCAGATGTCAGTTTTCAGTAGGGGACAGGAGGTTGAAATTCTGCAATCTATACTAAAAGAAAGTCACAATTAGCTAATGATCCTCTTTTGCCTTGCACTCCATGATTCTGAGATTTGGTGACAACGCTCCCCACAGGGCTTGCAAAAGCAAATATTATCATGTGTCCCCGATAGTTCAGGAGTCCAGGGGAGCAGGCACAGCAGTGACTAAGCAGGCCAACTCACAACAAAAGGTGTAATGCCCCAGAGTCATCACAGTAAAACTTCATTGCTCATGCAATCAGCGCACCGCAAAAGATCAGTATTTGTCACTCTGCTGAGCCACTGTCAGTTGAAATGAAATGTTCAATTCATGTTCGGTACATGGTTCAGTTTCTTTAGCTGCCAGATGGCCTTTCTGTGGTCCGCTGGAGTTCCACCCTGTCACAGTGGAGGTCTGTTTTCAGACATCACTATCACTGCCTTGTAAAAATCTAGCTTAGTAACACATTTTGACTCCATGGTTTTTATACTGCAAATGCCACAAGAGCTTATGCAAAGCCTTTGCCTCCTGAGAAAAGTGGGCATGTCACTAAGGGCACTTGTGGGACGAGCAGATTCATATACAAAAGGTACTCCTTTTCTGCCTGCAGTTATGGAAGGGTTGACATAGATCTTTCTAAAACAGCTGGAAGATCATGCTGACTGAAGACCGCCAGCAACCGAACGTCATGAGAACAGCTACCTTGCTGATGTGAGCTGGTAAGAAAAAATCACAGAATCACAGAATGATATGGGGTTGGAAAGGACCTCTGGAGATCATCTAGTCCAACCCCTCTGCCAGAGCA
>JAOXNO010000013.1:136786344-136832539 GCA_028565335.1 Limnodromus scolopaceus
AGAAAGAAAGAGAGAAAGAAAGAGAGAAAGAAAGAAAGAAAGAAAGAAAGAAAGAAAGAAAGAAAGAAAGAAAGAAAATAAAAAGAAAGAGTGAAAAAAAGGAAAAAGAAAAAAGGAATAAAGAAAAAAGGAAGGAAGGAAAGAACATCGACAGGTGAACATGCTGTAGATTTGGTCATTTTGCTGATTTTCTGTGCAATTGCATCCTAGGTTTTCATTCCCTTATACACCTTTGGAAGGAGCTCACTATGACAGGGCAGAGCCTGAAGGCTTTATCTGAAGCGAATTTTGAAGACAATGAGATCAGCATCAATGTTGGAGGCTTTAAGAAAAAGATGAGATCCAACACATTATTAAGGTTCCCTGAGACCAGGCTGGGCAAACTGCTGAGCTGCCACTCAAAGGAGTCGATACTGGAGCTCTGTGACGACTATGATGACACCAAGAATGAATTCTATTTTGACAGGAACCCGGAGCTCTTTCCTTATGTGCTACATTTTTATAACACCGGCAAGCTCCATGTGATGGGTGAACTCTGCGTGTTTTCTTTCAGCCAGGAGATTGAATACTGGGGAATCAATGAATTCTTTATAGACTCCTGCTGCAGTTACAGCTACCATGGGAGGAAAATGGAACCAGACCAAGAGAAATGGGAGGAACAAAGTGACCAGGAAAGCACCACGTCTTCTTTTGATGAGATTTTGGCATTCTACAATGATGCCTCTAAATTTGACAAGCAACCCTTTGGAAACATCAGGAGGCAGCTCTGGCTCGCTTTGGATAATCCTGGATACTCAGTCCTGAGCCGAATCTTCAGTGTCCTTTCAATAGTGGTGGTGCTGGGCTCCATTGTGACCATGTGCCTGAACAGCCTCCCAGACTTTCAGATTGTTGATAGCAACGGGAACCCCGAGGAAGACCCTCGCTTTGAAATCGTGGAACATTTTGGTATTGCATGGTTCACTTTTGAACTGGTGGCAAGATTTGCAGTAGCTCCTGACTTTTTAAAATTTTTCAAGCATGCCCTGAATTTGATTGACCTAATGTCTATCCTCCCATTTTATATTACCTTAATTGTCAACTTGGTGGTGGAAAGTAGTCCAACTTTAGCAAATTTAGGCAGGGTTGCACAAGTCCTGAGACTCATGAGGATCTTTCGCATCTTAAAGCTTGCTAGACACTCCACGGGTCTCAGGTCTCTTGGGGCCACCCTGAAGTATAGCTACAGAGAGGTGGGGCTTCTTTTACTGTACCTCTCTGTTGGCATCTCCATTTTCTCAGTAGTGGCTTACACCATTGAGAAAGAAGAGAACGAGGGGTTAGCCACCATCCCCGCTTGTTGGTGGTGGGCTACCGTTAGCATGACCACAGTTGGCTACGGGGATGTTGTGCCAGGGACCACTGCTGGCAAGTTGACAGCATCTGCATGCATCCTAGCTGGCATCCTCGTGGTAGTGCTTCCCATTACACTGATCTTCAATAAATTCTCCCACTTTTATAGGCGTCAGAAGCAGTTAGAGAGTGCCATGAGAAGCTGTGATTTTGGTGACGGCATGAAAGAAGTTCCGTCAGTCAACTTAAGGGACTACTATGCTTATAAAGTGAAATCCCTTATGGCCAGTCTTACCAATATGAGCAGGAGTACCCCCAGTGAGCTGAGCCTGAATGATTCATTGCATTAGTGTGCAAGTTTGACAGCAGTTTGCATGAGAGCTATCAAGAGCTATGTTTTTAAATGTTTTCCTATTTGTCTTCTTTTTTCCTAGAGGATAGTGTTGCTGACACTGCACTAACTTTGCACTTGAGAAACTGAAGACATTTCTATTACAAGTTGACAGTTTGCACATTTTCATCCTTGTTGTATAGGTACTAAACGCTGACTTTTCCATACGACCGTTACCACTCCCATGACATTAGTGCTAGCGGTATAGTGATGATCTGTTACTTTGTGCATTTCCTCATCTGAGCAGAGAAATGAACGCACCCAGGTGGAATAAAAATTCTCAGCTGACACGAGTCGGTGACATGAGTAATGAAAAAAATCACCTCCACTGGTACCTGTACTAGCGTAGGGCTTCCCATGCATTTTACAACAGTTTCAAACAATCACCTGTAAATCACTGACACGGGAACACTCCTCCCCATCTTTCTAACTGGTAATTCTGATTGTCACCTGTCCGAAAACACCTCTGAGCTTCACATTTCAATGGAAATTTGCTTGCTCTTGAGCATTTGTGTTAAAAACTGGGTGTCGGTATTCTGAAATGTTATGTATGGTAATATATTTCAGAAGCTCCTAAGGATAGACCTACCTCTTTTTCCAAGATTAGACCATTCCTGAGCCCTCTGAAGAAGCCCACCCCTCGTTTTCAGATAGCTACGTAGTCAAAGACTCCATTTCCACAAGTGACTCTAGGTACAGAGGCCCATGACGACATCGCAGGTTCCCATCTCCAGAAGTGATTTGCACACAGCTCGGTTCCAGTGAAGCTGAAGATATGCTGTATTTCAGTCCATCAAAATGGTTCTGAGATTAGACACACAAAATCGTGGGTTTTCAATAATTAGAAGCTCCAATGAAAAACTTGGATTTGTTTAATGAAGCGACATGAACAGTACAGGCAGCGTTTTAGGAACTGACATTCATATACTGCAAAAAGACTAATTATAAAGATGCCATATGTGATGCTGAGATATAAAATCTAATTTTATCAGGAAAGCTTGAAAGCAGGCGTTGATGGCAGACAATTCCATTAAGCTTTCTGCCAAGGAAACTCTAAGGAAAAAAAAAGCCCTGTAAGTCACATTTCTCTCAGAAAGAAACTCACAACTTATGGCTAAGGAAGAGTATAAGGGCTTAAGAAAGGAACAGATAAAGAAAAAGAGCTTAATACTGTACTCACTGTGAGCGGATCCTCCTACCTGCTGCTTCTGTGATGTAGTCAATTTAAATCCTTTCAATGACTGGCCTGTACTTTTTTTTAATTTAAAAAGAAAAAAAAAAAAGATGTGAGAGAGCAGATCACCCCTTATCAATCCCTATGCAATTGCACAGAGATCAGACACTTGTAGCCAACCTGCCGAATCCACTGCTTCCCTTACTTTATACTTCTAGGGATCTGTGCTATAAAACAAATTACTGGCACTCAGTGGGCAGAACAGCATTTCTCTTCAGATCCTGCTGCTTTTCCATCCCATTCATTACATATAATGTTCCAATTAATTGCTTTTTAATTTTTGTTTTGTTTTGTTTTACTTGTCAAAACTGGAGAGGTTCAGAAAATAAATTCAAACTACTTAGAAAAAAAATTAAAATACTAAGCTAAAATTGTCATGTTTGGAAAGGTGTGTTTGTGTATCACAACAAGGAGTGGCCCAACCGGCAGAATAAAGCAAATACGGTACGAAGAGGTAATTCCTTTTTTTAGGCTGTTAGAGGTTGCTGTCTCGTCTGGATCTTTTGATGTTACTGCTGTATCAGCTCTACCTAAAAGCAGAAAGCTGAGCACCCAGGATCAAATTCTTGTATGCCCCATAATCTATCACAGAATATACTTGAATATATCTATCACAGAATATAGTGTGAAATAACGTACCTGCCCACACCATTTCCTTTGAACATCCTCCCCTCAAGTCATTTAGCAGTTGATTTAGGCCATGAAGTGTGAGGGAAATGGGTATTTTCTAACCTTAGCAAATAAACCTCTTGGAGATTTCAACATGGCATGCACAAGTTATAAAGTCCATAGGCAAGGCATTGCTTGCTCTCCCTGAAAGTCAAAAAGCCATATATACGGCCCTGAAGGTAGACCTAGGCAACCCGAATTAGGTGTCCAAACTTGAAACATTTATCTAAGGTTTTCACTTACGGAGAGTTGGTTCAAGTTCTCTGCTGGGTCACAGGCATGTATTCAATAGTCTTGTCCCTGATTCATGTTGCATGTGTGTAAACTATCATAAACCTACAAACACCCACCCCAAACGTGGCACAGCACTAGGTTACCTGTTGGATTGAAACACCATGAAAGACGTAAGGCAAGGAAGAGATGGGCTTGAGCAGCACATCATGGACTACTGCTGGGTTACGTACTGCAAGGGTGGCAAACTACCCCACTGATGTCAAGGACACTGCAAGTGCTCACGAGCTCTGTTGGCTTTGGGCGTTCAGAGAATCCAGCTCCCAGCAGTGGTTTTATCTTGGTTTCACAAGCAGTAGATGCACGGAGTTGAAAACCAATGGCCCACGGGGCAGTTGTTTGAAGAGACCTGTAAACTTGCCAAAGAGTCACAAATTCCCTCAGCTGTTGCTGGTTTAGCGTTGCAAAGGCTGGATCCAAACTTTGCAGCGCGTCATTTCAATAACCTATAGCTTATCTTATGTTCTAGATTTATTATTATTTGTAGGGCTGATGCTCTGTCATTTCTGCAAATATTGAATGGAATGTGTCCAAATTGCATTCTACTAAAGAAAATGAAATACCCCAAGGAATTATGACTTTTATTGTACTGGTTGAAAGGAATTTTCATTATTGCTTTTTTATATAAGTGCTTTGGATCAAAGACACTAAATAAATAAAGTACTGAAATTTAATATGTTCTTATTATCATGACAATGACTTTACACAGTACACAGGAATTCCCTTCATAAACTTAACTAACTCCACGTTAAAAGTAGTCAGATTTTTGCTCCCCCTCCTCCAGAAGAGCATTCCATAGCTGCACTGCTCTCCAAGGCTTGCGCAACTTTCAGCGTAGTTTTATTAATGGCTGCTTTATATCAGTGTTTTCCTAATGCAACCACTGTTCTTCAGCTTAAATATTTCGTTTTCCTCCTAGTGTTTGCATGCATGGTGCATTTACAGACAGCAACCATATGCCTTTATATGCTTATTTTCACAGGATTATACCTGCCAAGCTTCCTTTTAGTTTTCTTTTTGCAAGTCACATTCCCCTGGCCATTAATTCTGCTGTGACTTAATCTGTTTGAGCCAGCATTGTACAGTATTGTATCGCTCTGTACAGCAGTTTTAATATTTGCTTATGAAGAACAGAATTTTTCACTGAGGAGGATTGCTCTGATTTCAGTAAGGATATTGTCTCAGCTCCCCCAAAATATCTAGGTAAGGAAGAATGAGGCACACCCTTCCTACCATTTTATGAAGTGACCTCTATTCCAGGGCACAGTCCAGTAAGTGCTGAGAATCCTCATCTCTCATTGAGTTAAAATTACAGGAAAATGTTTACACTTTGAAGGAAAAATTCAATCTCTCCAGAGCCTCAATGAGGAGAAGAGGTGGTGCACTTTCTGAGTAGTCACTACTTTTGGCAGACTTCTTCAATCACTGTTTTGTAAGAGCGGGGCATCTTCACTTCTAGAAAACAGCAGGTCAGAAATGAAGGACGAGCGGACTAACTGGCCATCTTCTCCAGTGTTTGAAACTTGAAAATTGCTGTGGTCAGCAATCTGCTTACTGTGGATGTGCAGCTCAATGAAGAGCGTTGCACTTGGCACGTGCTGCTTCTGCCTTGTGATGGTCACCTTCCCAGCACCGGTGAAAATGCTGCTCCTACTCTCTTGCGGCTGAGAGCTTTGAATTGCTTAAATGAGGATTATGGTAATATTTCAAACAAGGCAACTTACTTTATTGCCAGGAATAAACTGTTAGAGAATCTTGATTTCTAGTACAAATCTAGGCTATTATGAGAGTCAGAGATGTCCTTGAGAAGCAATATGTTGCATTATTTTCCTGAGATGCAAAATCTATATATAGATTGTGATTAAGCTTTTTATGTATGTTCATATTTTGTATTATTGCCTGGTTTATTATTCACTAACTTTCATCAGTTGCTAATTCTCTCTTTTCCTGCAGACTACTTTATCTGTTCTGAAAGCAGACTCTTTTTTCCTCACATATTATATATAGCATGAGCTATTTCACACTGCAAACTTAAAAAAAAATAACTTTACATTTGATTTTCCAATTTTAATACCTCTAGTATTTGTACCTTTTTGTACAGAACTTTATGACACTGCAGGGAACTGCTGCATCTGGTGCTCTTTGTGCCACATTTCTTGTCCCAGTAGTGTGTAACACACTCGAGAACTCAGCTTTGTCCCACAAAATGGAAATTAAATGCATACAAAAGTGTATTTCAGCAGGGATTAAGAACTGATTTAAGTTTCAGGATATTCTGAATATGTATTATAATCAAATGGAAGCCTGGATCTCATTGTGAAGATTGGTTTCTCTTAAACACATACATCAGGCCCAATTTCTATTTTTAGAAATGCTCTTAATTGGTGGTTGTGGTGGGGAACCTGCATTTTTCAGTTGAGCAAATAGTGCAAGCTTCTTGTTCTCTACCTCACAGATTAGGGACTAAACTACATACCAATAGCACTTACAGGCACTAAATCAACTTGACGTGACCTTTCATCTCTTCCAAAACAGCCCCCATCCTCAGAGGCCCCAGATGTGCACATATAAGCAGGAGAAAGCCCCTGGAGTAACTGCTCTTGCTGTGTTAGTTATCCATTTCCTCTCACAATACTCCTGACTAATCTACCTTTGATGGTACTTTCAAACACCATTCAGCCCACAGTCACCACTCAGATCCCTTGGTGAGATGTTGTGCCAGAACTGTTCTTTTCTCATCATGTTATTCTCCTTGTTTTCTTCCTTTTTTTTTTTTTTTCCAATTTATGCACCTGGATTCCCTTTACATTACACCAGAAATTAATTTGATCTCCTGTAACTTATTTTTAAGTTGCCCACCATTTAGGCAGAAGAATATTCTCAACCAGCTTCTGAAGCACCTTTTACTGATTCTGCTTTTTTCCTTAAAAAAATAAATAAGATGATGCTTCTTACCTGAGAATATTTTACTGGGTTAACAATACAACAACAATTTCAAGCAACAGTTCTCTTGCTTAGTTGATTCAGAGACAGCCGTAATGTCTGTGCCTTCAGAGCAATTGTTGAAATTGTTAAGAAACATCACCCTCATTAAGGACTGTGGATCTCTTCACCTCTCATATATAAAATTATGGGTTGTCAGCTGGAGGAGACAACCTCCAAACAGCGTAGAAAGTGTTTCCCAAGATAGCATGACACTTCTGGCAAAGGTCTGGCTCTGGTATTTATTTCTCCTGCTAGTACAGAGGATGGAGAATTGTCTCACAGGTGTTGAGACTCAAACTGACCTCCCACTGGACACTGCAGAAATTTGTTTGCCTGACATCACCTCACCCTTTACACACAACCCTAAATCATGTAAGTCCTCGCTTGGATAAGTGCACGCATCTGGCTACAGGAGGCACAAATTCAGTACTTTGGCTTTACAGAAGTATAGAAGAAACATCAGCACCTCCCACCCTTTTTTTTTTCTTCCAGGGTTGCAATGAGATTTGGCCTCTCACTATTTCTTTCTATTTCTCACTATTCTTATTTTCTCACTATTTCTTTCTCACTATTTCAAAATTTTATAAAATTTTGTTTATTTCTATTGAGAAATAAACAGGGCTAAGGTTTTTGGGGGGATAGGGCAAAGTCTGCTATAAATCAGCCAATTTCTTCTACATATCTAAAGCCCACTTTCAGATGCACTGTCCAACATCTGCTTGTGGTCACCACACGCGCAGGCGTCCTGCGTGGTGCACAACTCTGTGTAGTTTTGAGTAGACTATTCCACCTATTACACTGTTGACCTTCAAAGAAAACTTTTAATCACCTTTGGAAGATGAGCAGTACTCAAACATCACCGTTTGTTTACCAGCAGCCACTGCTCTGCCCATCTTAAGTCCTGCACCCCTTGCTTCACCCTCTTGGTATGGCTGCCAGATCCTGACATGGCTATTCCTCCAGACCCCGTGACAGATGACGAACGGGTGATGTGGTGGGGTCTTAACACAGCAAAATGAGTGTCTGGAGTTCCTGACTTAGGAATGCCAGTCCCACCAAGCATAGTGGAAATTGTCCCTTTAAATTACTGTGTGATTTTTGAAATTCATGTTCTGTCCCATCCTAGGAAATGTTCTGGACATTGAAATCCTAGCCTTTGATGACCAGCTGCTTAATTACCAAGTAAATTTTAATATATTTGCATCGTACCAGTGCCTAAGCACTCCAGATTATGGGCTAGCCCCTCTGTATGTTAGGTATGACAAAAGATGATAACACATCAAAAATGTGGTTACTTTGGGGAAAAACCATTCTCTGTGTTGTTTCTTTCTTTCTTGTTTCCATACCAAAGCACAGCTTCCTGCTTCCACTGTTAGTATGATCCTTTTTTAACATTTTGATCCCTACCCTGAAAACCAGAAGGAAGAAGCCCTGGAAGTATTTTTCTCTGGTGAAGCGTCTCTCAGCATTCCCTGTGGGATCACACTCTAAAGAAGACAGCTGAAACCTGGAAAAATCCCCATCCAATTCCCCACTATGTGTTCCACCCCCTTTTGTAGGGCCAGTGGAGAGGCAAGGCAGGTCCCTACGAGAGGAACATCTCGAACTGCCCAAGGCAGGGTGCAGCTCCTTCACTGGTCCTTTCATGCTCAGCCTGGCAGGTGAGCTGGCAGGTTGGACGCCCGGTTTTTGCTTGGGACTTCTCACCTGTGGTACTGGAAATGCTTTACAAATACAAGGCAATTTTGTTTATGCTTTTAGCGGCAAAAATGCACCAAATCTTTCTTATACTCCTGTTAGGGAGGGCAGCCCCACTCCTGGCCCCTCTCCTCTTCCCCGATAAACTGGAACCATGCAGGAGCTCTCACCAGCGCTCTCACCAAGGCACTGCTGGAGACCACAAAGGACATCCCTTCCTGTGAGTTGTTACGCAGCACTGGCCCATCCACCAGCACACAAAAAAATGCAAATGTGCTTCCTCACACTTGGCAGGAGCCTCAAAGCACTGAAACCATTTAACATGCCGGGAGATGGGAGTCATGCTGGGAACAGGAGGTGGCAGGTGTTTCTAGGTCCGTTTGATTTTCTTAAGAATCCCTTTAGATTCAGAGAGAGGTCAGTCTAGACACGCCAAGAATATGGAAGAAAAAGGCTACAGGCTTTGACAGGCAGTTAATGCTTCCTGAAACAAGGTATCTGGTACATCTGACAGTTCTCCTTCCTGAGAAAGCACAATTAAAAAAGCGAAATGCGTGTCTCCATCCTGCTAGAGACGGTGAGAAAAAAGCCACGGTGAATAAAAGATTAGTCTACTTGGGTTCTGGGCTTTTAAAATAGAACATTAAAGCTATAAAGTCCAGAAAAGAAGAATAGAACTGAATGGAAAGCAAAGCTGCAGCAGGAAGAGCGTTCAGATTCTTTGCTTACAATGTGCACAGGAGACAGCAGCGTCTTGCATGGCTTTGGTTAGAGATCTGGACCAAACAACAGGGGACAGCTTCCCAAAGTTCAGATTCCCAAATTTTTAAGCACAGCTAGGTGCGTTGGACATACCCTGTTCCTCACAAGGAGCTCTAAACACGAGGTTGGCAGCCTGATGGTTTCTTGGGGCAGTATGGCCATGCAGCGTCTGTCACTTGCTGTGATGAGGGGGACACAGCAGATGTTTGGGTCTGCAGCGCGGTGCCCGTGGACCAGGACAGAAGCTGGCAGGTGGCTCAGAAAGGTGGCAGTGACCTCTTCTTAAATATGACTGAAGTGTTGTTCCTCGTTCTAGAGCGGAGACCTGAACCAAACGCTTCAGTTCAGCATCTGTCTACAAAATAAAATGTTAGTCAAACACTTTGCTAATAAGACTTCCTCCTACTTCAGCGGCAAGATAGGACCTAACGGTCGTGCTTTTTGTGGAGGCAGTAACTGAAGAGAAGAGCTATGAGATGTACAAAAATTGTGTCAGTTGATGGGCTGAATAAATCAATATTAACTACATTTAAAAGGCTTCAAACTTATACCCACTCTTGGAATAAATTTGCATTAATTGGTGGGACGTGGGGCTACTGTAGTGCTGGTTCCGTGATCCTAGAAATCCTCAATTCCTTATTTAACCCAATAATTACATATTTGGGGGCTGCTTAAACATCTGGGTGTGAACAAGAGAGTTACAATTACACTAACTAGGAAAAATAGGTCTATTGAATTTAACACTATTGCCATCGATTTCAGCCACGTTACACTGAGGAATATAAACACCCTGAAAAGCTAATGTATTTCTATAAAAGCTGAGCAATCAGTGGTGGATGTGCTTCCTCAGCAGGATGGGTTGCTGAAGAAATACGACAGGTATATAGTCCATCAGCATTTTCTAGCACATACCCATAAGTGAGTTACCAAATTCCTTTTGGTTGGTTTAGAGTTTCTAATGGGATGAGGGAGTCTCTTGGAATGAGTCAGAGCAGTATTTCGGCTGTATTTACTGAGATACTGAACCAGTACTTACTGCATTAGAGCTTTCTGTTCACTTTTCAGAGGTAAATCAGATTTGGATTAAGCAATTATACATGTGCATAAATCAGTGCGGTCATGAATATTAATACAGTCACGCCATTATTTTCTAGATGGTCCCAAGAACTTGAGGAACTCAAGAACCAGATTCTGTAAAGATCAACAGGAAAAACAAAACTTTTCCCAGATTTTAGGAGATTCAAAAAAAAGTTATTTTATTAATTGTATTAGAAGTACAGAGTTTGATTTGTTTCTGCATTTTTTAATACAAAACACTTTGAAAACTTCTAGTCTTCTTGCATAGTTTCAGCAGGGAATATTGGTATATGAGAAATAAATATGACTTACCTACAGACTGAAATAAGGCCTGCTTTTTGAAAAGAATCTCTTGCTTTTGGATATGGTTGCTAAGAAAAATGGTAACTCTACTTAATCCTTCTTCAAATAATCTCTGACCTCCATAATCTCTGGACTATGACACCTGTTTTCACGTGCGATGAGAGATCAAAAGGACGCCTCTTGCTGTTAAGCCTGTATACCCCATTGTACTGTAATAAAAATGAAATATCAATTGATGCATCACACTAAAGGCTTAGTGTCAGATAAATCAAATCAAAAGCTTTTGGTCTCCCTCTTTGATGTATTGACTGTGAGTTTTTCCTTAACAGTAACCATGCAGGCTTTGGAAGCCCAGGAGGAGTGCAAAGCAGCAGAAAGATCTGAAGAGGAGGAAAAAGTAGTGTTAGAAACATCTGAGGGCCACAGCCATCTTCTCAGCGACACCCAGGGAATGAAAGGATGAACAGGAGGTAGAGGGGGTGTGTTTGTGTGTGTGTCTGCGCGCACCTGTGTACAGAGAAAGAACAATTACACTGGTGAGCTCCAGATACTGTCCCTGAGGGGAGAAGCAGGACTAGGAGGACTATGTTTCTCTCTGGGAGTTTGCTAGGGAGAAATACTGGAATATAAAATATCTGTCCTCAGAAAAAGTATCTGCAGGGAAAAGGGTCAACGTACAGTTGAATTAATTTGACAGAGAAAAATATATCCAGATATACACAGCCATATGCTAGTGTATTACAAATTTGATTTCTGAAGTTTGACACCGAAGGAAAAAAAATCTGAAGGTCACTGGGCTTTGCAGTGCACGAGTAAATACATTAACGTTTTCCCCCATTGTGACAGACAGAAAACCAGCATTTGAGCCCAGAATCAGATTAGTTTAATTCCTTCCAATGCTTTCCTGCCATCTGGCTCCGGGAAGCTCCCTGCTCACTCTCCAGTTTATCCCCTCTGAATTTTCCGTGGCCTTCAGAAAGGCCAGTTTGCACTGAACAAGTCCCAGCACCAGGCGAGAGCCCTTGCTGTTTGCCTATGGCACATGCAGCCCCTGCTGCCCCCATCACTTCTACCAAAGCTAAACCCAGTGCCTGCAGTAAGAACTTGGGATGCTGAGGGATAGCGCTACCGGGCTAAGAAGCGTCCTGGCGTAGGGCACAGAGCAATCTTTAGCTGATGCCGTTACACAGACTCTTCCACCGCACTGCGATAATTTCCTAAGAGCCACTAAACATTTTTCATACGTCAACATAAAAACGGCCACCAGGAATTTTTTCCTTTCCAAGAGTTAAACATGATTTTCAGATACCTTGGGGTGGACACGCCCCCATCTGCATCAGGGGGCTATGGCCGTGCTGCAGTCCTGCCAACAAACATCAAAAGCCAGTTGCCACCGCTGCATGGCCTTGTCCCCGAGATAAGGAGCTGGCTCCCGGCAAGCCTTCCAAGACCTCAGTCGCTGGTTTGGGCATAGTGCCACCCTGACGCTCATCAACAGCTTCCAGATTCTCGCCAAGTCTCTCGGTGGCAAAGTGGTACCCACTGCTTCATAGTGCTTCCTCCTCACACTTTGGAGGAGCCTCAGTGCCTCCACTGCAGGAGGGTAGGAGGGGGACAGTGGCTCCCTGCAGGGCACAACACTTACATGACATCCTGAGCAGGTGTACGGCTCATCCAGACCTCTTGATAAAACCACCTCCATCCACACCTGCCCAGGGTTGGAGCATGGAAATTCTCTCCATGCAGAGACAAACACCATCTGCAGTCAGCCCCCTCCATGACCCCACAAAGGAGCTGGGGAGGAAAGAACATCACCCTTTCAGTGACTTTGGGATCTTTTTCCATGTTTATTTACTTGGCACTGTTATGGTATGTTTCGATTTATAAAAAATTAAAATTTCTACCTTTAAAAGTGGCAACTGAATAAATGAAGCACAAACATAAGAGGCCATAAACACGAAGAGAAGAAAATCAGATGTGAAACAGTGATGTAGAACAGTTAAGTTCTATTCAAATCTTGATTACCTGATTTGCTTTTGTCAGCCAACACTTTTTTTCCCCTCACATCCATAGCTGGCCTCATAAGCGACCTGGCCAGGTGCAAATGCCATATGCTTTTCCTCTTCTCCCTGAAGAATTTTTTTTTTTCCCCATGATTTCTTTATTCCCATTTCTGTCACAAATACAGCTCTTCTCTAACCTGGAAGACCCTCTGGAGAAACAGAATGAATCTATCCTGAGGTATTTGTGAGGCAAACAATGGAAGAAAGTTCCTCGTATCTAGTCTGTCTAGAACTAAAAGATATTCTGAAAGAGAAAGATTTGCTTAGAATCTGAACATCCCATATTTTCAAATGAAGAGAAAACGGGACAGCCGAGACTCAACTTCAGTGATCTCTGAACAGAAGAAAAGAATAAAAGCTCTTGCTGACATTCGCATTTGTGCACAGCATCCCAAGAACACGTGGCTCAGGGGATATTCTTAAAAGTAATGCCCACATTCATCTTCTGGAGCAGGGAGAAGAGAAGAAGCAAAAATATGGGGAATTTTCAAGTATTTTTTTAAAACCATAACAAATTAAAACAACAACAACAACAACAAAAAAAGGCTGAGAGCACACCATGGAAATGGCAATCGCTTCCATAATGAATACGCTAAACAGGCAGGAGAAATTCATTTTATGAAAAGGTGTTTTAAAACAAACTTAACAGGGACAGTCCCCAAGTGCTACTTAATGACTTCACACTGAACCATCAATGTAATTTTGTCTTTCCCCGAACAGGTTAAGCCATTGCTTCACCTGGAACAATGCAATAGTGAGAAACACCATGCGCTGCCCAGGACTTGCCTTCTCCAAGGCTTTCATTGGCAACAGTGGGCAAAGCGCTGCTGCACCACAGCCCAGTACAGAAATGTCCCAAAGCCCATTTCCCAGCCAGCTGTGTGCCATTATAGAACATCCATCACCACCTTTGGAAGCACAGAAAGAAATGCCACAGTAAGCTGGAGCCCTTAATATTTATGAATACAAAGAAATAAAGACTTCCTCACATCATAAGATCTTTTAAGTTAGTTTTATAACCATGTATACACTTTAAAAAAAAAAAGTAACCCTCATCATATCACATTGCTAAAACAGGGTGCAGACAAAGTGCTTTACAGAAGTTGTACAGGATACATTCTTCTTGGAAGCACCAGTGCCTATTAATGGTGACTAAGGCTCTCTCGCGTACTTGTGCATGGATTCACTCATCGTGAGCCGTATTTATATTTGGAAGTTCAACACACTGGAGGGAGAAGCAGCCTGAGCCACCGTGCACTCTCTCCTGAATATAACTGGGCAAATACAGGCAAGCTATTATTTACTGTGAAGAAACAGTAAATAATTATATCATCCAATAACTGTCAGATTAACTCAGAGTAGCAGTAGAATTTTGTCACTTCAAACATATTGCGGTTCACTAAGGAGTTTTGTTCCTGAATTCCTTTTACTAAAGTGTCTTTGTAGGCAAATTCTTAGAGAATAATCTAAAAATCAGAAAAGAAATGGGCTATAGAATCAAATTTGAGACATTAAACACATTCGCTTTTCCTAGTTAAGCCTGTCCATTACCTTTTGTTGTTCTCATTACACTAGGAAATCAAAGGAGCACCTAAAGCTGCTAATGTACCTCCAAGTGAAGGATGTCTATGAAGACTGCCAACATGTTGGGGTGGTGGCTCAGCTCTGTCAGGATTAGGCCTTTAGCAACTTTAGATTGAAGAGTGAGGGACTTCCACAAAGTATCGAGGATGTCTGTCCTTAGACTGGCTCGATACTCTTCCATTGAGATCCTCAGACTTCTAGAGCTTGCAGAAATGTCTTGAGCTGGAAAAATCCTTTCCAGAGCTGACTTTGAGAGATGTGGTTTTCTGCACTCACAGCTGGGCTCACAGTATTATAGAAAGGAAATAAAAGCATGAGAGATGGCTATGGAAATGAACATTAATGGTTACTATTAACATCATTTAGCTTCAGTTAGAATGAACAACAAGACGACAATTATACATGAAAAATTAGCTTTTATTAAAAATGTTTAGTAATAAGTAATGATTTTTCAAATTATTTTTTTTTTTTACTTACTAAGCCTAAACATACAAAGTCAGAAGCAAACAAGTAATTGCTTGGTTAAAATCTTACTGGAGGTTAACTTGTCAGTAGTTCTATCAGATTTCCTAAAAGGCTGTCTTTTAAAATGTCTGGCTTTCCTTTACAGAGATGCTCATCCTCCAGTAGAGATGTGTAGTCATCAACATGGATGATTTGATTCATTTATATGAACAGAAGAAAGAAAAATATAAGCTGTATCCATTTCTCAATATAAAATCTATTTCTATACGTTATGCTTGTACATAATTTAGAGCCTGATACAGTGGCTTCTGAAGCCAAGGACAGTTCTTACACTGACTGCAGCCCGCACTGTATCTGAAGGGCAACATTACTAATTTCATATTAATTGGTGAAAGTATTCTTTGGTCACAAATGTCCTCCATCTACCCAGTTTACAGTATCTCAGAAACTATTTCTTATGCGTTTTAAGGAGCTTGTTTACATTTTTATTTTATTCCACGGTTTTCAGATTTTTCTCCCGCATATATAATCCATACCTGGGTGCATGCCTGTGCACAAAATTTATTTGAGTTGTTTCTATGCAGACAGATCAGGAGTGAAGAAAGGATGTCCTTTACCTTCTGATACCTTTCAGATGTCAGACTGCAACAGCTCTAGTCTAAAACGGCCTTTTACTGGAGTCCCTCTGGACAGACGATTCATATTTAGTGCACTGCATTACTGAACTTTTCAGAATACACAAAATCCAAAAATTGTGATCATTTTATTACATTGTCCGTAACAATGTAAAGCCACATTTTCCAAAATCAAAGACTTACTTTTGGTGGGAAAAGTTTAAGAGAGTAAGGGAAAAGTAAGCTGCTAATGATGCAAGCAAGAGTGTCTGGACAATGACACTTTGCTTAAAAGGCACACCAAGAAAAGGCAAGCTAGGTTCCTCTCCTGATGTTCTATATTTTTTCTTATATATATAGATATGCATATATACGTGGATATACCTACACAAATATATGTACATACACACACCTTTGAGTTTTTGAGAATAGAAAGTTCAAGAATTAGAAATTCATTTTAAATAAATAAGAACCATACTAATAGGGGGAGGTTGGTGCTGTTATTTTTTGCTGCATTATGATCATAATCATATGATTATACCATTTTTTACTTTACATCATTTCATTGTATAAATGTGAGGCATAAGGCTACCAGGCGCATTTATCTTGCCTAAAGTGATTTTCATGGATCTTCCGTGTTCTTGCTTTTTCGCAAGGGATGGTCATTACTTCAAGAAATATGAAGAGAGTTAAGGGTAAGGATGTTCTAACAATCACAATTAAAATTTATTTGACTCTAGGGTTTACACATTAGAATGTGGCGTGCACGCAAACACCCACACAGAATGACGACGACAACAATGGCTGCATACAGCTCAAACCCAAGCATGGTCCCAGCATGGCTGTACTGTCCTGATCTTGTAAAAACGTTTGCTTTCCTTTTGCATAAGCTTTGTGATACAATGCACTGTTTCCAAAATCTGCACTGTTCCATCTAAATGGTCCACGCCCGATGACGGTAAATGTTAAGAGGTATGAGATGATTACTAACTTCCAGAAAACATTTAACAGAAGATGCCCATACAGTAGTCTCCATAAAAAGTTTAACAGCTGAAGGTTGAATGTACAGATCTTTTCAGCTGCATTGTTCAAAGAAGTATGACTATCACAGTAAAGTTATTTACACAAAAGGCAACCATAGTAAAGATATCAATAGAGAACACAGTAGATTGTTCAGAAAGTGGATCACATTTTCTACTAAGTCTGAAATACTTCTTGCAATGTTGTAAATCTTACCTACTAGAGATCCTACAATATAAATCAGACAGAAGAACTTGTAAAAAGATATTAAGAGCTTGGTCCTGCATTTCTGATTCCCCAAAACCTGCCACAGAAGACCATAGGAATTTTGAATGTTTAGTGACTGCAGGACAAAACCCTCAGAGGACTGCAAAACACTGCTTCTTTTCCATACTTATTACATATAAGCATTCAATTGATTTTCTTTGGCTTTTAAATTACTATCCCTTCATATCTATGATGTGAAACCAAACCAAACCAAACCCAAACCACTAACAACTCCCCTCTCCCCTAAAAACAATGATAAAAAAATTAAATGAACCAAAAACGTATCTAGAAAGTGTAGCTGTTACTTCATTATAAAACTATGGTGCAAAATAGAGGTTTATACTGGTCCGAATTGCAATAGCAATTGGAAATTTACACTGAAGGAGTGACTGCAAGTATTGCTTCTGAATAACAGAAAAATCAAAACTGATTAGGCACTTGTTTTCTTGTTTACTGAGAGATCATTCAGTGTGCGTAAAAATGATAGAAATACTCTCTAAAAGGATGCTCTGTAGCGTAACAACTGTATTGCTCAACTACAGCCACAGTCCCTGGTTCAGGAGAGCAGAAAAACATGTGTCTATTACTTATTTTATGTTTAAATCCTACTGATATGAATGGGCTGGATACATGTTCAAGTGCTTTCCTGAATTGGGATGCTTGCTGAAATTGGAGTTTTAAAAGATAATATAGTGATGAGCTTCTTTTCATTATTACTACAATACCAATTTTATCTAATCTGGCTCTGCTCTCCACAATATTATCCTAGTAATTCCTAATAAAAAAGAAAATAGGCATAAAATAAATAGGATAACCAAAGATTACATAATAAATATGCTACTAAGTGGGATGAAAATATATTGCAACATAAGGCTCTGTAGTGTTGCACAATCAAGAAATTGTTATGGGTGCTCCAAAACACAACTCCTAATGTACAACACCAGATTACCACTCTACACCCAAAAAAGATTGGGAATTAATAGATTAAACTTGTATTACATTAAACATTTGAAAATATAAACAAGTGGTAATGTGTTTCACTGCCTTTGCAGAACACCGTATATATGTTCTTTCATTGCTCCAATTGTCATTCCTCATGAAGGAAAATTCGAAAGACTGGGGTTTGAAAACTCTCATAATGGCATTCCTTCAGACTTGCAAAGTTACCAGTGTCCACACTGACTCATAGTATTATCTCTGAAAGTAAAACAAACTCAGAAATTTTGTTGCCTCCGTTTCTTCGCATCCATCGCGTCTAGGATAGGTTGCCTCTTTGCAGTGTACCTTTGACGAAGCTCCTCGATTTCTCGTTCCATCATAGGGTCCAGAGCCTTTAATCGCATCTGTAATTCTTCTAAACTCAGATTCTTTAACTGTAAAACAAACAATAAAAAAAAAAAGGAAAACACAAAAAAGGTTAAAAACTATTTACAACAAAAATTATAACCGCCACCTTCAATAATCCTTTAATTTACAGCTGCAGTGTTGTGCTGTTGGTTTTAGTTGGGGTTTTTTGGGTTGGGTTTGGTTTGGTTTGGGTGGGTTTTTTTCAACACACTTTGAGTGTATGTATACACATATATAACTGTATATATAAGTGAAAGCCCTCATAGGCTCCACACTAAATAATTTAACAGCATACGAAAACACAAATACACACAGTACATTTAATTAAAAGAAAAAATAATCATTTTGCACACATTGCAGATAGGTTGCAAATAAATATAGGGCTGGAGTTTAACTCATCAGGCTGGAAAAAAGCATGCCACAGTATACACAATTATATTCACGCACATAAATTATATTGCTTAATCAAATACTTCTTACTGAACTTCACGCTCTTATAGAAGCCTGAATAAACATACAGCTGCTGTAAGCAATAGTCTAACAGAAATTTAGAGGTACTTTCTGATACGAATCACAGAATGGTAGGGCTTGGAAGGGACCTTTGGAGATCATCTGGTCCAATCCTCTGCCAAAGCAGGTTGGACAGAAATGCATCCCGGCGAGTTTTGAATATCTCCAGAGAAGGAGACTCCACAGCCTCTCTGGGCAGCCTGTTCCAGAGCTCTGGCACCCTCAAAATAAAGAAGTTTTTCCTCATGTTGAGATGGAATTTCCTGTGTTCCAGTCTGTGCCCTTTGCCCCTTGTCCTGTTGCTGGGCACCACTGAGAAGAGCCTGACTGCATCCTCTTGACACCTGCCATTTAGATATTGATAAGCATCGATGAAGTTCCCTCTCAGTCTTCTCTTCTCCAAGCTAAACAGACCCAGGTATCTCAGCCTTTCCTCATGAGAGAGGTGCTCTGGTCCCTTGATCATCTTTCATAGCCCTCCGCTGGACTCTCTCCGGGAGTTCCCTGTCTTTCTTGAACTGGGGACTCCAGAACTGCTCTCCAGATGTGGCCTCACCAGGGCAGAGCAGAGGGGGAGGATGACCTCCCTTGACCAGCTCACCACACTCTTTTAATGCACCCCAGGATACCACTGGCCTTGTTGGTCACAGGGACACACTGCTGCTTCATGATCAACTTGTCCACCAGGACTTCCCGGTCCCTCTCTGCAGAGCTGCTTTCTAGCAGGTCACCTCCTAACCTGTACTGGTGCATGGGGTTATTCCTCCCCGGGTACAGGACACTACACTTGCCCTTGTTGAACTTCATTAGGTTCATCTCTGCCTATGACAATGCACTTGTCTTCCTCAGCAGATTGCTGCCAGAACCAAAGTAAATTGCCAACTGAGTGTTTAAATAATACATGAAATAATTTCCTGAATTCATAGGACGGAGGTACCTTTGGCCGAGCTCTTCTCTTTCTAAAAATATTTTCTCACAAATGTTAAACAGTTCATTACACTGCATTCATTAAGAGCGATGGGTCATATAACAAGTAAATCGCTTCACTGGCTTGCTGGCTGCTGCAAATAAAGTTTGGAATCTTGTCAGGTACTGGGGCACATCGGGCAGTACTGGCCCACTTGCCCTTGCAGGGAAGGACCTACGTTGGAAATACGTTCCTTTGGCTGGCCTGTGTGGTTTTTTTCCCTTGTCTAGTGCCTCTCTGCATTTTCTCTTGTCAGAATTGCCTATGTGCCAATTGCTCTTCACTGAGTGTGAAAAATATCAACAAATTTTAAATAGCACAAAATAATTTCATCCTAGGAGAGTGATAATCTATATTTTGTTTGCAAATATTCTGACATTGCAAACAAGCACACCACTGAACTCGGGGAAAAAAAAAAAAAAAAAAGAAAACATTTTCTGAATCAACCTACTGAGTCAATACTTCGCTCATGAATCTAGGGCACTCTTCCATCAACACAGTCTGATCAGTTTTCCCCGAGGAATGAAATACTACTTTTGATCTTTATTTTTATCAGCATCTGAGGCATATAAAAATTATCAACACATTGCTACATATAGCCCAAACCCGAGCATTATGACTTCTACTAATAGACTAGATTGTACATCGCAAACAAATAACTTTAAGTCATAATAAAGAGGAAGCACAGATCAGAAATTCATAGAAGAGCATATGGAAAAAGACGCACATTTTCATGCAATGTCATTTTAACAATAAGATTCCTAATGAAGATAAGAATTAAAACCCAGATGTTAAACTATCTTCCAGGACAAAAGATCCTTAGACCTCAGATGTGCTCAGTAGCTCATCAGTAACATCTGTCTCTCCCAAGGACAAATGACACCTTTTGTTTCTTAGGAGGAAAAGAGTTGCCTCCCAAGGAATTAAATGTCATATAGTTTACTGTATTTCTTCCATTTGATGTATGCAAGAATGGATGGAGGAAAGGGATCATAATTCCTCAGTCACCAAGACTTTTGCAGAAAAACATATTTCCATGTTCAGAGAAATAAAAGATTAAAAAAAAATTCTCTTTCATTTTTAGCCCATTGGTAAATGTAACTGGCACATGACAAAACACTTTTCAGTGAAGGCACTCTTTTAGAGGACTAAAGTGTCAGAGAGATTTGCAGTATAATGAGAAGAGACGACAGGGCTGACTCCCCTGTTTAACTGATCCCAATGCAGTACAGATGAGAGGAGCAATAAAACCACGTTTTTTAGCATGTGTAAGAGGAGAAACGTATTTGGGGCTCCATGGGCCAGCAAATGGACTAAGGAAGGCACCATGAATAATCTCATGTGTGAGTGTTTTGTGAGAACTGCCCCTGATGAAGCCTCCTACCCGCTCTGGGCCAGCCCAGGCAGACATTTATTCCCTCTCAGTCACCGCTGTAGACACCAGGCTTCCACTGCACAGAGTAGACTCCAACTCATGTGATCACATAATTATTCTGCACTGAAAAACATTTTTTTTATAAATTGTCAGAGAGGAATGTGATGGGTGAGTTTTTATTTAAATTTCAATCAAGAAACAGAGCCAGCAAACAGAATTAAATATTCTTTAAAGATCACAGACAGCTGGGCTGGAAATTAAAATATAAAGGGAATGAATTTTTAAATCCAGAGAATAAGAATTGTTCAGAATGATCTCAGCCACATCACCCAGGGGACCCAGGGAGCTGCAGTACTCATCTGTATGAACGGCTGACATTCGTGACATTCAAAGGAAGTAAATGACAGAAAACAGGGACAATAAGCAACTGAAAATGGAGTTATAAAGGTCTCGCCTATCTGACATCAAATGCTGGATTAGGCAGGAAGTCAGAGAGCTTTATGTACTATAGAAAACCACTGAAGCACATCTAATAGCCACAGCTGACCAAGGAGATATGTGTGTGTGTGTCCAGGGACATATATGTCTCCTTGGTAAATTACAAAATATTTTTTTCTTGCCTCCTGTCTGTGCTATAGATATTACCTTGTGAAGCCTGAAGCCTGCACAAGCCTAAATGCTGAATGCAACAGGAAATATATCAAATGAGATGCGCAGAAATAACTCAAACAAGATATTTAATTATCCCTATGTAATTTATTCCCCTGCATGGTAAGTATTTCAATTCAAATTCTTAAAAGCAATAGAGCTCAGCATTCTCACTTACTTTCACTTGCAAACAGTTCACAATTTAAACTGCCATAATTTCCCACATAGTTTGTTGTTGTAACTACTAGGGCTACTGGCATTAACGGGAAAAGAGAGGAGAGCATTCAGCTGTGCAAGCTACAGGAATTGAAAAAGGCTTTAAATTATATTTTCATAGCTTTTTAAAGGCTGTAAACTGTAGCAGTTCAGTAATCAGGATAGTGTTTGTCTGACAATATATAGTTCAGTTTCTGCCACTTCAAATCACCAAGTCGATTGTGTTTTTGAGAGATCAAATCACACAATTGACAGCAACTAGTGTCAGGATGGGCCACCTCCAAGATACAGGTCTTCAGTCACCAGAGCTTCTGGTAAAAGCATTTGCCTTCACTGGCACCCTTCATATCACCAGGTAATCACGTGGCAACAGTTCAAACTCCAATTTATAATGCCACAAACCATATAACATTGAATAACTTCTACAAGCTGACGGATTCTCAAGACACAGTCACATCCAAAGAAGCGACGCTGAAATTCTTCACCCTGCTTTGCTAAAGCAAAGGAAATTGAATTGCCTACGAAGAGACCAGCTACCAGTCATCGCTGAGCGCCAGCAGCTCTTGCCTCTGCCTTCTCCTCTCCCTGACGTAGGGGAAACCCTGGCAGAAGAAAGGCACCCGAGCAGAAAGCAGCTCCATCAACCCAAGCTTCCAGTGGCAGAAGGTCCTTTCAGCAGCACCCCCCTGAGCTGGGGCAGCCAGCACGGAATAAAAGCATAACTAACCTTTCAACTGCACTTACTCTGGTCGATACTAGTCTCAGGTCAATTGCATTTTATACAAGTCTTCGAACAGTGACACGCAAAAAATTCTTCCCTCACATACTGATGCGATCATCTCTCACAATCAAACTTCAGCAAGAGAAGTGCGGCAATTCTTACTTTTTTGGTCTTTCAGTCAAACTTCTTGCAATCCACACGGACCAGCTTCATTTGAATCAGTACTTTCAGCAAACCAAAGAATAATTACTTGCAGTCAATACTACTTCTGCCTGCAGGAGGACACACATTGTACCTTACATATTTTGTTCACAACCCTGATCAAATCATACTGATGAAAATTCAGACCAAAATGGGCACATGGAAAATATATATGTGTTCCTGTCTACTGACATGAGTTCTGTAGTAATAAGATGAGAAGGAAGGAGATAAAGTACAACCAAAAATGGACTCCTAGAAGTCATCAAGTCAAAGGGTGCAAAGCAAATTCTGACTAATGGCTTCCACCTGCATCCAGCACAGGAGTCAGAAGGACACGCATCCGAGATCCTTAGTGGTGCTTGCAGTCCATGGATTTAGGTGAAGGGTTCTGGTAAAGAGTCTGGAACTCATTAGCCGCACTTGGCCAGCACATATCCGTAGCCATCCAAACTTTTCAGGGGGTGAAAGCCAAAGTTTTGGTGGATGTAGCACACTATAATCTTAATCCACCCTTGACAGCTAACAGAGGTAAATAAAAACTCTAGGCCTGTGATGTTTTCAATATGATAAAATTAGATTTCATTAGTAATTCCATAATGCATGAGTTACCATTGCAAACCTCCAGCCTATCAAACTAAATTATAGAATACTGCCATTAAGCTGGTGCAACAAAAACAAGCAAATGTATTTTTAGGGTTTAAATTGTTAAGAAAATAGATATTCAATCAAAAAATAATCTGTATCAAGTTTGTTGTGTTTACCTGAAAAAACAAACTCTTCCTAGCAACTGCTTAAATGAATCTTACAGATGCAACATGCCTTATTAGGGGCCTTTGATTAAAAAAATATGGATTGTTAATACTGTATTCTGAGTCATCTATTTTCCCATCTGCTAGTAATTCCTACAATATGAACTATCAACAGAATGGCTAACAACAATAATTTTCTATGGCAATTGCAAAAGTGGGTTGCCTATAGCACTTTCTAAGATTTAACCAGTGCATGCCTTGGATTGTTCCGTGTTGTTAGTGGCCTCAGGTAGGAGAAACTCTTTCTCTCCAGCTGTTCCCTTCACTCTGCTGAGCAGAGTTTTCTTTTTCTCTTATGGAATGAGCTCCACTGATGATTTCAAACTCCTTTTTACTAGTATAAAAAGTTAGATTTAAGTTGGGATACAAAAAGTACAAGGTGGGCCTTTCTGACCGATCTTTCTGGTCTATGAATTCACACTCAAAGTCTGTGAATCTCACTTACGTAGTAGTTGTCTCATGCCTGTGTGCAAGGAAGTACTCCATGGTTACTGCCGTCTGTTCAGCTGCTCCCGTGCAGCAATGGGGGGAGAACTGCTGGGTGTTTGCTTAGACAGCAATCACTCTGCCCTCGTACGAGCAGTGTCAGGCGATGAGCTGTCTGAGACAGGCACTAGCCACAGGTCAGAGCTCTGACACACTGTCACCCCCCTCCTGCTGTCACTACAGTGAGCAAATCAGTCACAAGAAAACAAACTTGGACGGGGGATGGAGTGAGAGCATTTATTTCAGGATGCCTGAAGAGCAAGTCTCCTTGTTGCAAAATGTAAAACACTGAGTTATACAAATATAAAAAGGACCTCATTTAGTATCATTATTTTTGACAAGTGAGGAGAGAGAAGGACTGACAACCTAACTTTCAAATGCTAAAGTTCATTCCATAGGACTGCAGTTATGTTAAATATTTTGGAGGGTAAAATAAGCACGTAGCACTCAGAGAAAATTAACGACAGACAACTTAATGTAATTTTAAAAAGTCTTTTTAGGGATAAAATTGTATATAGATGTTATTAATTCCTATTTTCACTAGCAGAATTCTTTCTGCTCAGATGTTAAACTGTACATCATTTTAACAACACAAAGCTAAATCTCAGTCACTACCATCAAAACTTTTCAGCTCTAGAAGGCTTTTCTTAGCTTCATATAAAGTAACATTTCAAAAGCAAACTACTAAGGGGAAAGAAAGAGTTTTCTATAGCACTAGCGCATGCTATCATTTGCATACCTTTGTTGAATACTGCCCAGGGCTCTTCTTTGAGTACATTAAATGCTGCCAATCCTAAAATTCAGAAATCATGAGCTGGGTCCTTCACTTTCATTAAATTACCCTTAAAAATTAGATACCTAAAATAAGAATTCTTAGGAGGAGGGAAGTGTCTTTTTATTTCCCCTTTTCATTTCTGAGTCATGAGGAGGCAGCTAGAATCTAAGTGTTTCTGCAATTAAAAGGGCTAGAAAGTTCAGAGAAAAAAATTCTAGGAACTTATAACTTTAATGAGTAATCCTGACTATAGGAATTAAAATCTAAGGAAAAGCTCAGATCACCATGAAATATAGTGTAAAATTAGTGATATTGCTAATTCTTGCATGTTGCAATTTTTCACAGATCCTAACAAAACCAGTCATGTTTTGTGTATGAACGCTTTATCATATCCTAAGAAGTTCAAATATAATTTAGACTGTTTTTTATCCACTATAGCAGTTGATGTTTGTGTAGTTGGGAGGTTTATAATTTTCACTAAAAGGTATAAAACAACATAGAAGAATCTGAACAAGAGAAAATAAACTGCAAGCAATGTATCTCCAAAACCTGGTAGCTAGCAAACATCCATTAATAAGTGCCTCCGAGACAAATCTTTAGCATCTGCTAGATAATACACTTAATAAATTTAATTTTAGAAGTGTACAGAAGGAAAAAATCCTACCATTCCCTCTTTTCTCTGCCATTTACAGCGAGTGTATTGTTACATTACACGCTTAAAATTGAGTCTACTGAAGCACGACACTTAATTTGCTATCAACCTTTCCTTAGACTTGCATCATCCATCACAGACATTTAAAAAAATGTCTTTTAAAGTATTGCAGGCAAAAATTCACAGTTTGAAATGCCTTAGAGAAGATCGTGGTGTTTTTTTAAATATTGTGATTTTCTATACCAGGGATCTCAAGTTTAATGGTACAGTTAGCCCTGAAGAATACTATAAATGTTTACTGGAACTCCCAACAGAGTAAATAATCTAAAGCTTAGGAAAACCACTCCATCTGGATACTCACTATGCTATTTAAACTTGATTGCAAATATGCCCACACAGTGCCGATAGCAAAGCAGCTACCACACCTGAGCTAAAAATATGCAGGATTTCCCCCCAGTCCTTTCTGCTTATGGAGAAAAAAAAAAAAACCATGGGAAGAAAAAACAAACCAACAAAAGCCCAACCTTTTCAAATATTGCCCAGCAAAAATATAAAGCTTTTTAAACTAAGAGAATTCATTTGCTAGCGTTCTTAGTGTACTAAGTAGTATCAAAAAGTCAGCATTTTATCTCTAGTAATCTGTAGCTCTCCAGGGCAAGTATTTTTTGTTGTCTTTCAAAATGAGCTCAGCTACCAGCAGGTACATTACCGTGCCCTTGAGTTCAACGGATCACATTTCAGCAAACTGCAGTTATCATTTAACTATAAAACCCAAATTGTTCCATTCATATTAAAAATTTTTCTCAAGTTAAGGCACTGCCTCCTTGACAACTGATTCCTCCTTGAGAGGATCATTTTTAAAATGTTAAGAAAATAACAGTATTACATATTTTTAAAGTTCTGCTAATCTCCATGTAGACAAAAGCTCTATTAAGTACTGAGATCCTCGGGATCAGAACCATTTTAAAAAATAAACCCATTCAGTTAAGACTCCCTAACATAAAAGAATATAAAAAAAGAAAGATGCTCCCAGTTTTGCCAAAATATATTGTAAATTTATATCCATATTGAGAAGTAAATTTAAATATACATATGAAATAGAAGTCCTGAAATTAAAAAGAAAACTGTATTAAAAGCTACAAATTCATTAAATACATAATGATATCATTTAACGCTATTTGTCTTCAATAGTTCCACTTAAGATTATTTTAAAAATAAAAAAAACCCCACTGAGTAATGAGTTTTGACACAAGATATAGACATGTGGAGAGATAAACCTGAAGTTAAAACCAGTCCCAGAAAAGTGTTTAACCCACAGAGCAACGGAAGAGCTAGAAAACTTTTAAACCTTAGTATCCTAGTGAGGGACAATACAAGTGAATCTCAAGTTTCTTAGATGTACAAAATGTTAATATTCAGAACTAAAACCAAAACGGATACAGCAAAACTAAATTTTCCTAACAGGAAAAGTCTGCTGGAGGACCATCCAACACAAAACACACAAATTTATATCTTATTTGCTGGGCAACCTTGACTTAGTTATATGCTTTATAAGGAAGAAAATTCAGTGCAGTTTAAAACAGCCAATTTAGAAAGGATTTAGGAAAATAACACATCATCTTTAATAAATGGAAAAATGATAGACACGCTGTTTGCTGGGTTTTATTTCATGAAGAAAGCATTCTGATAGTCACGTACAACAGAGGATGGGGTTTCAGCCACTTTCAGCACAATATGGACAGGAAAATAATCCTACAGTCCAGAAATTTAGGGCAGTTTATTGACAACAAATGCCAGGTTTCTTAATCCCTGGGGGAAGGAAGAAAATACAGCAAAGGCAGCAAAACCGAGTCATCAGTTGATAAGGGCCTGCAAAACATCAGAACGAGCAGAATGTGAACGCCCAACCGAACAAAGCCAGGGCTGAGCAGAGACATTTAACTGAGCTGTTAGTCGCAGCGGGGAGCAAAGGAGATCCCTGCCTCCGGAAAGGCACGCAGGTTATCCTCCTGGGAGAAGGATCCCGGAGAGGATGACAGCCAGGCCCACCTGAGCTTAAGGACCGGCACAGAGCATGTGGCCGCTGCACACAGCGACCTGCAGCGATCTGGGAAGGGAGAAGCAATCCCCCAAGCCCAAGGCTACCAGCATCTTTGCTAGGCAGCACCAAGTTTCATGTTCTGTATAACTTTAAGGATTTAAGAGAAGCACTGCTGGCTTTTAAAGAATGCTTCTCAATCTATAGTTCCTCAAATTTTTGTTATTCCTTCCTCAATCATTTTTGAAAATATTTTTCCCACACACACAACTGCTCAACTACCTATTTAGCTTGATGTGGCTCAGTTTTCCTAAGCACTGAAAGAACTCAGCTTGCTACAAGATTTGGGCTCCCAATAGCAGTGGCACGGCCCAGAGAGTCCCTGGATGACAGGCGGGCACTGCTCCACTCCTGCATTGCATTCGGCAGCTTGCCAGCCACAGGGGCTGATATTTTATTGGCTTCTGACAGCTTTGATGTTATGAGAACTGATTTAAAGCATTTAGGAAACTTCTTATCATGCTCAAGAACTGAGCAGATTTTTTGAAAATATCTTTACACCTTAAGGAATAGTTTATTAACTCTTCTTAAAGCTGCTTTCTATTGAAGTCTTACCTAGAAATCATCCCAGTTCTGCAGAGTTTCAGTGGATTCATTAAAGTGGATTTAGTTTTTCTTTTGACAAAATGCACCAGCTGTGTATTTGTGAAACACAGCTTAAATAAACACCACCAAATAATCTTTAACGAACATGATAAAATCCACCTTATGGTGGTTTAAGTCGAGTGGACAGCTGCTGTCTTGCTTCTAACACAGAGGAAATTAGATCTAAAATAGGTGAACAAATACAGAAATGGATAACCTATCAAATAGCACCACTGAGCTAGCAGCTTTTAAAGAATACACAGTATCTTTTCCTTTACAGACATGTAATAGGTTACTCTTACTACATGTAATATACCTAGAAATATCCCAAAAGTAGGAAAACACAGGAGATAATAACTGATAATCATTCACGTCAAAACACATGAATCAAGAAGCATAAAACTAAAAGCAATACTAAATTAAAAAACTATACCGCTCATGTTAACGAACAAGAAAATCAGGCTCTCTCTACACTGAACAGTACACTTAACCATAATCTAATTTGATTCTTTAAAACATAATCCATTCTGTGAAAAGTGTGATGCCCACTAGTATTCGTTTAGAAACTCCATTTATTCATTGAATAAGATTCAATGATTCAGTGGCATGTTCACTTACTGAGTCCAGAACTGCCAAAATCATTTGCCAAAGAAATATTTTATTACCAAATATTTTGTCTGTGATTCAAACATTAATGCAATCAAGCCAAAAATTAGCATAGTTCTTTCCTACCTTCACACTATTATCTCCTAGGAAGGTCTACAGCATTCGATCGATTTGTTTTGTCACAGAGTACAGAACATAACTAGTTTGTTTAATTAGGTTTTTCAGATTATAATATGCAGATATAGTTGTGATTTATTAATCAATGCAAACAGGTAATGTGCAAACTTTTCTCAGAATCATAGAATCGTTTAGGTTGGCAAAGAACTTTAAGACCATTGAGACCTAGCATTGCCAAGTCCACCACTAAACCATGTCCCCAGGCACTACATCTCCATGCGTTTTAAATGCCTCCTGGGATGGTGACTCCACCACTTCCCGGAGAGCCTGTTTCAATGCTTGACAACCCTTTTAGTGAAGAAATTTTTCCTAATATCCAACTTAAACCTCTCCTGGCACAACTTGAGGCCGTGTCCTCTTGTGCTATCACTTGTTACTTGGGAGAAGAGATCAACCCCCATTCTTGCGACATCCTCCTTTCAGGCAGTTGCAGAGAGCGATAAGGTCTCCCCTCAGCCTCCTTTTCTCCAGGCTAAACAACTCCAGCTCCCTCAGTGGTTCCTCATAAGTCTTGTGCTCTAGGCCCCTCACCTGCTTCATTGCCCTTCTCTGGACACGCTGCAGTTTTGTGCCAACACTGTTCCTTAATCCTACTCCAAATTTAGAGTGCTCACTATTCCTCTTCTGCATCTCTGGAGTAAATTATGTCAACTGTATAGTCCGCAACCAGGGAATGGTATGAGCTCTGCAAACCCTTATGATGTAACCTAAGTCTCAGTAGAATCTTTCTGGCCTCTCTGCTAGTTTTTCAATTCATCTCTTGAGTGATTATCTAGGTTTCCATTATGTTTCAGTTTTCTAGATTTAAAATCCATAAAGAAAAAGAATTATAAAATCTTACTCATTGTATAGTATATCAACATTAAAATGCTACACATTCTGCATTTGAACATCTGTAATGTTCAAGTGTCTGTAACTTCAAATCTAAATCTTTCTCCAGAAAAAATGCCGTTGGGAATTTAATCTAGGTTTTAAAATTGATTCAGTATTCATGATTTGGAAACTGAAGTAGAACCAAGGGCCTCATCTATATTAATTCGAACCCTAACTACCAGTGCAGAAAATCGTGAGAGCTCCAACTCGTGCCAAACAATCCATCCAGCACATTCCTGGACCATATAAAAAGGATCAGGAAAATATGAGACAGACAAATGCATTCCTCAAATGCAAGGTGTCAGTACTCAAACAAAATCTGTGCTCAACGCAGTCAATGCCATACAGCTCACAGGCTCATCTTTAAATAGAATTATGTGTTTCACAACTGCACTTTCAGAAGTAATTAAAAGCCAAAGAAAATCTGATTTCATTTTACAGTGCCTTGTAAAAGTAGCTTAATTGTTAAGACCATCTTCAGGGTAGTGCTCTTCCAAAGTAAAGACAAAAATATAAACAGAGAGGTTATTAAATGCTCTTGCAATTTATTTGTAATACATCACTGAGGTTTCTGCTTACAGAACATCTATTATAACAATTTGAACAGTGTCCTGCATTCAAAGACATAACCCTGAAGAGAACCAAAGCACAAATTAATGGGACTGGTCACATATGAAGTGCCATTGTTCAGAGTTTGAAAGAATAGAAGGTGTGAACACTCCCTGTTCACCAACAGATCTCATGCATACACATGAGCACAAACAAATGCAGGGAAACACAGGCTTAGTGTCAAAAAGGTTGCATATCTGTCCTGGACTTTCTATATTAAATATGACTTTAGCAATGTACATGTATTCTTGATCCAGTTATTGCACGTGTCTGGATGGGGACATTAGGACTTACTGTTGAAGAAAAATTACACTCAGAAAGAACTTACTGCTGAAGAAAAACTACACTTATATAAAAATATAGCATACATTCTTGAATTAGTGCTAATGAAATTCACCTCGTGGCAGAAGGATGCAAGAAAAAAGTAACTGTGAATATCTTTATAATGTTTACACCCTGTCACAAGTAGAAAACAGCACCATATCAAGTACTGTTAAACTGGTATTAACATACAGCAACAAATCCTAAGAACCACAGAGATGTAATAATTTAAAATGTCCCCAATGCTGGTCTCCTCTCCCCTTTCCGCCCAAAGCAGAGATGTATTTTAATTGGGAAACTCAAATGGTTTTCTGGGCAGATTCTACTGGTGACAGAGAAGTGGATTTTGGCTTTATGCCACCATCTTCAGAAAATCTGTTACGGTTTTGAATACAAACTGTCTTGTTGAACTACCACACATAGCGAACAGTGGACCGACTAGCCAATTCTTTTCTCCCAGAAGAAACAAGCTGCCAGCTCAGGTTTGGATGGGAGAAAAACTATACCTCTTTTTCTGCTTACTGTCTTTGAGACTTGCACCGCTGCTGACACAGCTGGAGAGAGACCTTGCATTCTTATGGTCTGAAATCAGTGTAATCAAAGACTAGATGTCCCAGCATCCTATCATAAGAAGTGTTACGCTAACAATTTAAGAATGCTATAGACATGAAGAAGGCAACGTTTTGTTGGGGTTTTTGACAGCACTGAAAAGGTAAGGTTTTCATTATAATATTCCTACTTAATCTCACACACATGCACGCAGTTGAAATTACAAATACTGTGTACCCTACAAGACTTCACAATGCTGTAAAATCAAAAATATTAGAGAAAATTATTTATTTTATCAAATTATTCTGTTAGGCTGAATGTCAAAATTCACCATAGGCTCTACTAAAAGGCACAATGAGTGCAAGTAGTGACTTCAAAATACTTAAAAATGCAAATATACGAAGAGATATTTTAAAGTAGTAACATAATCACGTCGTATAATTGAAAAACTGTGGACCTGGTCCATCAGTCCAGTTTTTAACATAAGTAATTTTGATTGCTTCCGTTTTCATGAGCAATTCTGACTTCAAACATTCAGAACTACTAGCTTCTTGCAGTCCTCACCTATTTCAATCTCAAACCACATTCCTCTTTGCTCCATCAGTATCTCCTCTTGCTTTAAACACAATCTTAGAGAAGTATTTGAAATATCTGAAATAGCAGAATATCATTATGTTGTTTTTGACATTAGTATCTCCAAACATCTTCCATTCTGGGAGCTTATACTTATGCCATCTGATGGTCTGTCTTGCATAGGGAACTCCAGTAATTATGAACTAAATGCCTACTGACCTGGCTGCTGCTGCTGCTACTGCTAGAATGCCAGTCGTGTTTACCAGATCCTGGCCATTAGAATAACCATTGCAAAGGAGTAGTTTTAGTAATTTAACAATTTCTCCTGCTTCCACAAATGTATTCTATTTCTAGTCTCCCAAGTAGCATCACAATGCATAACAGTTTGCCTAGAAGCAGCAACCTTGCAAAAATACACGGTAATTTAACTTAATCACATTAATTAGCTGAACTATGCTGAAAATATTTCATCTCTTGCTCAGAAATTTAATATCATGCAAAATTTTGAAAGCAATATTGCTTGAAAATTGACAAATTTGCTATTTATTGTTGCCATAACAACCATAGAAAGTTGTGTAAGAAAATGCCGAGCAATAAAGGATGAAACGCCATAGAGACAGACAAGAATAGCACATGTTGTGTCAGCACTAGCCCTAAGGAAAATTTTAAGCACAAACAAGTTCATGGATAGAATTATAAAACGGTGGGGAAATAGAAAAGGGTAGTTAAGGTGTAGAAATCAAAAAGATAGTCATATGGCACACCGCCAACGTTCCCCAACAGAAATTACATGCAGATTAGCTGAAACCTCTAAGAAAACTAAAACATATTAGAGAAATTCAGCAGAGATTATGACAGAAACTTGTTTCGGGTTTGTTGGTTTTTTTTTTTTTTTTAAATCTCTTGTTCATAACAATACTGCTGCAGTGTTGCATTATATAAATAGTTAAAAGCCCTCAAAACCAGAATACAGTAATAGCTAAATTGATGCCAGTTCTACACGATTTTCTAAAATTCCCTCCAGCAGAAGGAACTAACAATTGACTTGGGAAGTTATGAAGGAATTCAAATGTAGGGATCTATTTTCCTGTAGGTCAATCCACTACTGCACTGTATAATAAATGTAAACATGAAATGATATCATTTCATCTCTGCTCCTCACCTTTCCAACGACCTTTTGGAGAAAACATCCTGGAGCCTGAATTTTGTTTGACATGGAAGTCATACAGGCTGGATAATATAACATTCCTACCTACGAGCAAAACACCTTTAATGCATTTATTTCTCCTAAAATAAAGATAAATGTTATACACATATCTCTATATCAAAGCTAGAATCAACACACAGACCAGTCAAAAATCAAAGTTCCGTGTACAGTAGAAGAAATAATACATTTACAGCTCTTTGTTTAAAGAATTAACAAAGCCAAGAATCGAACTTCTCTCTAGTAAAATTCCTTTTTGGATTTTATCCACTAACTTCTATTGAGAGCATAATCAAGAAAAAACACTTTCTTTTCACATCTCTCATTTCAAAGAAGGGCAAAAAAGCAGATGAGATTAAAATGGAGCTCAAACCAAAGATGGTAAATTTAGATTTGATTCAGCAGACATATGGAAACCATTATATAAAGAAGGGAATTCTTGCATTAAAAAGTTAGTTCAGGTGAGATGCAACGAAAGCAAAGACAAGAATCTTAACAGAAAGAACAACCCTGATTTGTTGCTAATAAAACAGCAATAGAACTTGGGAGCAGTCTAAAAAAGGATAAAGATTAAGGAAACAACTTCATTCTACACTTAACCTGATCTAATGAAAGGAGGCAGCCAAAAGGGTCAGTCCTGCCATGTGAAACCCTCGGGCTCCTGACCGCTTCCTCGCACGAGATCTACCGATTCTGCAACTGCAGGGTGAACTGGGAGAGTGGGGAAGACAAGGGAGTGTCAGATGTTTTTTGAGCAAGTTGAATTGACTCGGCTCTCTGGCTACCAGACTGCTACAATCAATACAAAGAGAGTAACAGAAATGAGCAGGTGCCTGTTTCTGCCATGCCTCTTTCTTTCCATAACACCCATCTCCTGAATAAGTCTGGAGTCAGATCGCAGCCATCTACCCTGGTTCCAAGGTCAACATATCAGAAGGCCAAAGACAACAGCTCTTGACCTCAGACCGCAACCCATACTTCAACATAGGTATTGATCTGGTCCCTCTTCTCAGAGGTTAATAATAGTAACAATTAGTAGTAGTAGTATTGAAACTTGCCGCAAATTACCTTCCTTTGAAACCTCCACTTTCGCCAAATTTGGATAATATAACTCAGAAGTTATCAGGAGAAATAGCACAATCACATAAGTCTCTTTTCCTAAGGAAACAGACCAAAAATAATATACAGCTAGATTGCACAAAAATCTTCTTTGTACAAGGTAATTAAAAATTGGAAATACCAATACAATTAGATGTCAAGAGAGAACACTCAGTAAAACTGAGAATGCCATTTTGGATAAGTATAGGGGGGGAGGTGTGTGTCATAAAAAACTATGAAAGATGGCCATGCTTCTACGACAAAGTGAATAAAATTGATTATATACACTACAGCTACTAAAAAATTAATCATATAAAATATTTTCCCCAAAGCTCTGGCAACAGGATTAGTAGTTTCCTCAAATTCAGTCTGCAAGCAGAACTGCAAACAAGTAGTATAAATACAACAGTGGGGGGATTCTGCTGGGCTGGGGGTAAACCAACAGAGGCTTTTCTCTTTCTAGCATTCATAGCACTTCAGAAGAAACACAGAGATGGTGTATCCTTGGCACATTTTAGGATTCATGTTATATTTGACAGGGGAATAACAAGACTGCCCTACCTATACCAAAAATGGCAGGGAAACCTCAAAATCCAACAAGCTGCAAGTGAAAACTTAATACTGGCAAACAAAGCTTTTTTATCAATTATTTCTTGTGGATTTGGGAATAGCAAACATAGAAAATTAAATTGTAAAATTTTTTTGTACTTCACAAAGTTTTTGTAACAGCACCTTACAAAATAAAATACTGCAATAATTTCTTAAGTTTTTATATCTCTTCCTAATATCAACTAAAAATATGAGAAAAATGAAAATGGAATAAAAGCAATAGAAGAAGAAACTAGCACCATAGATTCTTTTACTCCTATGTAAGTCTTCTCACATTACAAAACGAATGTGAATTATGACCCAGTAGTGGTTGTAGGTGAGGATCTACTCAAAGGCTGCAGTTATACAACAATGAATTTTAAAACAAATCTAACTTATCAAATGTATTTCCAAAAAGCCTCCACATCCTCAAAGAGGAAGAAATACCATCTTTGGAGAAAAAGCTGAAGGTGTCGCTGACAGTCCACCCTTTATGTTGCTTCAGTGTTACTGCTGAGGTCCTGACCTGTGTTCAATTAACTGCTTAGGCAGCCCTTGGCTGAATTTGGAAGGATTCTGTTCTCAGAAAAGCCTTCAGTGACTTGGCATCACATCTTCTCACCGTTGTGCAAAAGCATCACTTTATCAAAACCATAACAAATTTAAAAGCAGTAGATGAATTGCAGAGTCCACCATTGTTGTGATAGCTCTGATGAAAACGCAAAGACAATCTTAACATTTCAACAAAAATGTTTTAATGAAAATATTTCAGTGGGGAAATTGCTATTTCACTTTTTAACATATATTTTTATTACCATTAAAAACAACACAACTAATTGCAATAAAAGCTTACAGCACAATCACAGTCTCATTAGGAACCATTTCACCAGACAGTGAATGTTTATTAGGCAATTCTCTGTCCTGTGAATGAAAAGGCGTCTGTGGACCTACTGAATATAAAAAACAGGACAAAAAGGTTCCGCAAGTATTGCAAAATAAACTACCGCATAGCCTACTAAAACTCTCCAAATAGTGAGACTCTATGACACTACAAGAAAAACGTATCTTACTCCTGAAGTAATGACACCTTTTACTGATAAGGACTCCAACACCTCATTCATTTTTACTTCATACTATACAACACGTAACACTGAGGTGAAAAGGTGTTACTAAAGTGACAGGCTCAGATTATTGCCAGCCTAAACAGGCAAACCAAAGGCAGTGGGAATGGGAGGTTTTCACTCACTGCATCCAGGGCAGGACACGTTCCCGGACCACGTGGTGAGCTATGGCAGTACCTAACCCCTGAGGCAGATGGCTTTTCACCAAGCAAAGTTTGAAGTGCAGTCACATTGTATTTAGATTCCCTGTATCACATCACCATGACATATGCGCTCATTTAAAGGATTCAACTAATTTCAGGTGGCTGTTTTAAAATATTTCAAAATTAGAACAAGTCTGATACGGGTACTGTCAATGACAAAGCTCTCACTGAACACGGTTCAGCCTAACCTTTAAATATCCATGCTGTAAAATACCACTTCTTAACATAAACCTCCCACAGACAAAAACTAGAAGCCCTTCTGTACTCAATAGGCGAAGTCACCTCGTATATCCCATTCAAGAAGGAAGCAATAGGAAATTCTGGCAAGCAACAGAGACAGGAAACTCTCCATTAATGGTTCCTATGTTTGTCCAGCTAGAGATGAACATCCTAAAGCACCAGTGTCAGCATAAGCCTGACTTTTATAAAAAACAACCTTAAGACGTTTACCAGCCTCCAAGAGATGTGTTCTGTAGATGTCCCCAAATTGATACAATTGCTCTATTTACAGCAAAATTCTCTCCTGACTGCTTCAGAAGTAGAGATGACTGCAATTAACAGAAGTAAGAAAAAGCTGCATTTTTGCTCTGCATTCCGCCCCCCATGTATCAACATAGGCTTTTTTTTAATGTACTAGCATGTACTAATGTAATAGCAAAGATTCAACAGCAACCATCACAGCAAGCAGAAAAACTCCCTTAAAGAGTGCATCAAGTATGCAAGTATGCAAGACATTACTTGTACATAAAAATATAGATTCCATATTTATGAATGCATTGAACACAGCAATTCTAGTTGAATTTCACGAAAGGTTAGTTGTGATCATGGACTGCCTGGCACTAAGTACCACGTATTTAGATGAGTACAAGGCAAAACAAAACATGAAGTTTGCTGGCACAATTGGCTAAAAAATAAAACTAATAACAAAAACCCCATATGGGTAAGCCAGCCAGCTTTCACTTAAATACCTGACACTTACTCAGTTGATAACCACCTGCATACAAAGTCCTTGGCAGCTTTAAACTACCTTTTTTCTTTCTTTTTTTTTTTTTTAAGAATAAAATATTCTACAAGCTATTTCCTATCATATCAAGCACAAACATGCTTTCATTTAACTTCAGGAATGGAATGCGTCTTATTTTAATCTTTCACCTTTGTTCAGTTGAAGAAACTTGTATTACTGATAATAAGAGGCAAACCAGACCTTACTTAAAATGCGATTTATACTCTGTGTTTATCTATTCGCAGGGACATTGCATTCCAAATTGATAACTACTTGGTTTTGCGGGGTTTTTCGTTTGGTTTTGTATTCTTTTGGTTTTTATGTTTTTAATGTAGTCAGTCCTGCAAAAGCAGCTGGCAGCATCACCAGACTCCCGCGTCAGTCGTTTCATACGTCAGGCACCTATTTCAATTTTTAGCTGAAAAACTCTAGTATGCATTCCATAAATCACAGTCTGGTAATAGGCAGGGGCATTCCCGTGGCTCTGGCACTAGCACCTGCTTTTGCTAAGGGGATTGCGGATTCCCAGAGAGGGACATGCTGCTTACAGACCCCGCATGTATAGCTGTAGGTGTATGCATGTAGGACTTCTTTCTTTCAGTGCCTTGTCAGAACCCCGCACAGAAGTGTATGTACGTTATCAACTTCAGGATGGACACGTACAGGGCAGGTGCCAGCTTCACTGTCCGGGGCTACACAGCCCCTGGAGTGCTATGTAGCAGAGGAGTGTTGGCAGCTGGAGTATGTTACCATCAATTCTGACAGTTCCAGCATATGCTGCAGACTGCTCCAGCGCCACACAGCCCAGGTACATTCTATCACCTTTGCTTGCTTTTTGAGATTGGCTTTACAACGTACAGCTCAGATCAGTTGCTTTGTTTTCCAAATTAAGAGTAGGATTATCACGTAATAAGAAACCAGTGCAATTGTTTGGCAGCAGGTTCCAAGAAATGAATACTTTTGTGGATCCAAGGTTGTCAAGACAAACTGCAAAAATAATGAACTCATTTTACAGTAGAAAATAAGATTAAGGAGAAAACCCACAGACAACAGAAAACGGGATTAGTTATGTAGCAGTAAACATAAGGAAGACAAAACCATGAAAAGAAATGAGGATATCTTTAGAAAAATAAGAAGTAATCTGACATGAAAGTAATTTCGAACATTATTACGTTCTTGTAATTACAACTAAACAACCCAGCGACAGCATGGTACTCCTTCCTCATCTGGGAATTTAACAAGCCTAAGTTCTAAAATAGATAATAAGATATAAGCAGAAGATTAAGAATTATCTCCCCATGATGAACCACATGTCACAGTTTCCGGGCTTGTTGAAATTCTGGTCCTAGCTCTACAGAAATACAAACGGTAAGAGGAATTGCCCAGCTGTTCTGTTTAAGAATTCTGAAATTTCTCCCTCAGGAAACATGGCACAAGCACAAAGCTCAGTAACTTGCTTCTGGTGACTGCATTTCTACACAGCTGGCTACTCTTGACAGTCCTTTGGAGACACCTCTCTTCAATTCTTGTCACTTTTCGACAGAGTGAAGATGTTGATACAAACTGTGAAGAACAGGGGGGCCTCTCACTGAAAAGCATTTCCAAGTACATCGTAGTTCTAAAGAAAACGCATAACTCTAAACAATCTAGTTCTTATAATTTCAACTGCATAGAAATATTCAAAATACCAAAGCCCATGGAAACAAAGTATAGACATTCCTTGCTTCCCTTGAACGCAGTGAGGCCAATTTACAGTATTCCATTTTTTGTTTGTAGAGCGTGAAGTTAATTTTCTTTTAAAAAAAAATTTAAAGCAACAAAACAAGACACCACCAACAACAACTGGCCCCCAAAAAACCAACCTCCACAAAAACTCAGACAAAAAAAACCCCAAGAGCCAATCACATATCACTTTTGTAAGTACTAGCTTAAATTTTATGTACCCCTGTAGCTTTGGACTCTTTTTAATTTTTTAAGACAAATCTAAGGGATTTCACTTGCATATATCAAATCGCAGCAGCACACTTCACTGTATTTGTCTTTGACTTAACTCTTCCTAAAGAATACAGGATTAAAAAAAAAGGATGCTAACTTTGGGAGTTGGAAGACTATGAAAGTCTCCCTGGTTAAACCAACTTCCATGGGCTCTGCCTTGGACTGGTCAGATACATAATTTACATCCCACCCCAGCCCCACACCGTGGGAGCTGCAGCACCCTCATTTACGTGGGTCAGAGGCACAGAAGCAATGAATATCATCACTCATAGATGAATTCTGCCTCCATAAAGGTTTGATTAGTGTGTCGTACAGTGGTGGAAATTTGCCACCAACGTACTACACAGAGTATTTACAGATGAAGAAATTCAACCCACTAGTACAAAAGTAATCCATTCCTTTTCGGGTATTATTTGTGATGCTTTGAACCAGTTGTTCGGTACCGTGGCTGTCAGTGGAAGTTCACCTTAATAACATTTTGCAGAGCGCCTCATAGGCTCTCTTACTACCCTTTTTTCTTTTTTCCTTTTCTTTTTTCTTTTTTAAATCTATGCCATAAAATTGTTCATCATATATATTTTATTTCCATTCAAATTCAACACTAGGCATGGGAACATATTTATATGCTACAGGTACTTTTGTAAAAATCTGTGAGTAGTTTAATTTAAAAGCCATGGACAGCAACCTAAAGCAATTTTTGACCATGCATAAATAGTTCCATGTGCGCTGTTCATCTGGAGTCTCACTAGAGACGAATAATGACCTTGTATTTCATTCTCATTTACTCTGAATTAGCCAAACCTTGTGTTTTTAATTACATACTTAATACACCTGGCATGGTCTAATTACAGAAAACAAAACATCATTTAAACAAAAGGTGACCTTGAACTTAGTCTATCAAAATACTGGTTTACTTAAAGTTTTCAGTTTTTAACGAACTGCCAAGACATGCAATAGCAATTTTCCAAATGTGATCATATGCCTTTAGAGCAACAGACTTACTGCATTAGGAAACATCTGTACACACTCTTTATGGCTTTCCTCATTATTAATGCAAATCCCTCTTAGATTTCAATAGTGCTATAAACAGTTCTATAGGTAAACACCAAGTTCACACTACTGATACTTTTAATGTGTTCGGCTATACTAAATCTAGACTTGACAAGCAGCAGCCTGTTGAAGCTGAAGCAACTTTTTTCAGAAACTGGTGATTTTGTACGAGTACCGCAACTACAAACAAAGGGAACATGAAGTTATAGCAATGACTATATGCTGCAAAAAAGGCAATAAAGGGCTTTGACACAAAAAACTTAGATTTGTTACCCTACTGCTGGAATGTGGTTGCTTCCCTACTTGAAATTGAGTATGTGCTTAAATTCCTTCGTCAGTTGTGTTGAAGAGTTTCACTGACAAATTGTTTTTACAAGAATGCTTCAATACAGCACTGAATGGTCTTCACATATTTGATACAGGTTTTTTATTCCTATTTGTGACCAAGTAACACTAAGAAATTAGGCACAGCATATTTAATAAAGCATCTGAGATATAAAGTCAACACAATGTAAAGCCTACACAAAATTCAATAAAGCCCAAGATTTCTGTATTATAACCAGATCACATATCATTTTACATTACGTATTTTTTTTTGACATTGCAAATTCATTTTAGTACAGGAATAATTTAAGTAAACATTCTCCTCAAAATATTTCTAGTCATTTCCTTGTTCTTTTCACATTGGTCATCATTACAGCCCTAGAGATTCCCGCCTCAACATGCCAGAACAGTGAATGTATTTCATTTGAGGTAAACTATGTCAACAACAGTATTAAGGAAAGACAGGAATTTAAATTTGAGCACGCTCAGCAAAGATCTACCAAAGAAGTGGCTAATTTATAAACAGCTGGCTTTCAAAGATGTATTCTCAGAATATTTGTCTATGTTCTGTATTGCTGACCCACTGAGTACTTTTAAAATAGAACACTCCAATGCACAAGAGGTAGAGAAGCTGGGTATTAGAAATTTTGACAAAGTTTCAGCATGAGAACAGACTACTATCATCTCTGACACAGCCAACATTTTGAAGATAGATAACAAGGAAGGTAGTGTTTTGCATGTATAGTAGGTCTGAATGGGTAGATGCCAACTGAGAAAAATAATTCTTCACGCATCATTAGGTTACATAAATTCATACGAAAGTATCCTACGTAGATAAGCAAATATATTTGGGTTATCATGAATGCTGACAAACATCACTTAATTTACTTGGCTGGCAAAATAAGGACAACAGAGATTGTCTAAAGGAGAAAAGAATCCCAAACTTTTAATATCCAACCAATGAAATTCAACAAATACATTACAAAAAATTAAATACTTTGTTACTTTGTAATGCAAGTTATATATGTAATAGATGTTGATTAAATAATGATATACATCACTTCTTATTTAACTGAACTGCAATAGCATCCAAACCAAGACTCCATTACCTGGCACATTCCAAACTGCCCAGAAGGGGACACAATCTAAATGAGATACGTTTGTCACAAAGTGGTAGATCATTTGAAAGTGCAGATGAGATATATGGGAGCGAGCAGAATTTATGCTTCACATGAGATCTGATGGCAGGACGCCTGCATCTTATTCCAGCTCTGCTACGAACTCATTGCAGAATCACTCACTTTCTGTTTCTCTGCCACCATTCTCCTGATAACAGCATGTATTCATTTGTCTGTTACAAGGCTACAATTAAGAAAGTCCTTGAATAAATACTCAGGTCTGAATCCTTCTCACTGTCGTCTCTCAACCAAAAGGTCTGTACCGGTGCAGTTACTTTGTTTTAGCTGTACCTATTCTTACAACATAGGCTACGCCAAACACACAAACATGGCACCCACTAATATACCGTGAAATCATCTGTCATAGGTTCCAACAGTGTTTCATTCCCTTCAGATCTGGCATGGCTATGCTAGTTTGAAATGAAAATAATCCTGTCTGTCAAACAATGCTAGTGACATAAACATAACCTGGAGCAAAATAGGCATGTTACATCAGCACAGAGGAATAAAGCCAGCACTAGCGGTTAAAAAGGTAATCTGGAGAAAAAGCCTTGAGACCATGCAGGGCAAAATGCTCTAATATAGCTGAGTTTTTGTGAACTCTGAAAAGAACAGGCACAAAGAATTAAAATGCAGTTTATCTGCAAATCAAAAACAGTAATAGTTTTTCCTGAAGAGTATTTCCCTAAATAGGGGGAAAAAAAATAAAATTCACCATTTCACCAGCACAACACAGGCAAATTAAGATAATCTTTTTGTTCAATTAAATCTGATGCAAATAAACTGACATTATTTAGTCTCTGAACTCTTAAAAGCACACAGTTAGTAATTTCTATAGCTAGAATTGCAGCACAATAAACTTGTCAAAAATACTGCAAGAAGGCAAATCCATGGTGAAAATAAGAAAACAATCCTAAAAATCAGTACACAATGGTTTTGTTTTGGAATCAAGAGACAATCCTAAAAGTTTCAAAGACTGCTTCTTTCAGTTGGCATTCATATTTCTAGTAATGAAATTACTTAACCTATCTTGTCCAGTATAAGATACTTTCTTCTTTCAAGCCCTCAGCACTAGCCACGAGACATCACAAGATAGTCCAAGCAGAAAACAATTCACTCTAAAAAAGTGTTCCTACAAACTGCTGGATTACATGAATGAAATACTAAGACTGAAGATAGTGGCTCCATATATGCTTTATGCACTACACAACTATTTAATAACCCTGGCAGCATCCATGAAGATAAATTCCTTGCTGTCTGCCAGTGGCTAGCCTCTTCCTTTTGTGAGACCAATCATTTATTTACATGGTATCTTAAAACAGTTCACACATGAAACAACAGAGTGGGTTTGTTTGTTTCTTGACTTGACAATGGTTTGTCTCTGTGACCAAAAGGAAAGACTTTGAGCTCAAAAACCTTTTCTCTGCGTCTGTCTAGCACCCATTCAGTGTATAGGGAGAGAAAGTAGCTCCTTAGGGAAGATGGCAAACGGACTGACTAATCTCCCCTGGCTGTTGTCAAGGGGTTACAAGGCTGTTACTGTATTTTTGCTCCTGTGCCATGGTTCCAGAATCAAGGATGGCTTGTCACAACTTAAAATTAGTGGTCTGATGACAGATGTCCTATTCCTGGGGAACCAGCTATTCCCACCTGCGGATGCTCATGATGCAAGCACAGAATTGACACATGGGGGAACTGATCATATTCCTGGCAGCTACTGCCAACTTGGTTATGCTCCAGAGACCTTCAAAGCAGAAATGAGCTCCAAATCTTACAGTAATTTCTGGGAAGGGTATTTATACACTTATGCATTTATAATTTTATTTGTGCTATATTCTCCCTAAGATAGACATGTGAGGGAAGATTTAATAACCTATATAACTGGAGTAGGTTAGTCCTCCTTGTAGGAATAAGAATTGTTGAAGATTGTTCAAGGAGCTATAACTAGACATAATATCATAAAATTTTAAACTGAAGATAAAAAAAAATTGTTTAGCTGTCAGGTCTATAAAACTGCGACACAGGCCCCCAAGGAAAGCGATGGGAGTACCTTTCAATTCAAATGTGCTAAGGTAGTCTGGAAAAGGCATTTGGTAGCACATCTACTTTAACAGGGATACAGAAAAGATCATTTAGTAAGTAATTTTGATCTTTAATTTTTCAGATTAATAGTAGTTTGGGCAACAATTACCTTACTAAATAAAAATAATACAGTAGTACACAAGAAAAGAAAATATTGGAATCATTATTTAGTTGCTAATTTATTTAAGAGAACCTCTGCATGTGCTCATATTCAAATTACCATTTCGACACATCGCAGTATAAGAAGCTCAGAAACCAGTGAAAGAAAAAAATCATTGTTCTGACCATTTTGATTTGGACTTGTGTGGTTTTGTGACTTAATGTGTTCTTTAGGTTAGGTGCTCATTTAAACATAAAGGGAAAGTGAAATTCAAATTTATCTGAAATAAAATTTTTGAAAGGCCAGAAAAAAAATTCATGACAGTCTACATAAGTCAACTTTTTTATTCTGTGCAAGAAAACAATATATTTGCAATATTTTTGGACCTATCTGCTTTTGATTTGAAAGAGAAAAATAACTTCTTTCCCCACAACTTTGAGTCAGTATTTCCAGATTGTTTAGAAAAACCGCAAAGAGATAAACTCAGAAATCAATGATCCTCAGCTAGTAGTGTATTCAGGAACAACATGTCTTTGGAGAAATTCTGCCTGCCCAAAATTTAATAGCAGAAACAAGTTTTCCTGAAGTACAAGGTGTCCTCAAAGTAACCCTGTCTACCCACAATTTACTGGCAGATGCAAACTACAGTTGAGACCCTGCAGATTTTTTCACGTAATTGAAGATAAACTCCTGCCTGAAGAAGTGGTACTATAAACACAAGTTCTAAACTACAACCTAAATAACACAGGAAAGCCGAGTTAATGCCATGCGGAGTTAGAGGTAGAAACCTGATATTTGCAAAGACGGATGAGGGGGTCAAAGAGAGTCAGTTCGAATTCTCAGAGGGGCAAAGCTAGAGATAGGTAGATACAGAGATAAGAAAGCTTAAGTACAAATTACTGGCTAGAAAATCCAACTAAATCAGAATTAAGTTTACACATCTTCAGAGCTCATACCAGAAAAGGTGACAAATCACAGCTGACACGAGAATCTATTGGCAATGTATAGCTGACATAAAGGGTGCTTCCTCTGCACCTTGTAATATGTCACACCCAAGACTAAAAATTAATTGATCTAGCCATTCATTCATTAACTGTTATCACACAGTGGTGTGCTCACCATTTATAGGAAAGGGAAAGGTGGAATGAAGAGACAGAATAAGGTGAATCTGTTTGTATACAAGCAAGGGGAAAACTAAAAAATGAGAAAAAGCATTTAAAACAAGGGCTACAGATGCTATAATTAGCCTTACACAGGAAAGCATAAAACAGTTTTGACTCAGTTTTTTACTTTTGTAGTTATCAGGTGAGTGGGATTTCACACCCATTACAACAGAAACAAAGCAGTGACTCAAAAAAAAACTACCTGCTAGCCAATTTCAAGAACCATCTTCTTTCTATTCTTTCTTTTTTCATACTGTATGGATATCCAAAGAATTTCAGTTTTAACTGAAACACCAACAATTGCTGGAGTAAGAGAATGTGAATGTCTTCTATAGTCATATTAGCATATAAAAGTGTAACTCAATATATTACACCGACTATTTATCTCTACAACTCTGCTTCTCTAATTCAGTTACAATTAGATTGTATTGCCATGCAGAATAACCACAGTCCAAGCTTTCCTCTAATTTTGATTGCTGCTAAAGTTTTTCCCTTCATCTTTGCCCCAGAATGCCTCACTACTGAAAAAAAATCCCAGTTCTTCTTAATGCCCAGATAGGAAATCAAAACCATAAAGCTGGCAGTGAAAGACAGCGAGCATTACAATTTCCAGTGTTACCAGAAGACTTGCAGCCTCATGGTGGTTTCATTATTTTAATTTCCTTGCAACAGTGTGTGAAGTTAACAACTCCAAAACTTAAATGAGTGGTTGTTATGTAAAGAACCACACATTTAGACGTAGGATTCTTCAAGGAGAAAATTAAGTAAGCAGAGTCCAAACTGCCATTGTCTCATCTTAAAGTTATTTATCCTGTCTTCTCATAAACCTACATAACTACAACTTTGCCTATTTATTAAATCATTCAATTGTGTCCCCCTCTATATGCTCCCCATCAGAACTGCCATACTTAAAACAAGTTTCATTCCTTTTTTCCCCAATTCTTTCCCACTTCCATTATTTTTCCCCACTATTTTCTATACAGTTTCTAACTTTTTGCATTTTAAAGAGTTTTTTCAAGGAGCACACAACAAAAAAGAAAAACAATTTTTAAACTTATGTTTTGTTCTCCCTTAATTACGTGTATTTCATAGAATCATAAAATGGTTTGGGTTGGAAGGGACCTTAAAGATCATTGAGTTCCAACCTCCCTGCCACGGGTAGGGACACCTCCCACTAGAGCAGGTTGCTCAAAGCCCCATCCAGCCTGGCCTTGAACACTTCCAGGGATGGGG
>JAOXNO010000013.1:136842595-136861029 GCA_028565335.1 Limnodromus scolopaceus
GGAAGGGGGGGGTTAGATGATGCAAGCATTTTAAACTCTTCGGAGCAAAGTAATTTCACTCTTAACTCAATACTAAGAATTTGAAAGTTGGCTGAAAAATATGTTTTAAAGCATCTTCTCACTAGAAACTATTTTGCAATTAAAAAAACACATTGCACATTGAAACTATTTGACAGGATAAAATAAGACGGTAGGGATGCTTTAAACTTTTGGGAGAGAAACATGATTGAGTTTTATTGACCAAATCTTGGCTGAAATTTTCCAGAGGCAGACTCATGTTTGGAAATAATAGTTGACTGCTAATTGAGAAAATTGTCAAGGTTACCCAAGGTCCAGCTCCTCCAAAATACCGACCCTCCTGATAAACAAATTAAGTATGTCACTATTTTTGAGAGCTTGAGCTTGTAAGACCTACGTGTTCTCAACATCGTTTATGATTACAAACGTCAGCTGTCAGCAGTGGCTTAAAAAGCCATAGGAAATAAGGCCATTGGAAACATTTACAAGAGGAGGTCACCTACAACAATCCTCTGCTCCAAGCCGGATCAACTCCACCAAAACTATTCCTGACGTGTTTATCTCACCAGGTCTTCAACACTCAAAATTATTGCAACTTCTGCAACCCTCTGAGGCAATCTGCTGTCGCACATTGTTACCCTATCAGGCATTCTTCTTACTATCTAACTTCAAATAAATTGCTGCAATTCAAGCCTGAGTTCTTGTCTTATCTTCGGGGCACATGTCAATGATAAGTGAAAATCTTTAGTTCTGTTTTCTACATGTAAGAATGCAAAAAGCTTTTTGGCATAGAAAGGTGTTTTCTGTGCTCTTTTAGGATACAAAACTCATGTAGTCTTTGTCAGACAGCACAATCCACCTTCCAAAACTGCAGAAGTACAGCACTGGCGCTTTGAAATGAATGATTTGGTGATCACAGTAACAGCTTTAAAATAATCCTGCGATTTAAGATAAACAGAAAGGATTGATTCTGTTTACTGCCTAACCAATTTAGTTATATATAAGACCAAATTACTAGGCTTGATTTTCAATTATTTACTTCTCTACTAACAGGGGAAGAAATGTATTCAAAGAGAAAGGATCTTATGTTCAAAACCAGTTGGAGAAACACTCTGCTCAGGTAGTATATTCCCCCACTCTCTGCAAGAAAAATAATTCTCCTTTTGTGGTCAGAATATACAAGAAGACTTAGTTAAATCAGTCAGTGTGTGAGTTGCAGAGATTCAAAAAAAAAAAAAGTGTAATAGGTTGGTCTGTTCTCTTTGCCCGGTGGAAAAAAAAACCCCTCAACTAATTCTACATTTTCAGTTTACATGTCAGGCTGGCACAACCTCCCCTACTGCCTGCATGAGCAGCTACATATTCAGTCTAACAAACCACGACCATGACCTGCAAACCATCCACAGTGGACTCCTAACATGAATATCTCTCCCACTGAATTACCCCCACACCTTTCCTTTTTTCAAATAACCACTCAACACACAAGAAGCTTCTGTACCAGCCACCTATTATAAAAGGTACAGAAAACCTCCACTTCTGAAGCTCACACTGTCCTCAAAAAATGAGCTAGCTAACACATTTTACATTCATTATATTCATTTTACAGTCTCTCCTCTGTTAGCTGTGTCTGAACTGAAATGAATGAAATTCTGCAAGCAGACTGTCGACACCAACAGTACTTTTGTTTACCCCACATGCCTACAGCCCATGCAAACCCAGAAACCTAAGTTTCACATTTGCTTAGTAAAGAAAACATTCTTTCTGTCAGCATCTGGAAATGCTTCATGATATTCAAGCAACTAATTAAAAACAAAGCAAAATGAATATATGCTAATACTTCATTTAAAATTTTCAAATTAATTAGAGGATAATCTGAAATGATTGAGAATAGATGAAATACATTCATTCCCATTAAATAGAAAGAAGACAGTAACAAACAAACTCATCTGCTGCTTGAATAAAATCAGAGGAAACCCAGCCAAGGTTTTGGACAAAGAAATATTTCCAATGAAGCTAACTCAGCCTAGGCTTTTAACTGAAGTTTTAATTAAATTCTATATTGTCTTCAGTCATTTTATGGTATCTACTTTTTTAACAAAACGAATGTCACATTATACATGTATAAATGTTACCTAAAGTGCTCAGTATCTGCAATAATAATATTTCACAATGATTATACTCTAATGTATTTGTTCTGTTTGAAACCCAGGGAAATATTCTGCCTAGGGTAACAGATGGCTTTTTAAATTTTTGTTGCTATTCCAGAATCTTTAAGTCACCCAAAATGCATCTACTTAAACATGATATTGCAGTTATTGCAAAACATGATCTACATGTTCACTGTTTAATATTTAACAATCTGGATACCATTCCTGTTTGGAAATAATTCTACTAAAGACAGAAATCATTACCCTAGCATTGCTATAATAAATAGATTTGCCTTTTTACATTTTATCATCTCATAATAAAAAGTAAATGACTCATTTAAAATGAAATAATATATTCAATCAGTACAAATGAAGTTTAGCAACTCATTCTGAGTAACGTTAATTCATGGGTTATCATCAATTAGGTATCGTTTCACTGGAGCTCATGTAAATCCTTTGTTAACATTGTATCCCACACTAGCACATGTTACTAAGGGGCAGAAGGATTTATAGGGCAATTTTACATCTTAATGAGATGTAAAATTTCATGATACAGTAAAATTTTAAGTAGCAGGTTATTTAACAACATGCACACACAGCACATCAATCTAGCGAGCTAAGATTTACCTGGTTTTCCCCACATGATAAAAATTTTGAGCACTTTTGCTTATTAAAAGTTCAACTTCTTTGGTGAAAATTATCTTCTATAATGCCCACAAAAATGTGATAAACGCTACAAAAAATATCAAAAATCTCCAACTGTGAAAGACGAAATTTAGGGAAGCTGCTTCAACAACACTGCTCATTTAATACACAGCTCTCTGCAGCACGTACATATCTCATGGAAAACATTCCCCATGGAATGAACAAAGCTATCATAATAGCAACATGGTCATACAAATATACATCTATAAAATAACAACTGTTCTTAAAAGGACTGGTCACTTAGATGGTCGAAACAAACACATCAGTTGCTCTCATTCGGCACTGGGCTCCAAACTGCTGACTTGTGAGCTAAGACTAAAAGCCAGTCCATTAAACAGTTAAGCCTCATTACTAAAAGCTGCTTATACCATACATCATTAACATTTCTATGAATATCACACCCATACACTACATAGCTTTACTGCATATTTACTTATTCAAAGACATTATGCCACTTCTCCTCAAAATGAGTAGTATCTTGTTGATTCAACTTACCGGCATGAAGGTTTGCTGTGAATAAAAGATCACTTAACCTCAAGCAAAACTCACAGAATTAGGGTTAAAAATATTGCTTTTAATTTTGCTATCTGCTGCATGCCCTTTAAAAATAATGGACACATGTAAAAGAATTGCCTATAGTCTGATAATATTAATTAAAAACAGAAACTCCATAATGAAACCCTGAGCATAAAACATATACTAAGAGTTTAATATTAAAGCCAAAGTTTGAATAAACAGTAGTTTGGTTTTTGAAAGATTTATATGCAATCAGAGCTTCAACACTTCCATTTCAAAGGCTGAAGTGGAAAAAAATAAAACAAAACACGTACAAGTATTTCCCCAGAAATACATTTCCCTAAGATTCACTGATACAAAAGACCCATACTTTCGGTTTTCAGAATTTATCATGAGACAACCAAAAACAGACAACAAAATAATTAAAAACAAAGATCAAAAAAAAGCAACCTTATACAAATTCCTAGCCACAGAGAAGACAGCATTCAAAAACGTAGTATAAAAGCCCCAAACAACTCCTATGCACAAAACCCAGCACCTTAGTCCTGAAGCATACGTAACAGGGCAAATTTGGAATAACGTGATATTCAAGGTGTCTATACAGAACCAGATTTAAATCTAGTTAAAAGTTATTTGCAATATACTGGATTCAATACAAAGGTAAAACTTGAAGGTCTGCAGTGGCAATTTTTTCTCATCAACTCATGGAACGTTACACCAATAACCACCACAGACTGATCACGGAGCTGAAGGCCCGCAAGACCAACAGTCAGAGATAGATCTCAAATTCCCATATGGCATTACTGAAAAAGAAATAAGACCAGCTTTTGAATTTCAAAACAGATGTACTTTAACAGTGAAAAACAAAGCATAAATATGTACTTACAGAAGAAAAAATGCCGCTAAAATGATTTTCTTTAAATCTCAAATTGACAACCAAAGCATCTTATTTTCTTGGAAAAGTCCTCTATTTTCATTGGCAAGGAGCTTTTAAAACATTTATGTCAGGACAGAAAACTATGCCCGCACAAAAACTTTCAAACCAAAGCCAGCGCTAAGTTCATTTTGCATTATTTTATACATTCACTTACCTACTTTATGAGAAAAATTTCTTGTATCATTTATTTACATTATCTAAAAACATCAGCAAGTGTGTAAGACTAACGGCTATATCTGCATTGCATGTATCTGTACATTTAAACAAATAAAATAACTGTGCACTGTTTTATCAAATAGAAAAATATACTAGAAATATGATAAAATATCACTAAGACCTAAAGCAAATAAATCATTCGGCCACAAGAATTAGCTCCCAGTTCTGTGGGTTTCAGCTTATATACAGAAATAAGAAAACTGATGAGTTGCAGGGATTTATAAGGATTGTTTTTTCTTCCTTTTCCCTTCTCCCTCCCACCTCAATGGCATTTCCATTTCTTTAGCTTATGCTGTAAGAGACATATACACTAATAAACTTCTAAGTCTTTCCAGTCAATGCACTTGAGCATCAGTTCTCCGCATGGTACTGTCATTGTACGCTGGCTCACAAGCAAAGCGCTTATTGGCTGCCAGCACCGGCATCCTGTGCACGGCTTACAAGGGTATATGGGTAAATAAGAATAATGGTATCATTCAGCAAACAAGTTTGGTGACCTCCAAATTACAGAGCATCCCTCCTCTTCTGTATAGAAAGCTGGAGGTCTATTAGAGTATACTAGCATTAAGTTCGATTTTGATCATTTATATTTTAGCTCTAGTGTTTCAATCCCTTTAAATGAAATTATGATTGTCAGCATTTACTGTTAGGATCCCCTTCCAGATCCCATTAAGGCTAATTCCAAACAAAATAGAATGGAATTATTTAGTACAAAAAGTTTCCATTATTTATCTCTTTCATGAATCATTTAAGGACTTCATGTCAGCAACTGAAAACATTCAAGTTGATCTCACAAAGAGCAGACAATATATTATGCATGCTGCCCACTGATTTATCCTTTCAGAAAGTCTCTTGCAGGCCACTTACCAATACTGCCACTAGCTACCTAAAATATAAATAGAAGTGCTTCTAGAATACATAAATAAATAATAATTGCCTATAGTTAAAACCAGCAGGCTGATAAAACCAATATCCTCCACGACATGAGCTGCTACCAGATGCTTCAGAGAAACGAATTCTTGAGAGGACTACTCTGAAGCAGTACATCCATTATTGAAGAGTCTTCCTAAACTCTTTCTTAGAGTGGCTTATCTATGGAACTATTTGGCTTTCATCAAACTTAAAACAAAATTCCACCCCAACAACTACATACATTGCCCATGCAAATAGTTATTGAATTTTCTTTAAATCCTATTTGGTCTTCAATCAGAACCGTTTGTAGCAACAAGCCTCACAATGCTGCCTTTTTAGGAAGTTAAGGACAAACTGCACACCACGTAACTTCCACGAGGCACTGGAACAGGCTGCTCAGACAAGCTGTGGATGCCCCATCCCTGAAAGTGCTCAAGGTCAGGCTGGACAAGACTTTGAGCAACTACTGAAAGATGTCTCTGCCCATGGCAGGGAAGCTAGACTAAGTGGATGATCTTTAGAGGTCCCTTCCAACCCAAACCATATATGATTCTGAAGTCTTGGACTTACCGGTCTAAGACCACTAGCAAGGTTTGCCAACAACACAGAGTAGTTAGTTTCTGAAGATCAGAACTCCTAAGGTTTGGGTCTAGGAGAAATTCCTATTTCAAGAATGCTTGTACATACGAAGTTGCCATATCAACAAGTTCCATTGCATTATCCATGTGCAAATTATTCGTGAATAAGCACCTACAGAATCCAGATCTTAACATTTGCAAGAAGAATAAATTTTGCTTGCATTTCTTAACAATGGAAAAGATAGGATGGATTTTAAATTGTTTCATGGGTAATTTTATTGCCACTGTAACAACCCCACTTAGATACAGGCCAGTTATTTTCCAGTGAATTGTGCAAATAATTATTTTGTTAGTCAATTATCAGGATGACGACTACTGCATTTTATGGTCCAAAAAAAAAAACCAAACCCAAAAAGCCTAAAAAAACCCCACCCAAACCAAAGTCCAACTTAAATCAAACCTCTCCAACAGCAACAGCTTGTACTGTGCTATTTAACTGGCTTTACTCCAGTAGCTTAAATTTAAGAGTCAGCTTTATGTAGAAATGCAGTAAGTGAAACTGGGGAAAAAAAATCCCACACCTACAGCTGTCACCTAAAATTAAACACAACGTTTTTCTTCAAATCCCAAGTGTTCTTTCCAAAAAGGTGCCGTGTGATCATATTTAGCTACTGCACTGCAGTTAAGAACATGTTTAATCTACAACAGATAAACTAAATTCTTTCATTCAAACATGTTAAAAAAATTAACAAAGGTTAAAACCAGGTATAAGTCTCAAAACAGTAATTATTTATTTCACTTTTAGAGTAGCCTATAACTTCAGAAGATTTTGGTTTTGCTCCTGGTTTAATTTGCAACGCAGGCCAAAAGAAATAAACTCCACATATTTTGGAGGGAGAAAAATCCCAGCCTAAAATAGACAGACTGGTGTTAGATAGAATAATTCTATGTAGAGAGATGTGCGCTATTGGAATAGTACCAAGAAGCTGGCTTGTGCAAAACAGCAGGTGATCTTAACCATCTCCAAGGAGATTGATTAAATGGCTCCAATCCAGTTTAAAATGCTTATCATTTTACTGAGATACTCGGCAAACATGACAACAACATTCCATGCCTGTAGCAATTTATTTTTTTTAAATAGAACTCAGTCAAATTTTAAAGTTGTTATAACACATACATTATAAAGAACCAAAAGAACTAAAAAATAAAAAAATAGTTATTGCAAAGAAGTATATTCATCGTGTCACATACCACTCCTCATGAAAAAGGTCCTGCGCTAAGCAAACGTACTTATTTCAACAACCAGGATAAGGCATTCAGATAGACGATTGGATGGTATTCTTGAAAGTTTACTTACTTTACTTGTATTAACATCGTTACAGAAAGGGACTAACTATGCTTGGCACGTAAAAAATAAACAGCATGCAAGAAAGTAAACAATAAAAATGTACTTACGAAATCAAAGTCTCCATCTTGAGGGACTTTCCAGTTATCAGGGAAAACATTTTTGGATATGTGGTAAGGTTCATGCATGTTCTGATTACAGTTTTCAGGGCTTTTATTCTTGGAATCTTGTTTATCAAAGTAGTCCATGAAAGAAGGTCTTTGAACTTGCGGTGAAGTAGCATTTCCTTAGTTGAAAGAAAAAAGAAAAAAAAAGTTAAAGCTATTTTTAAAAAAATCAAAGATTTACTGCACTATAAAATAAACTCCATTTATTAATTTTCTTGAATTTTACAGAAACTAGTACAGTCATCTGTATCTGGTGCAAGCCTCCATTTGTCCCCTGAGGATCTTTGGCATAAAAGCTCATCACCGAAGAATGATATTTTTGTAGCAAGATACAATGTGGAGAAATGTTCAAGACATTTCAGAGTTGCACATACAATTAACACTAGAAGTTACTTCATGAGATATCTATTTGTTGTTATAGAGACTGAATAACACAAGGTGCTAAGCATCCCTTTGGGTGCTGAATGCCCCTACTTCAAGGCCTGGTCCACAGGCACTTGTAGGAAAGCAGCAGAGTTCCATCAGTTTCACCAAAGGTGTGATTTAAAAATTATCCAGAAAAAGAACTTGCAAAAAACAACTGCACAAACTGTGTCTAGACACTGCTTAAATTCAATACCAATGAGGATTCTCAACAAATTATGGGATCACACTCTACAGATGGCTGCAAAGCACCCTATCTCCATGGTGTTGAATCCCTGGGGGATTTTCATCATCATCTATGTGGCTGCAAAAGCTTTATGAAGCAGACTGAAATCAGTGTGAACTCCTGTTCTATTATCCTCTTTGTGAAACTAAATTTAAAAAAAAATTATCTACAACCCTAAATGACTGAAATTTGGTTTCATCTGTGGGATTTCAGAGCAAGTTTGAATTTTTTTTTTTGTGGGATTTCAAAACAAGTTCATTACTAAATAGAACAATAAATAAAACATAAGAAATGCTTTAGTAGTTCTACATAACTGTCACCTCAGAGCCTGTACTCTGTGTAGCACTGACTTGTGAAACATGTACTTGCTTGCAATGTAACACGCTCCACATAGCGAAACATGAAGTACATTTCCATAAGCAAAATGTGAAACAGGATGAAAAATATAACCAAACTAAAGCAAAAACAAAACAACACACAGATAGAACTATATTTTTTTAATTATAAGCATAATAAAATAATTAAGAAATTTTATTTAACCTAGTTGTTTTAAAAAATTAAAAGGGGAACCACTGGAAATCTTTTGAACTTGTGTTTAACATGATCACAAGGACTTGCTGATCTTCACACCTAGCTTAAGATTTGTTTTTATTAATTCAGTATGTGTTTTTTTTGTTCCCCTCCTCTTTCACCTCTTATTTCATCATCTCTTCCTGTGGTAAACCTTTCCCTCTGACTCAAGATTTTTTTAATTCATTCTAATTTTGCTGCATGGTTAATAGCGGTCTATTTTTTCCATTAATGCTTATTTTTGTACTGCCATCTTTTATAGCATATTGACTCATTCTTTTCTTTCTGCTTTTTCTACATTGTTCTGTTCTAGTAAGGTTTCTTCTGGCTTTTTAAAGTGGTATTCTACTGTCTTATTTATGCTCTGGACTTGACTTCACTTGACTCCAGTTGCTTCTCTTCAGCTCCATGATGATACTTCCATTCAGTCTGCCATGCTTCCATACGCACCTTCTCCCAACATTTTTCATCCTGTTTTTCTCTCAGTTGTTGCCATATTTTCTAATCCCATATCACAGTTATCTCTACTCACCATCCTTTAATCAATCACAACTACAACCAGACAAAAACATTCCGTGAACTAAACTCCAGGTTGAATTTAACAGACCACATCACAGATACCTCTTCTCCAGAACCTCCCAAGTTTGCCCACACTGACTCAAGATCACTTGAATAAGGTTTCTGGATCTCTTGAGTCTGGGACTGAGGAAGGGATGAGAAGTAAGCAGCAGGGATGCCACAGAAATAAGCACTAAAGGGCAAAAATAGAAGAATCTAAACTTTAGCAAAACATAAATTTAAAATACAGATCCAAGAGAAGGTAGTGGTACGAAGGGGCTAGAATTAAAAACAGAACTACTATGCATTTTCTTATACAAACTTTTTATTACCTGCTGATCGCTGCCCAAAACCCCTGAAACTATTTGTACCAAAAAGACAGGACAGCACATTGCCAGCCTTTCACAACCAGTATTTCTCTTCTGTTGAGATGGTTGTACTTATGTTTCATCCTTGAGACATACTTATAAAACAAGACTACCAGTGTCTCTGTTAGAAACTCTGAGGTATCAAAATGTTGCTCCACTACAGGTAAGATATTCTCCTTCCTGTCATGTAAGAGAAAATACTGAATATTTTCCAAGCACTGCTCTTAAGTTTTAGAAGACTGCCACAGCCACTCCTTCACCCATATTTTAAGCAGAAATTGTGACTGGATTTTATGAGCGGACAAGTTCTATTGCGAATATGTGCCTATTAGACAACCACCACAGAGAATGAGAGGTCAGTCTACTTAATTTCTGAATTGCAAGGAATCATTAGCAGAAACTAGATGACCAGTTCCTTAGGCCAGAGCAGCTGGGAGTCTACCGAAGGATTTATCCAAGATATGATTGACTACAAAGAGCCGTGTAATGAAGTGGTTACCAAGTTTGCAGTTTTTATATCCCAGTGACTTATGCAGCCATATCTTCATTCAAATTCAGGCCTCATTCAGTATTTTGCTTGTTTTATAATATATCTATTTATCATAAATAATTGTAACTGACATTTAAATGGAAATTCCACATATTTTTCAGCCAGCTGAAGCATTCACGGACTTTTTGAAGGACTATGAACTCAAGTTTAAAGGCTTTTTGAATGGGGAAGAGTTTCCTGTACAAAACATTGCTTTGTTTCCCGAGAATGAGACTTGTAAAACTAGTTTAATAACTTTCCTTGTATTTTTCCACCTTCTGGAAAAGCAGAAAAAACACTCGATGACATGACTATTATAAACCTGTTAGTTCATTCCAGCTGAGTTATACTTTATTACAGCTTTCAACAAAACAAAGAAAATTCATGTTAAGCTACCATTTTGCAACAGCTCTTGAAGCAGAATTGCCAACATAATGTTTTCCTTTGAAAAAAATTCTCGTTTGTAAAAGCTACTACTACTAGTGGCATAAAGGAACAACTTTACTACCCATCACAGGAGAGGGCTCGAGGACTGGAATAGGCTTGGAAACACCTATCATCTCTTTCTATATATACAGGAGTAAAATACAACTACATATGCGTATGTTTGACGCATATGGCATCAAACGATCTTAACATAAGCACAGTAAAATTCTTGATGAAAACTACATCCGTGAAATATCAATGCCCATGTTACAGCACCACTGAAACCAGCCCATAATTAAGCTTCCTTGTTGAATTCGTATTGGACCTGGGCCATAGGTTGTTACAAAACACGTATCAACAACTTTTGCTTTTTAGTTGAAAAACCAGGTGTAGTACTTAGGCCTAAGAGTTACTCCAGAGCTACCCAAGCATCCAACTGCTATTACAAAGGAGACTGACTTACGGTATGGCACAATCTCTTAAACTGGATGGACTGAAATCACTAAAAAATAATAAGTAAACAAAATCAACTAATGAATTCTCTTTTCAAAAATGTAGGTTCTGCAGCATGATTCATGTCTTACTGTAATCAAGGATCCCATAATACAATAACACAAGGAAGTTCCACGAGTAAGTGCTGGAACCAAACCTGTCACTCGCCAGCAGTTTGCTGGCTTTTCTTCACTGGAGTTGCGGGTCTCATGACAGTCACCTATAGAAGAGGAGGGAGGGGAAGCAAACTTGCTGTACCAAAAATTATACTCTTCTGTTTGATAATAAGGAAGAATTTTTAGGAATTATACAGACTAAACCTAATGTCTTATAGGGCAAAAAGTAATAAAACAAAAACGTGATCACTTTTCTACATTCTGTCATATGCCACTTCATTAGTTCACTGTCCTCTTCTTTTAATATATTCATTACCAACCATGAACTATCTAGAAGCTTCACTGAAGTCTGAAGCAACAGTTAGAAACCCAGAATAAGTCCAAATCTCAAGAAGAGGCAGCTTGTTTGTCAGCCCAAATTTGCCAGATGGCAAATATAAATTTAACAGGAAAAAAAAAAAAAAAGAGGGTTAATGAAAAGGAGAAAGTGAAGGAGAAAGGAAAACAACCAGAAGTGCTCTGGTGAACCTGAAAGCCCTACCACTAAGCCTTGCTGAAAAGCCACAAAGGAAATACAGGGAAGCTGGTCTGAAAACCAGTCTCTGAATTAAGGTATGAAAAATCTTCTACATGAAAATAAGCACAATCCAAGCAGCTGAACAAAAGTAGTACTACCTTCCATCAATCCCACTCTTTCTTCCGCTCCACGTTACACCTCTTAAAGACAGAAGGTCTGTCCTTCCATCTCTCTGTATTCTGCATTTTCTTCCCTCCTTCTAGGTACATACTGCATAGCCTGCTCAGAGCATACACAGGCATACTAAGCAAGAAGGCATAAATGTTGTTTATTGCTAGGCTGTATATTGTATGTTGGGGTAGGATGACAGACCTCTTTTTGTTCCAAATCCCAATTTTATCTGGGCACATTTCCCTATTTGTGAAAAAAATATGGTTTCAGTTATTTTCTGTCATGGCTCCCAGAGGCCTCTAAGCATGGGCACTTATAAATAAAAACCTATTATTGTTTCTTATTTTGTCCTTGAGCAGGGAAACAAAAGGCAGAAGGAAACAAAACGTGAAACTAAACACAAGAGCAATTAAAGAAAAAAGAAGTTTGTCATAAATGTTTTGTGTCTCTAGGAAAGAAATGAAATCCCTCTTCCCTAGCTAACTAAGTTTATTTCTGCAAGCTTCTTGCTTGCACTGTTCTAGTATTCAGAAGTATCAAAGAGTACTTTTAAGCTACCTGTTCTGATTTATTATAATCAAACAACAGAAACATCTAGAAAGCATCTACCTTCCCTGTAAAGGTACACTGGAAAAAGCAACCAGTTTCCAAAATCTTAAGTCTTTGTCAAGCACAAAGCAGCACAAAATCTTATCTGCCTATCAGGGAAAGCAAGGATTTGTAAGTCCCTTCCTGGTGACATTTATTCAGGATACTTGCTATTGCTCCCATTTCAGCCAATAGCACATGTATCATAGAATCAGAGGAGGACCAGCTACAGTGGACAGGATTTATATTTATTTTCAGCTGAGAGAGGTCCCATTCTTGAATTATTTCTAGTTTTTAATCAACATGTCTAATGCAAAAAACAAGAAAGTTCAGCGATTAAGTGCTGGAACCAAAGCTGTTGCTTGCCAGCTGAATGACGAAACCATCACTTGCCATCAGGCTACCTCCAGTTTGCTGGCTTTCCTTCACTGGAGTTACAGGTCTCAAGAACAGTCACTTATGGGGGGAGGGAGGGGAAGGAAACCTGCTGTCCCAAAGGTTATATATTCTTGTTTGACAAAAAGAAAGAATGGGTTTAAGAATTATGCTGACTAAATGCCAAGGTGGAAAAAGGTAATTCCCTTTCTATCTACACATTGTTACTGGAATCAATTAAAAATGGAAAATAACAGTACCTTTTAGAAACAACATCGCAGACAAACAGGACATAGATAAGAGATTGCAGTGTAAACCTAATGACACTTTTTTTGATCTATTTGGCACACTAAAAGGTTTTTCCTCTCGCCACGTATAAAAACTAGATGGATAGTTACTAAGCCTAAAGTGATTTGAAAGGCCACATAAAACTCTACTTCATAATACTTCCACCCTAAGGATTACTTTATTATCACTTACTCCAAATCTGCCTGCAGTACTTTTCTCTTTTTTTTTTTGCATCACTCATTTTTTCCTTAACTTGTTGAAATTGATGTCTTAGATCACTTGTACTAACTCTCTGTTAGCCTCACAGTTTAATAGCCAAATACTCTGTTTCAGCATGAAAACAAATCAAAGCTTGTACCGAGTGTTTTCACGAGGTAAATCATCCTACTTAAACTAATCACTAATCAACAGGTGTTTGCTATCTTTTTGCTGAGAATACTAGAAAAAAAAAAAAGCACCCTAAACTAATAAAACAAATGGCAAAACAACTACCACCAAAAAAAAAATAATCCTCCTTCCTTCCAATTTGTTGTACATTAAACTGCAAAGAAAACATATTCCTGCTTTGCACTTCCAACTAATCTTGCACAAATTACAGCAGGTGTATACGTGCAAATACAAATGCAACTTTATGTTTGCTATAAAGCATTCAACAAAGCTATTTATTTGGCACTGATTTCCACTCTTGGGACATGAGCTTTATTCATTACCTGCCCCCCAACACCCTGCCCCAAACAATTGCCTGGAGTTAAACATTGCATTGTACCTCATGAAATTAGGCACCTACAGCCTGAGTAAGATTCATCTATTGATGCTGCCCATTCAAGCAGATAATTCTATTAAATTCAGCAGGCCTCATTATGCAGTAGTCTTCAGCCAAATAATGAACACATCAATATGTAGCTACATAAGTTAACTATTTAACAAACACCTATTTATGCATATTGTGCGGTAATTTTATGCTTTAAAGCATTTGTAATTTTTTTCCTCTTTGTTATGTACTCCCTCACGTGCTGCTGAAGTCAATTTGGACTTTTTACTTAGGGTAAACACTGCCTTAAATAAATTACATTCCAACATGTGTTCAAATAATAACATTCAGTTATAAAATAAAAATCTGCTAATTAATCATGAGTTACAACACAACTTTGATGCAAGATGTGTACTGATTGCTGAACCCATGGAGAGTCATGTCGAGTTCCCAGGACCACTGACATTGAAGGAGCAGCTTCTCACATAATCACATCACTTTAGTTTAGCTCCAAGGAACTTGTCCAAACGTATGTGAGACAAGAGGCAAAAAAGCAAGAGACAAGCAGTAGAAGGCAGAATTCACAGGAGGCTCATTTTAGGGCAAAGCACCAAAAACTGGCTTCTGCTTTGAATCTCCCACTACAGTCACCTTTTTATCAACAAAGTAAAAAGAGCACTTAGAGACACAAGTACCCCTCTCCTCCTGTTATAACCCCAGAACTTGACACTAAAAAGCCACTGATGATACAACGTTCTTATGCAGTATGAGAAAATACATTACATCATTAGAAGAAAAGTAAATTAACAACATACTTTTCATGGTCCCATCTTCCTCTTCGTCGTCATCGCTATTTATTACCATGGTCCCCAAGTCCGATTCTAACATAGTACTGTTGTGTTCTATCATTGTCTGAGCACCTTCACTCATCGTACTTGTGGCCCTCATGGTACCAGCGCTCTCTGAACTGGTCTTCACCATGGTGTGAGAGTCCAGCTCATCTTCATCCTATGAAGAAACATTTGTCAGAATGCAGCAGATCATTTAAAAAAAAAAAATATTAAGTAAACAAAGTTATGGATTAGTTTTATATCTTCAGGTGACCTAAGTGCAATTCTAGAATTCCAGGTTTAAAACTTCAAAAGAAATTACAAAATAAAAAATGATCCATATTAAGGAAGAATAAAAACTTTCTTCTTTCACACAGATGTGCAGCAAGATGGATATACCAGAAATATGTCACACATACACACTTTGCATCAGCAGCCAGCTTTGAGTAGCTCGGTGATTTTCATGACCCATTATATTTTTATTCCAGTGTTTGGTGACCCATTGTTATTTCAGTGTTTGGTGGAACACTGGCACAGGTTGCCCAGAGAGGTGGTAGATGCCCCATCCCTGGAAACATTCAAGGTCAGGTTGGAACAGGCCTACAGGACAGATGGGGAGGGACTCTTTATCAGGGAGTGTAGCGATAGGATGAGGGGTAACGGTTTTAAACTGAAAGAGAAAAGATTTAGACTAGATACTAGAAAGAAATTCTTTACTGTGAGGGTGGTGAGACACTGGACATGCGTCCAACTCTAACCATTCTATGACTCTATGATTATACACACAATATCACAGCATATCAGGAATAATGTGATGGACTATACACATTTTCTGTATAAGTAAAATCTATTACCCAAGGAGAAAAAACAAAACAAAACAAAAACACCACAAAAAACAAACAAACAAAAACTCCGCAAAAATAAAATTTAAACAACTCACCCAAGCCCCAAAACTCTATAAGGTCTGGCACTTTCTACTTGTTACTGAAGTCGTTTCTTTCCTTTCCTGTTATTCCCTGACACAGCAGCAGACAATTTGCCTCTAGTATAGACGTAAGTGCATGAGCCAGTTACACTGCCTGAGTGCCTGCTTCTCTAACTGTTGGTCTAGGCAGACACTGAGAATTGTAGTTAGCAGCGATACCAATACACCAGCTCCTGAAAATTATTTATTACATCGCAACTAAGAGACAAAAAACCACCTAATTTTGATTCAGAGAGTCTGGCTAACAGTGTAACGTACTGAAACCAGAACACAGATCTAAATCTGTGATTAAAATTTCAAATGTCAAAAGCATAATTCTTCACCAGTTTATAATTTGTAAAAATATTAAAGTTTTTCATTTGCGTTCTTCCTAGGTTTTCTAGTTGCATTCTAAAACACTATATTTAGTGCCTTCCCTTAAAAAAATTACAATATTGCCAAAGATACAGATAGTTTGCAGCTACAGCACTAGAGGACTGTGCTGGTAAATAAATGAGAATATTTTAGTGCTGCTCCTCCTGGTGGCAACTTTAATTTTCTTCCCATGCAACATTCACTAACCCCGGTGGTTTTTACAAGTTGCATTTTTCCCTTTCTAACGAGGGCACTCAGAAAGTGAAGCCCAACAGTGTCTTTTTGCATTGCATTTTAAAAGTACCAGAACAATTAAGTTATTTTCAAGTGTCTCCCTCAGTACTGCAATACAATGCAAAACTGACTCGCGATATACTGCTGTTTCTCTTATTAAGTGCTACAGATGTGGTGTGTCTAACAGGCAGGCAAATCTCTGAGCACAGTAACACTTCATATACAGATTTGTTGACTAATATTAATATCCACTTGCAGTACCTATGGTCCTAAACTTAATAAAACTGAAGTCAAACAAATATTTTCCTAAGAGCTAAAGGTTTTATTTTAAAAGTTAGTGAAAACAAGTGATGGCTAACAATAAGAGCAAGTATGAATCATGGAATTGTCAGAGTTGGAAGGGACCTCTAGAGATCATCTGGTCAAACTCCCCTGCTAAAGCAGGATTGCCCAGAGCACATCACTCAGGACTGCATCCAGGCGGGCTGGAAAATCTCCAGAGAAGGGGACTCCACGACCTCCCTGGGCAGCCTGTTCCAGGGCTCTGTCACTCTCACCGTAAAGAAGTTCTTCCTCATATTTGAATGGAACTTCCCATGTTCCAGCTTGTGCCCGTTGCCCCTCACCCTGGCACTGGGAACCACTGAAAAGAGTCTGGCTCCATCCTCCCTCAAACCCACCCTTTAGATACTTACAGGCATTGATAAGGTCTTCCCTCAGCCTTCTCTTCTCCAGGCTAAAGGGTCCCAGCTCTCTCAGCCTTTCCTCATCATGGAGATGCTCCAATCCCTTACTCATCTTTGTTGCCCTACAAAGTCCTTTGTTGGACTCTCTCCAGTAGCTCTCTGTCTCTCTTGAACTGGGGAGCCCAGAACTGGATGCAGTAGTCCAGTTGTGGCCTAACCAGTGTAGAGTAGAGGGGAAGAATGACCTCCCTCGACCTATCATTTTCATATCTTCAGATTCATTGAAAACACTGATATTTTATTTATTCAGTCAAATCAAGCATCTGGATTTGCTCCAAAGAACAGCACTTTATTTCCAGTCTGAGAGTGCCAAATGTCTTTACCTTACTCTTGTCTCTCAGCAAAGAGTTATCTTCTATTACTTAGAAGACTAAGGATCACAAAAGTCCACCTCAGTCCTAACAGAATAGTTGCCCCAAAAAGGGAAGTACACAATAGTTTTGATCAATATTGTTTTGCCTTGATCACAAATGATGTACTGACAGAGAGAGAGCAACACAAAATTATTTTTAGCAGCGTGTGCATGCCCCAAAATAATTAATTTTTCATTCCAGTATTTCTCACAAATATGAAATTTAGCTAATATGGCAGTAGACTACACTGGATCTGAAAAAGTAACTTTATAAAAATATCCAGTGGATCCAAGTTACGTATGTGCACATTTACACGAGAGATCTGAGTGACTCCTTCGTACAAATTCTGATTTATGCTTTACAGTTTGTAAATACTGATGTAGAACTTCAGATCTGTTGTTAAAAATGGTAAACTCACTGATTAAATAAAAACAAACACAATCTTAATTTTAACCAGGAAAAAAATATAAAGTATTAAAGCTGAAGTGTCATGTTCTCATACTGTTTACAAAGACAGATCCAAGAATCAAGCAACAGAGGCCAGCTAACTCTGGAATTAAACTGTCTGCCGTTCTCTTGCGTAGAAGTAATAAGCACCAAACTTACATTTGACAGGGGGTTTTGATAACACCACCAGTAACAGCAACAGAAAGAGCACACGAGCGAGAGCACTAATATCTCTTAAATGCTACAGAAAATACAATAAACTACAGAAACTCTGAACGACATTAGAGCGTAAAGTAAGTACAAGTAAAACATTGCCAATACCCCGCAATCCTATGGGACTAACTGCTTCCATCTCCTTATTTATTAAAATAAGTTAGAAGATTAATGAAACCAACCCTTAAAGCATGGAAATGCAATCATGGAGACTTGATTATCAGGACAGCCAATTTACAGAATCACGGAATTGTCGGAGTTGAAAGGGACCTCTAGAGATCATCTAGTCCAACTCCCCTGCTAAAGCAGGATTGCCCAGAGCACATCACTCAG
>JAOXNO010000013.1:136868401-136895900 GCA_028565335.1 Limnodromus scolopaceus
CCCCCCCCCCCCCCCCCCCCCCCCCCCCCCCCCCCCCCCCCCCCCCCCCCCCCCCCCCCCCCCCCCCCCCCCCCAGGGAAGAAGATACGGAAAAAAAGAAGAAAGAAAAAAAACAGTGCAGTGGTACATTCTGACTTTTGTAACCACACAAGAATCACGAGGAGTTGCTAAACACTTCTTCAGTCAAGATGGACCACATTTGTGTTGTGCCCTTCCCCCGGTAGTGGGAGAGGGAAGGTGTACACCACATACTGAGCTGGCACAGATTGTTTCATCCCTGCCTGGCAATCTGGTTTCCCCATCTGAACCTCAGAATAAGTAATCAAACGTCATACCTAATTTGGGGTTAATGCAAAAGACATCAACAACGCCCAAGTGTTTGAGGTCTACAGTTCAGACAGCAATAGTAGGGAGGAAAGCATGCTAGTAAAGGCATTAGGTTTTCATGTAGGTAATAAATCGGTCTCTTCAGAGATCAACTATTCAGTATATCAAGTCACAAACATCAACTCTGCATGTCAAGTAACACATGTCCACATCGGCAACATTTCCTAACGTAAAGAAAAATAATCCCAACCTTCCCTGTCTGTTTTATTACTGGCTAAACAAATACAGCCCAGAGTAAACCGTCTTTATAAACACAAGCTATCAATACTCTTAGAAGATAAAAACATCCAGCAAACAAAAAGCCATACTGTCTGTTGGGATACAAAACACTCCACAGAATCCCCTTGAAAGGTATTCCTATATATAGATAATCACCTAACAGTCTGTAACACATAACAAGGGTTCTACAATCTGGGATAGGGCAGACTTCATTACTGCACTGCTCTTCTCTGTTTGCTCAAAGCTGTAAGATTTCTACTAACATTCCAGTCTCCATCTTCTCTGTGTGTTATTCCTGGATGACCTTGGCTCTCATTGTAGATGTGGCAATTCACTTCTTTGAAGCACATACTGCTGCACTGCAGAAGACTGCCCTAAAATAAATCATGTAGGGACAGTAATAATGCCAGGAACACTGACATTCCTAACATTGCCAAACAGTTCTAAATACAACCTATTTATCACACAACCTGTTTCTCTCCTCAAACATGCTGACATCTTCTGAAGAATGAAATGCTGTCACCATTTTCACTTTATAGGCATAACTTGATTCAAACCATATTGTAATCACTACTTACTGGGCTTTCTAACTAACTATATTAAAAAAAAAAAAAAAAAAAAAGTAGCTTGAACTGAAAATTAAACCACTTGTTTAGAGCCCATATGGGAAAGTGGAACCTTAACAGTTTTGAGTTGTTGGGGTTTTTTTTATGTTAGTCTGAACAGCTGAAGTTGACATGGCTTCTTTTCCCACCTCCTAGAAAAACTTTTCACCAGGACACCTTGAGGAATAGCGCTGAAAGCTGGCTCATACACCGTCACTCACAGCAGCATTACTCATCATAAATAAAAGTGAAAAACTCAGACCTCATAGGCTAGAAAACAGGTAGAAAGCTGGTTAAAAAACACATTTGAACACAAGTACATGAAGCAGGGGTTTAACTGCAGCTTATCCATAAAGTACGGATAGTTATAGGAAAAAAAAAGGTACACACCGAATTTTCTTCCTCCTCTTCTAGTTCTCTCTGCTGTTCCTCATGTCGCTTTGCCTTTATCTCCATAGCTTCAGTGATCAGGTCCCTTAAAATTGAAACTGGCTTGGCATTCTTAATAAATGTATGCTAGAAAAAAAAGTCATATATAACACCATCACAATAGTTATACTTCAGATGTTATTACAAATATTATTCAAAACCACAGATTTCAGCGATAAATAGCATTTTACATTACACAATAATTAAAATCTACACTAAAACAACATACAATATCTTTTAGCTGCTTCATAACTAAGATTTTACTTTAACTATTTCTAATAACAACAAGCCTTCAGAAATGTAATTGTATAACAACTGTTTTATAGCTAAAGATATAATTGTCCAAAGGAAACATGCAGTAAGTAGTAAATAAATAGTGTGTTGATTGTCTGACATAGAAAAACAAACTTTTTCAGATATTCAGTTACAGAATTTAATTAATCTTAACAAACTGACAGAATAAATTAGTGGCTGTACGCAAAGCAACTATGGCTGCCTACTTCAACAAACCTGTACTTTATATGTCATAAAATATTTCTTGATTTATGATGACTAAATGTAGAACAAGGAAAAAAATACATTACTTTTAGCAGGAAGACTAATTTTTAATTCAAGGCCATTTAAAATACCACTTTTTCCTTTAAGACAACATGTGCACGATACCATTTACATTAATTCTGCTGTCTAGTAAATGCCTGCTGTCAGAAAAATTCTGATAATGTAAATATAATTTAGACAAAGCATAACTCTAAGCACCTCAGAAACATATTATTAAATATTAAAAAATTGTTCCACAAAGGACAGAGTTGATGAAGCCTAATGTCCCACACCTATTATCTTTCCTCTCCCTTGATATCGTAATTCAATCAGTCTTCTTTTTCCTCCATGATCTTTCCCCACAAGCAGTACTTTCATTCCCACTCACACACACCTAAAGCACCTCCAGCTCCATCACACATGCTCCAAATTCCAGCTAAAGGGAAAAGGCAACACATAGTTGCGCTGGACAGATTTCTGGACAGTAAGCATGTGGAAAGAGGAACACTGAGGCTTTTTTTTCTTTTTTCTTCTTACTTGCACGCATTAAGGCAAGTCTTTTCTCTCCAGCTGCTGGTCTTCAGCTAACCATATGAACTTCTAATCTTTAAGGTCTCAAGTACTGATTCATACATCCTATGAAAATCTAAAACTTCCAATTTTATTCTCTTTGCAGCCTAGCAGTCTGACTAGCAGTCAGAAACATTTTGATGTTTTCACACAAGTTATGAATTTGATGATTATTACTGGAAACTACTTTGCAAAATTTTTATGTTCTCCTTGTAATGGAGTTCACTGGAATTTAAATTTTAAAAGAGGCTATTGCTACTTAGAGACAGAATAAATCTCTCATAAGTGTCTTACAGACAAAATTTCAGAAGATCAGATTCTTATGTAGACTCATGAACACAGAAAATTAGGAATAATATTTACCAATAGCAGTGAAAAGCATTAAAACAACAATAAGTTATCAAAAAATGTAATGAATTAGGAATAAAGAAAGTAAAAGGAGCAAAAGACCTAGCAGATTTTTTCACTTCTGTCTCATTATCAAGCAAGCTTATTTACAGGGAATTTTAGACTCTGTTTCAATCACCATGGAACCTATTATAATTTTTCTAGAAATCACTTTTTTCCCCTTGTCTTTCACTACCTTTGTTCTTTGTTTTCCTTAGTTAATTGTAGTCCTATTATGACAACCCTGAAGGCAGTGGATAACACGAATACAAACTAAAATCTGTGGCCCCTTTAAAATTATGTCCATTTCACAAATATTAAATCTTTCTTGACAGATTAGTCCCTCCTGGTTGATTTTTTTAGCTCTTTGAAATCTCTCTGCTTTATTTCTATCTCAGTACCAAGAAGACACAACTGTTAGATTTCTGCAACTACCAGAAGCTCAGGCCAACAAGCAGGCAAAAGCCTGGCACACCCTGCCCTGGCTCCCTAAATCCATACCGCCAACTGTGGCTCAAATTTAAAAGTGCCACTTGGTATAACTCAGCCCAAGAACAAACTTCTTATACTGTCCATCTGCATCAGACCCTTCTAGGACACAGAGCAACCTGTCTGCTTGATTTGACATAACCAGAGGGGCAGATCAAATATACTCCATGGGTGGTCCCCACTGAGGGGTAACCTGGGCTCCGTTCCTTTACTTAACACTTACCTAAATCCTGAGATCTATTGAGAGCCTCTAACCAGAAAGCAAGGATCCAATGTTAACAGCAAGAACCAGCCCTAAACTATATAAAGAGCAATATAATTTTTAGAAGTGGCAAAGGAGAAAGAAAATACAGAAGATACAGGAGCTGACAGATAAAAGACCACAAAATGGGAAAGAAATAAGGCATGATAATAGTTAAAATGAGATTTGACCTAAGAAATTTTCACAGCAGTTCTAGTTTGAGACTAGAGGAAAAAAGCCATAAAACTTGCATTTCCTCAGTAACTTAAAGACTGACCTGTAGCAGCTGTGTTGCTGTAGCTCTTTGTTCAGGATTTTTCACTAAGCATTTCTTCACAAAATCTGTGAATTCATCAGACCAGAGCTCTGGCTTCCGGAAGGTTGGAGGGGGATTTGTAGGAATCATAAAAATAGCCTAGATAAAAATCAAACAACAATAGCAAGTTTAAATAAAACACATCATCATAGCACTGAAGCCAAGTAAACAAATTGCTTTATCCACCTTTCTTATCAGGCTAAGAATCTGGAAGACAAATTTTAAGTAAGCTAGGATTTCCACTTGGATTGAGATTCAGGAAGTAAATCCATCTGCTACTAATGTAGCTACTTCCCATTAGATTTTCTCTAAACTGTACTCCATTGAGCACATCACTCACTATTTTATCTATAGCTGTTTATCAGTCTCGAGAGAGGATTTTGTTCTTTTGGAAATTCTTAGTAGAAATGATGGCACTGCTTGTTTAAACAGACACATATACAGTTGCTGTGAAAAGCTATGTTCACCTTCTCTCTTAACTGCATTTAGTTTTATATGGGAATTGCTTAAGAAATTTGGTAGGGTTACTATTTCCTTTTGCATTCACGATTCTTTCGATGTAGTTTTAAAACTTGCTTTTCCTAATAAGATTCAGAAATGTATGCTAAAAAAACAAAAGACAAGACTAAAAGATGACAAAAATAAAATAATCAAGTAACTTGCCTACTAGCAGTCAGAATCTGAAATTGAAAAGACAGCATTTTACTTATATAATAGAAATTTCACACTGTCGTGAACCATATGCAGACAGATTTTTCAATTAGGAAAAAAAGATTCATATATATTTTTAAAAAAAAAAAAAAAAGAAGTTTGGCCCACTTAAGATTTTATATATATACAGTGTGCCATTTTCTTTATGATTTTTTCCAGGTTTTCCTCTAATTATAGATTTACACCTGCAGGGGAAAAATAAGGCAGTACAATTCTGAGAGACTACTGTAAAATAATTGGAAATTTTCAACTTCGGTATGTAATCTCAAATTAATTCAGTATCATTGCTTAAAATTTACACATGACAGCAACACGCTATTCGGAACTAGGTCTTATTGACAGAAATAATAAGCTCCTATTTTCTTCTAGAACCAGATTCAATTCAACCACATTTTCTAAAGTGAAAGGAAGTAAAAGTTCTTCATTCGTTTTACTACAAAGACAGACAGAAATATGTACTCAGAAAAGGGGAAAATATTGAAATGAGAGATTGTGCACACTATTAACATAGTAGAGGCACCAAAAACTTCAGCCTGGGTTTGAAACATGGGGAGAAGGGAGAGGGAGATGCCTGAGATTTTATCCATAACTGAAGAAGTCTGACTGGCTCAACAGGTTGACTTGTTCAAACCTCTTTCTAAAATTCTTCTCATACACTGAAGAAAAGCAGAATCCATTCAAAATTATGCAAAAAACTGTTTACTATAATTTTAATGAAAAATTATTTCAGTACTAAATTGTCTGCTTTAATTCAAATATTTAAACGCTTACAAAATTCATTTCCTTATCTGCCTAATATAAAAATTGCAAGAGTGGGCCTGAGCATTTTGTTTAATAAAAACGTATGCTAGAATAGATTTATATTTTCAGTGGGCAGTAGTGCAAAACTCAGATAGGAAACGTGGCACTCTATTACCCTGTAATTTGCCTTAAATACTTCACTTCTGATAAAAGATTGTCAGTACCAGAGAAGTGCTTCTAGTATAAAGCAGTGGCTAACAAATTCAGCTGTTTCTGTCCTTGAAAGCAATGATCTCTCCTGAACTTTGAACTGATGACTTTTAATCTTATCTTTAGCTACTCTGAACAGTGAGCTCTGCAGTAGCTCTTGAAAACGCGCAGCTGTAACAGAAGACTAGTAACTTCTGGTTATGTGGTATCCAAATGCATACCTCCTGTTTGATAATAAACATTGACCTGTCTCTCCGCAGGTAAGCAAAGCTTAGTTTCAGAGTCCGACTCAGCTCCAGTCTTCTGGGAAAACTATTTGCCTTTGCCAATTATTTTCATAAACAGCACAGCAGTTAAGAACCACAGCAAAGAAATGGCTTCTTTATAATTCACAAAGGACAATGAGAAGAAAGAGGGAATTCATGAATCATTCTTTTATGGCAGGCAATAAAAGTCACAAAAGGAGATATTCACGAGCTAAAGTTAGGGTCCTAAATCCACATTTATGCTTTGTATGTTTGTTGAAAATACCTACTTCAGAAACATGCATATTTATTTAATGCTTAAACTGTAGGCTTTTCTAAATTTTGGTATGTGACATAAGCTGTGTTAGCTGAAAAAAAAATGTAGATGTGTTTTTGTAATACAAAAGAATATTTAGAAACTACTTATTCTGAGTATTTAGTCCAATGTTTAGTCCAACTTGTTAATTACGCCACGCACTTGCTAACGTGTACCTCTCCCCCCAGCTCTCATTAACTAGCCTGAATGCTGGGTTTCAATTCCAACTTGACTCTCTACTTCCTCATTTTGACTTGCATATTTCTCTGCATAAAAGTTAAGTTCCTCTCTTTGAAAACACTCTATTGATTTAGCTTCCAACTACTTCTGTTTCCTTCCAAGACACTTGCGAAGCAATCACTGGAGAATTATAAAGCTACTCCCAGATCTCCAGGAATAAAGACACAATACTTATCTAACACAAATTTATTCCTCATTTTTGCTTCCATTTCTTGTCAAATAGATCTTTTCTACCCTAAAAGAACTCGGTCCCATTTTAAAACAAAACTGAGCTGTTTCGGCCACTCTGTTCCGTAAGTGCCAAGGGAAGCAGGAAACCTAAGAGACCTGATTTTTTCATGCTTCTTTCATCTTACTCTATATTTCTCCAGTCCCTGTAGTAATTTTTTGCCTCCACCACACATGGAATTTTCTCTAGAAGTTTCCCACAGGTACTGATATTAGTTCAGTTCTTGCAGTAGGGCTGACAGTAATGCTCATACAGACAGCGTTAGGCAATGGTTGCTTAAAAGAAAAAAAAACAACTATCAGCTACCATCCACCCAATTACACCGGCTGATTTGGCACATACATCTGCAGGAAACATTAGGAGGAAATTGTTCAGCAGAAGGGGCAGAGTTCTGACATACTATGAAAGAACTGGGGCTAATACTTCTCTCTCGTCCACCTTCAACATCACCTTCCACATTTCCCTACATATCTGAGACAGACTGGCAAGTCTTGCTCAGGTAAGTTTGTACCCTAACTGTTGCCTGAAAGCACTTACCGGCCCAATAACCAGCAGTTAGGGTTAAGCCAAATAATGGACTGAGGACCAGGTCTTAAATGAGAGCAGAACTGCACAAGCCAGCACATTATTTTATTTTTATTATTCTTAAAGGGTCTAGCATTTAAAATGAAGTCCAGGCTGAAAACATATTTCTTGTGAAGGTTCCTTTATGGGTACTTTTATTGGCGTGAAAATGTAATCAGATGAATTAGGAAATGCCAAAAGAAAAATGAGAACCTCATATACTGCATTTGGGAGCTCCTAATCAGAAAATCCTTGCAGCTCATTCTTCCTGTCAGTCAGGGTAATACATCTGTATTTCACACAGCCCACGAACACATTAAATGATCAACAGTAACATGGTGCTATGTCTTTTCGATTTTAGCTCCTTGAATATCTTGCTTCTGTTGCTTAGTTTAAATAAATGACTTTTAATAAATACCAGAGAATCAAAAGAATAACTTTTATTGTTATTAATTGCCCAGTATCATGAATGCTACTGAGGGAGGCAGCAAAGATTTTTATATTGTGGCAATTTTATAATTTTCATGCTGTGAAGCTCCATTGCTAGAATCTAGAGAGAAAGTTTTTTTAGAAAGAGGGGAAGGATAGAAGACACCCACAGGCCATTTGTGACTCCATAATTGTGCTACTTAGTTTATCAATCTACTGCAGAAAAACTCCAAAATGCATTTAAACTCAGTAATACATTTTAGAGTACAAAATCCTATTTAAGGTTGGGAGAGTTTAAGTCTTGAATACTGTAACTTTTTAGTAGCTTTATAAACAAAGAATCAGCTGAAAGACATATTTTTCTCTTCTTTGTGACAGATGCCGTAGAACTTCCCTCCCTTCTTGAATAGCCTTCAAAAAGGCTATTGAAACACCACTAATTATTCAATTACACAATTCAACAGCTGTCTAGAAATGAAACACTAGCATGGACAAGAAGTGAGATATTAACAGGTTCTACGTTGGCTTTGCTTCGTGGAGCTTTTTTTTAAAAAAAAATATTCAGAACTACAGTATTGTTACAGCAAAGTTTTTTGCAAAACTTTGTAACAGGGAAAAACACAGTTACTGAACAATGTCTTGTGTGTTTAAAGACAAAGAAATCAATTTATGATCTGCTTTAGTGTAGATGGTAAAATCACAAGCTTCCTCCTCCTGCCTGCAAACACAGTAGTTCATGAAGATCTAGTGTGCTCACTCTTTTTGTGCAGAACTACAAACAGGTTTGGTTCCATCAGACATCTATCAGGTATTTGATCCAAGGAGATTCTCAATATCCCCCGAGTTTGATAAAATCCCTAACTGGAATCTGGATGTGTGATTCAAAATGTTTGAAAAGCTTCATTATCTTTCTGTTTGAAATATTACTTTTGTTGAAGCAGCCAATACCAATTTTTACTCTTTTCAGAAAGAAAGAAGTGGCTTCTCAGTCATGCAACAACTCTTATTCATTTCTTTCTATTATTATTCATGCTCTTTATTAATCTCAGTGGCAAGAGTAACATGAACTACAGAGATTGAGAATCACTCAAATCAAAACTGTGCATCCAAAGACCTGTCCAGTGCTATTTTCTTCTTTTTCACTCCCTCTCTCATACCTCACATACTTCTAGCAGAAGTGCCTTGAAGAAACACACTAAAACAGAGCACTCATCTCAATTTTGCACAGGAAGAGCTGCAGAGTTTACTCTGAATTGAAGATCAGAAAAAACGCAAAAGTTTTCAAATAACTTTCAACCTCTTCATTTATCACTAGCACTTTTTTGAAACTCTGTGTCCTAAGAAGCATTTACTGAAGGTTTGTTCAGTGAATAAACACTCTAGACTAATTTAGCCACCCAATGGATAACTGCTTCTCCCATGCCTTAGCTAAAACACTTTTTTGTTTTAAGCTAAAATATTGAAAAAGCTGTTACTAATTTAGGGAAAAAAACATTCACTAAAGGTACTTATTTTTCATTCAATTTCAATAATGAATTATCAAAAGAAAAATATTTGGAAATGTCATCTGAAAAAAAAACAAAAAAACACCACACACGAAAAAAACCACACCAGCAATTACATTATTCTGAAAGCTAGATCATCAAAACAAGAAGGAAACACTTTTTTCCCTTTCACAAAATTTGAAAAACCGATAGCACCAAATATTGAAAAATACCTACTCCTAGCAATAAAACTACATTTCCAACATTAAGCAAAAACTTAAAGATTCCTGTCGCTGTTCAAACAAAAAGGCACTTTCTTCACTAGGAGTTAGCAATGACTGTTCATCCAACTGCGTAACAGAAGGAGAACGCTGTGCTGTTACATCCATCCACCTCACAAGCTCCCAGCGAAGCAGAGCTAGAATTACCAACACTGGCCTAAGTGCAGGAAGGGATAAGTGGAGATTTAGTCCAGAGAACTTCTGCACAAGCAACAACCGATACAGAATTTTTAATCCTAATGAAGGGAAATACACGTGACGTTTAACACGCAATTCTTTTGTGCTCACCTTGGTAGTTCTTTAGTAGTGACCACTGATTAAAACATGTACACAATACTGCACACAGCAAAAATGACACAAATTATCTTAGGATAAAAGGACAGGCATCTCATATATTAACACTGGGAAGACTTAAAAAAATAAAACAAAACACCAGAAAAGGAAAAAAAACCCACCACATAACTGTTACCAGTTAAACAGCCATTTGCTGTCACAAGCTTCTCTGTGGAATGATGACCTTTGCTGTTCAAAGCAAAGTATGATGCACTTAAGATGTAAAGTAATAAAGTAATAAACACAGAGAAAAGATACATAATGGAAAGAATAATCACATGATTAACAGCAAAGATGGGTTACTGAAAGATAAGCCACTTACATTGACCTGTATATTTATTATTGCTAGTAAGTTCATAACATTTTGACAGCGTTACAATAGGTCAAGAATGTAAAGATACCAATCTCAAACATTTTGCAATAGTAATGCAATTGTAAATCTACTGAAAAGAATCAACCCTTGCCTTGTTAGAACCATCACGCAAGAGAACTGTGCCTCAAGATTCACCTCTGAACTTACTCTTGCTACTAAAGGTGGGAGTTGACCTCGATGATCCTTATGGGTCCCGTCTAACGAGATATTCTATGATACTTCCTTTAAAAAAAAATGGCTTTAAATTTCAAAAGAACATTACACATAATTTATTCTGTGACCACAGTTTGAAGAAGTCGGCATTCTAAGGCCACAAGTTCATTCATTTTGGGTTTTTTTTTTTTACTGGTTTTAAACAAGTTCACTTATGCAACTGATTTTTAAATCCCATCACATATCATAACTTTAAAGCTCTAGCATATCCTGAGACAAATCTGCACTGTATATTTAAAAGGCAGGATTTATTGCACTGGCTGTTATCCAATTAGCAATACAAAGAGCAAGTTCTCTCTGCTAACTCATCTAAAAGGATCGTGTCATCTGCATATGTCTGTTCATTATCAAACCCCTTTTTTCAGATTAATAATAAAAATATTTATTACCACCAATCTTTTCCCAGAAATATCACCTCAGCCTGCTGTCCTACACCAGCTAATTTACCAATTTAACCAGGAGGTTTTGTTTTGTTTCATTACCTTTCTGAAAGTTTCTTGACTGCTCATAAGCCACCACTTATCCAAAGAGATCTGGAAGCAACTCAACAAATGACTTGATGGAGTTGTATGCAAAGAAACAACTTTGTTTATCTGCAGTGGCCTTCTTTTACTTGCTTATTTCTTCTTCCTCTCCCTTCAATTCCAACAGACCCATCAATATTTCTCCAGGCTTTCTTTCAACACATTTAAATAATTCCCTACGATTTGTGGAACTCTTCATGACTTTTGCCTGTAGGTTTTTTGCCATTACCTTGTCCCAACTTCCCATCTTCTACTTTAAAATGGAATACCAAATGGAATGGAATAGCCAATTCAGTAGGGCTATTTCAATTTCCTGAATCCAACTTTTCACCAGAAAATATTCCTGAATTCTGAACATTGTCCTCCCATTGATGTAACATTCAAGTTCCCATTATCATCTGCAAGGTTATGAACTCATTGACATCAGAGAAGTTACAGTAGAAGAGAGAGAGTCAGCAGTCTGATCCTCAAAATTCTCCCCTCTTTCAACTTAGATAATAAACTTTTAAAGAATGACAACAAATGCCTTTTGAAAGTCCGTAGAAATGACAAATAAAGCATGGAAATATCTGCAATCTCATAAAGGTGTTTTAACTGTTCTTTGGCTTCAGTTGGGGTTTTTTTATTGTTTCTTTGGGGATTTTTTTAGGGTAGGAGGTGGAGGGTGTTTTAGATAAATGAAATTACACAATTTTTAAGGCAAAGGCACTAACTGAAAACAAAAATAATTTCAGGACACTCAAGATTTCGTGCTTAACTACTCCAGGCAGCTGAAGATTTTGAGGACCTGTCGGAACAAGTCCAGAGGAGGGCCACAAAGATGCTCAAAGGGCTGGAGCACCTCCCCTATGAAGGCAGACTGAGAGAGTTGGGGCTGTTCAGCCTGGAGCAGAGGCGGCTCCGGGTAGACCTTACATCAGCCTTTCAGTACCTAAAGGGGACCTACAGAAGAGATGGGGAGGGACTCTTTATCAGGGAGTGTAGTGACAGGACAAGAGGTAATGTCCTGAAAGTGGGGAGATTTAGATTAAATAACCTGAGATACTGGAACAGGTTGCCCAGAGAACCTGTGGATGCCCCATCCCTGGAAGTGTTCAAGGCCAGGCTGGATGGGGCTATGAGCAACCTGGTCTACCCCATAGGGTCAACCCCATGGCAGGGGGGTTAGAACTCAATGATGTTTTGTTTGGTTTTTTTATTAATCGACATATCCAGGATTTTTCAGAAAAAGATACCTAACTGTCAAATAATGCCATATAGGTACAAAACAGCAAAAATTACTTAACCTTTTATTGAAAGGTTATATTGAAAGGTCACATCCACAATAATTACAAGTCTCCACATTTTTACAGTGTCCAAGGACACACACCAAAAATAATGGGGTGAAAAAAAAATCCAACCAAAAATCACAATAACTAAAACAATCCAAACACAACCGGAAAGCAAAACAATGAAAGTCAGCAAGCTTTACAAACACACATAAGAGTTTCAAACACCTGAAAGAAACTGCAGCATTCAGACACCACCTAGGGCAGTATTTCCAATAATTTCACTCAGGAAAAGGAAAGCCTAAAGGAGCCACAAATTAGTCCATGATTGTTGTTCTGAGAAGTACCCTCAAGATCAGCACTGGGTGAGAAAGACACGTTTAACCAGGAGAAGGAAGAAGCGTGCATGCATGTATGCACATGTGGGTTTTTGAAGAACTTTTTTTTCGGGTGGGGCGGGGGTGGAGGGGGGAGAAGATACTAAGCTGTCTTTAGACTGAAAGTATCTGATGTAGTGGTTTAACCTTCCGATTCAATTTTTACTTGACACAGACTTGGAAAAGATATTTTTAATCCTAATTGTACAGGAGAACATTTCCTTTTGATAGTGATGAGCAACAGCTCCTCTTTGTGAGGAAACCACCATAACAGAGAGATGGGGCCACTTTGGACCACTAATTAATTTGAGGTTCCACCGTAGCCCTCAGGAAACTTCACCAACATTTAAGAGCCTCTCAGACAAAATTATATATTATGGCAGATCTTTGATCGAGAGCCAGGCAACTCACTGCCTAAAGGATATTTCCCAGACACATAAGAGTCCATGAATCAAAAGAGGAAGAAGGTGTCTTCGTGAATGTTGGTACCTCTCTCAGATAGAAGCATCCTGCTATTCACTTAAATCCCCACTTTCACAGAATCTGAGAGATCTAGAACATAAGAGAAGAGTCTTGAACCTTAACAACTTTTTTTTTTCAGTATTGGACTTGAACGACTAGTTTCTTATCAGTTACAAAACAAGGAAATGGTTCTAGTAGCACACATTACGTGACTGAATCCAAAGAATAGTCTTTTGTTTAATTTAGTCTTCTTTCACCATAGTTTCTTCTACTCCTGATTCAGTACGATCCTGAAAATTCAGAGACATAATGCCTACAAGGTTCCAATTCTGTTACCCAGACTAAGAAATTTACTTTCCCTCCAAGAAAACTCCAACCATATAGCTTATTTAATAATATAATCTTTTCTCTTCTTCCCACAGTATTTTCTGCAGTTTCTGAGAAAACGAGGCAGTGATTACATCCAGAAATGTACTAACATTTACTGAGACATGAAGTGGAAAAATTGCATTTGCAATTATATTTACTAATAAAAGAGTCAAGGAGTGAGTAACTTATATTTGTGAGAAAAAGCTGTAGTATACTCACTGGACATTAAACGTGAAACCTCTGCCATAACCACACACAGTAGTAATGACAGAAAGCATTGAAGAAATATGCAGTAGTTTGTCTTTTTTCAGGATACGTTAGACCTCCAGCAGCAGTACTCTGTTCACTTTTAGGCATCACACTTTCAGAGACATGTGAACCAACAAAAGTTTGTTCAAAAGAGAGCAACTATAATGCTTAGATATTTAAAAAAGGCAATCTGCAAGGAGAGATTGAATGAATTAGGATTGCCTAGTGTAAAGAGGAGGTGACTATAGTAAGAGCATGGTAACAGTCTCCAACATGTTAAACACAACTTCAAAGGGAGAGAAAATATTTTTTTCAAGTCTGTAAAGAACAGAAGAAGAGCTAATGAGTTTCAATTTCAACAAAGAATACTCATGTTACAGAGTAGGAAAGTTTCCAGTAAACTACCAGAGAAGTTCCAGAATTTGTCATTGTATTCTACCAAAAATTATAGACAAACACAGTTTCAGAATTGTATGACCAAAATTTGGGCATGTTTCAAAGATCATTTCCACTATCATCACGTCCCTATTTGCCCAGTGTTCATGCAAATCAAGCAGTCTCAGAAGACACAGTATTTTCCCCATGTCTATCCTGAAAATTCAGTGGATTCAGTGCATTACAGAAAGACTAAACAAAATGAAACTCCACGCGTATTCGTCACATTGCTCTCTCTCCCTGCAGCAGCTCTTCTGCCTCTGATTTTACGTGGATTATGTAAGGACTTACATTTAAGAGTCGATACTTCAAGAAGTTACAGGTAGCACAAAAGAAAGCAGGAATTTAATCCAATTGTATCACAATTGGAATAGAGTCTTGCTAGAAAAATAATCTCCACATTGTGAATTTAAAAACCTAGAGGGGCTAACAGCCCACTGAGACGTCCAAAGGCGACTTTGGTAATAAAATTTAAAAAAAAAAAAAAAGAGAATTATCATGTCTGTTCAGCCTAGGTACAGAAACAGAATGAGCATGTTTAACAGAAGAAACATGAACACAAAGGAAAAATGCTCACAATAATGTTTGCTGTTTCCTACTTCACCACCTACAACGGCAACAAATGAACAGGCGACAGCAAAATCCATCCGCCACCACAAAGAAACATGACCCATTCACTTGCAGTGTTCAAACTAAGAACTAAAATTAAACTGATATATTACAATATTCCAAATATTAAATGCCTACATCCCACTGAAATTTTCTAGTCTATGAAAGAGTAACTGAGTATTAAGTTCCTGCCATTTTAAAGCTCTGTCTACTTTCAAGCAAAGAATGAAAACTTCTCCTCTCTCTACTCCACTGAAACCTAAAGTACTGAGAAAATACAAGACACGATGGCGCTGCTTTCCCAGCTACCAGTTACATACAGAGAACAGTGTTACTGTCCTTGCCTAGCTAGTATTTCCAATATTCTCTGTAATACCTTCATAAAAATATAATTTACATTGTAGCCCCTTAATTTCATTGCCAGATTTACTGTAAAAGTTATCTACATCTTTTCTGGTAAAGAAATATAGTTGCTGGAACAAATCTAACTTTTTTTTTTTTACTCCATAGGCCATGATGCAGCCACAAGCAGTGGGAGGCATCGAAGTAAAATCTGGACATTTGAATGACAAAATGAAAAGAGAAGTATAAGCAAAGCACAGTGACACACAATGACACTAGTCTGACATTTTTAAAAAGTAACACTACTTTTAAACCAAAGTGAATAATACAACTGCAAGATCAAAGTCAGGGTTAAAATTAAAATCTACCACTGGAACTGAAACTTCAGTTTTTCATGGCACTTTGTTATCTTGATAGGTGTAACTACTGCTCTCTGAAACAGAAAGCAAAAAATATAAACTATGTAACGGCTTTCAAAAGTAACCCAACCAAATGACAAAGGTAAAACAATATACTAAATTGTGGACAGGCCAGGTAGATCAAAAAGAAAATAAGTTTCTAAAATGACACTGTGTCTCACAAAACTGGAATTGACAATGATTGGTCATGACTTAATGACTGACATGACACACATCCCAAAGAAGATTCTTTCAGAAAGGAAAAATCTTTCAAGGAGAAAGCATACAGAAAAAATTCAAATGCCAATTATTATTATTTTTTAAATGAAGACAGTAAAAAGGTAAAATGAACTGTGAGCCAAAGTTGGCTCCCTGTATCTTCAGTTTTATTTATCAAACTGAAAAAATCTCTCCAACTTTCTCTTTTCCTGTATAAGACCAAAACTATGAGATGTTCTGTTTGTATTACAATTACACTAATTCAATGCAGGTCACTTGCTTTTTACTGAGTCCAGATGACATTTAGTAAGCTAAACATGGGCCAATTAGCTTTAAAAAAAAAAAAAAAAAGGGGGGGGGGGAGGCCGATTGCCGCTGGGTAGGTCATACAGTGGCTACGGAACACAATTGCTTGAGTTACATTTTGACTAACATCAAACACGGAACTGAAGCTAAAAACTACCTTTTTTTTTCTGCATGCCTTCTAGATTTCTCACATTGAAATATACTAATTTGAAATCCAACTCTTTCCCACCCTGAGGTGATATCTATCACCTATGTTCTATGTCCTGGTGAGAACAGACTCACCGGAAGTTTTTGTTGTTTCCTCTTTCTCCACTCAATTTAAAAAAAAGCATTTTTAATACTCTAAGAAGTATAAACAATGTAGTTTCCACTTTATTTTTAATATCCCCAGTGGCTAACTAACCTTTTCAAGCCTGCTCATTTGAACTTAACACAGTAAAAAAGAAAAACATAGCACTGGAGATTTAGTGAACACTAAAAATAATAATGGTCTAAGCCTCTGCTATTTCTGCAATAACATTTGTATTCTTAAATCAACCTGAACTGCCATGTAATTAGCCATACAATAACCTTTACTGATAATGCAGAGAAACTAGTTCCAGAGGAGTAGGAAAATCCTCAAGCTTATCTCCAAGAAGCAAATAAACAATATGTCTTGGTTAATGTCTTAGTCATGATCAAGGACCAAATCTTTTCTGACAAAAACACTAGCTATAAAATGATAACTAAAATCTACACTACTAAATAATACATCAATCTAGACTTAGTGAACTGACTGCAAATCTGTCAGGGGTATTGCTTCAAACCATGTCTGGATTTGGCACCTTTTTTTTCTTCCAGAAGTTTTCCACTTCTCAAACAGTAGTAACAACTGCTGAAGTAAATTTTCCTGTGTATTAAAAAATAGTAGCCCAGTTAGTTGCTTATTCTATAAGCACACAGAATTATGCAAATTTATTATTTGTATCATCTCAAGTTTTGTACCCATTTCTACTTCCTCCCAACATGATCGGCTTGGCTTTTAACAGAGTTCATCCAACACAGGGAACAGGAGCATAACGCTGTACATGCTAATTAGATTCCATTATGCTAATGACATCTAATGCTAATTAGATGTCTTCCAGACTTGGTCATCATCTTCGAAATATTGCACACCCTAGAGGAAATACACAGAAGTCATGCAGATAAACTGCTCAGTTGCAGATGGTATCACCCCGCAGGATCAAGGACAAAGAAAAAAAATTCTCCATGTAATGAAGAAAAAAAGCTCATAGGTAAAATGTAACATTTTGAGGCCAGAATATGTACAGACACTGAGATAAAAGAATCCACAATAGTGTGAATTGGCCTTGCACCTAAATTACTTTGCTTAAGTCTAGTTTTAAATAAACCTAAGGGAGAATCTAATTCTTTTTTTTTAAGAAGCAAGCATCTATCAAGATTCCCAAATTATTTAACCTGGAATATGTTATTGCAATGCTGACAAAATTGTATAGGTTTTGGTCTAATCTGTGGTCTGTGTTGTATTGCCTTGTTCAAAAACTTACTTATTAATCACACTTCCTAAATTTTTGTTAGGGTGTCATTTAACCTATTGCATTTTGTTCCATTCAGGCACGTATCATAGCTTCCCTACAACGACTGACACTGCAGAGAAAAAAACCCAACTGAAAGCAAAGCCCTCTTACTGTAGGTACACACAGAAATAACATTCCTTCACAAACAGTTTAGGGAACAAAAATATACAACCTATATTACTGGAAATATTACTGTTTAGCAATGTGGCTGTTGCAATCACTCAAGTACGCAAACAATACAGCAATGGCTGAAGCACTGACTAGAAATACTGGTATTGTATAAATGGGCCATATCACAGCCCTAACTCCTAGCAGCTTGTCCCCAGTTTATGTAAAAAAAACCCTCAAGGCAGAAGGGGGGAACGAATTTTGAATGCAAAGGTTCAAGACATGGCAGCCATATACAGTTAAATGTAAATGGTCTTTCTCCTTCAACAGATATGTCAATAGCAATATGATAATTATTCACTGAGTAAACGACATAGTTGACATGAAAAGCATCTCAAAGAGCATCTTATCAAGACTCGTCTCATTTGAACAGCCTCCAAATGGCAAAGTACTTTACAGTACGTGTATGGAAATACCAAGTGAAGGCTTTGCAGATCTGTGAAAGGTACACTTTGAAAATACTGAAGATCTCACCTCTCTCTCTCACTATAATTGTATGTATTCATTTCACTCAAACAGCTTCACAGAAATTCCTCTATCCAAAACGATGGTCCCCAGCTTGAGATAATAGTATCTAAAGAACTCCCTATAGCAGAGACAATAGAGGCAAGATATATTCATAAGCAAATAGAAAAATAAAGCATGCCTGACATCTATAATGTTAGCTAAGGGATGCATACAATTTTAAAAAAAGTCTCAGCTGGTTAGCTTCCCAACATAAGAAAATAATAACCTAATCCCAATAAAAGTCTGCACAAAGAGTCACAACATTAATCAAATTGCTCCATTCCTCTGCAAATACAAGGTCAACAAAAAGGAAGACTATTAAAAGGTGCAGATGGAAGCAAATGACTACAGACTTGAAAGAACTTCTGAGGGACAGCACAGAGTCACAAAACGGTTGAGATTGGAAGGGACCTCTGAAGGTCATCTCGTCCAACATCCCTGCTAAAGGAGGGCCATCTAGAAGCAGTTGCCCAGGACCATGTCCAGACAGCTTTTGAATACCTCAAGCATGCTCCAGGATACTTCCAAGCTGAATAGGGCTCTCAGTACTCAAATACAGCATGACTGAAGAAATAACGTTCCTCATGGAAGCCAGTAAATGGAGAAGTAACACAAGTGATAAAAAACAAAAAGCTTGATATGGAATAGGGAACTGGATATGAAACATGGAATTGTTACTTTCTGTAAATTTCCAAAGCAGAAAGACTTCCTGTGGAAGTCCCTATCTCGAAGGATAAATCTTGAAACATTGTCCCAGATCCAAGTTTTTCTGAAAACTGTCAGAGGCTCCTCCTGAGTAATATTATACTATTGTATATACCTGGGATGAAAAGATAAAAATTGAGCATAATAAACAAACAGCTTCATAGGGACTCAGCTTCCCTTGACTTCTTGCATCCTGCCTTTGCCAGTGTTCCTCAGGCAAAGGACCCTCATCTGTGAGAAAGCAGCCTCTCCTAGGAGATTGCTCCTCTTGGTCATATGTACATATAAGAGCTCCTCTGTGGCCTGAGGACATTATGTCCAAAGTTTCTGATGTGAATGATGAGAAGTGGATGATTATATCATCATCTTGTTAAAACTGGATGAAGACTGAAGCTATACCAGGCAACCTGAGTCTCAGAGATACTGTCAAAGTCAGTTATGAGCTAGCACAGCGTAGATGTGAATTCCAGGCATACAGTCCAAACAACGTACTAATATAAAACAGGGCCACCACAAGAATAAGACTTTGCATTAAGAGTGCCATGACTGTACCTACAAACTCTACATCTCTACTAGTCCTTAAATTTTTCTGGAACATTCTTTCCTCTATCACTGTATTTAGAGCTGACGTCTTCCCTCTGCAACCCTACACATTTAGCCTAATACCAGGCTGCAAACTGCACCTGAACCTATTTCAAATCAGAAACAACTGAATTGGAAGATAGCAAGAGCTGGAAAGTTGCTGAAGACTACTGGCTCAAACTTCAGGTAGACAAATGCTGGGCGCTCTGCCTGAAGACATGGCACTCAGCCTGAAAGCACTGAGTGCAAGTGTTAAAACAATGGCTTCTCTAGAACAGACAGCAAGACCCGAAAGCACAGAGGATGAAATCCTGATTATTCCTTCTGCAGTTTCACTTGGCTTCTTACAAGTAGTTACGTGCGGTGATGTTCTGAAGCAATGACTCAAAAACAGTGTAGCACACCCTAAAGGGCCTTTCCTTTGGCATAGCCCCAGGCGCCGCATAATCAAGGTCCCCAACAGGCCCAGTGTCCAGTGAATTATCTTCTTTGTCCACAAATGGATATGGCAAACAAAGAAAGGAATAAGCCTTCATAACTTAAAAGGAACATAAAAACATAGCTGGGAATGCCATAAAGGTGATTAAACAAGCTATCCAAGCAGAATAAAGATCATTCCCTTGAAGAAAATTTCACTTATTTTAAGCAGGCCTCAATCTGGATGAGGCTATTGAGTGTATCCTCAGTAAGTCTGCAGATGACACCAAGTTGGGCAGAAGTGTTGATCTGCTTGATGGTAGGAAGGCTCTACAGAGGGATTTGGACAGGGTGGATCAATGAGCTGAGGCCAATGGTATGAAGTTCAACAAGGCCAAGTGCCGGGTCCTGCACTTGGGTCACAACAACCCCATGCAGCGCTACAGGCTTGGGGAAGAGCTGCTGGAAAGTGGCCCAGTGGAAAAGGACTCGGGGTGCTGGTTGACAGCTGGCTGAATATGAGCCAGCAGTGTGCCCAGGTGGCCAAGAAGGCCGCTAGCAGCCTGGCATGTATCAGAAATACTGTGGCCAGCAGGACTAGGGAAGTGATTGTCCCCCTGTACTCAGCACCGGTGAGGTCCCACCTCAAACACTGTGTTAAGTTTTGGGCCCCTCACTACAAGAAAGACATTGAGGTGCTGGAGCGTGTCCAAAGAAGAGCAACAAAGCTGGTGAAAGGTCTAGAGCACAAGTCTTATGAGAAGCAGCTGAGAGAACTGGGGTTGTTTAGTCTGTAGAAAAGGAGGCTGAGAGGAGACCTTATAGCTCACTACAACTGCCTGAAAGGAGGTTGTAGCAAGGTGGGGTTCGTTCTCTTCTCCCAAGTAGCAAGCGATAGGATGAGAGGAAACAGCCAAAAGTTGCACCAAGGGAGGTTTAGATCGGATATTAGGAAAAAATTCTTCAATGAAATGGTTGTCAAGCATTGGAACAGGCTGCCCAGGGAAGTGGTGGAGTCACCATCCCTGGAGGTGTTTAAAAGACATGTAGATGTGGTGCTGAGGGACATGGTTTAGCGGTAACTTGGCAGTACCAGATTAACAGTTGGACTCAATGATCTTACAGGTCTCTTTCAACCAAAACAATTCTATGATTTTAAGCAGTAACAAACTCCATAGACAGTCCTAACTCAGCCGACATAAAAAAGGAAAGTGGGATATGCAATTTCTCAACCCTCCCTTTATACAAAGGAAACTAAAAAGAAGGAGTGTGAGCATGTCTGTTACAAATTGCTGGGCTGTAACACCTTACTGTGTTAGACTGACACAAGCAAGCATGTAGAGAAGGCACCATGCAAAGAGAGAAGACAAATAGTTCGGTTGCTTGAGTTGAAATTCAAGCACAGACTAAACCAAAAAGTTTATCTAAAAACAGCAGCAGAAGTTTTAGATAAAATAAATTCAGGATAAATTAATTCAGAGATTCAATGCCTGTCGTTATATTTTTCATACAACAATATGCAAGGACTTGAAGCCAAAGTTAAAATGTTTTTGTGTGAATCTGCCTACCAGTACAGACAAATACAGAATGATGTACCAGGAGCTCTGATGAACTCTGCTCCAAAGGATATATTTGACAATCACTTAATGTTGGGAATGCATAACAAGACCCATGTAAGCAACAAACATTTTCTACACACTAGTTTAGCATTCCCAAGGCACCCATTCTTAGCAATAAAACTGACAGAGCCTCGGTTTAGTATCACATGGAGATTTAAGTTCATGATAGCTCTTAGGCACAAATAAGATATATAAATATAGCTTAAAGAGCTATATAGAGACCAATAGTTCACGCTCGTGTAGGCAGCAAGAAGACATCATACAAGTCACTTAACTAACAATGCCTTCTGAGTGTTGGTAAACATAGAGATTTAAACAAATCTGCACTTTTTGCTGCCTGAAAATAACCAGATGTAATAGGGCATTATTTGCAAATACATATAGAATCAAAGAACTCAAGCGTGTGTGTATATATTTATGGAGTTCTTTGGGATCTAGCTATACCTGTATATAAAAAAAATAATTCCATATATATACACACATGTGAGTTCTTTGATTATAGACATTGATATATATATATAGATTTTATACATACACATATATACCTCAAAGACCTAACTCCATACAGAGAGATATATGTATATATAAATATCAGTAAAAATAAAAATTCATTGTTTTCGTCACCTTCACTCAATGGAAGCAGGTTTCCACATGTTTGGAAGTGGCTTGTAACCATGGGAAAGAAATTATGAATAATATAATGCTCATTCTTGTCTGAAAATCCTGAGGCTCCTGACCATCTATTTATCTTCTGGAACAAGTTTTTTTAAATCCCCACACACAATTTTCACAGATGTGGGGAAAAAAAAAGGCGTGTGAAACAGAACTGCAATCTCTCAAGGAGACTCTGCCAAGCTTCACCCCTCTGGCTTTACTTGTCTTTCCTCTCCTGCCTGCTAGCAAGCTCCACTTTGCCCAGACAAAACACCAGGGGTAAGAGAGGAGGTGGAAGAGGAAAATTCATGTGGAAATCAGTGAAAAAGACAACAGTTCTGAGCAGATCTTGCTTGACGTTAACAACACAGACCAAGCATCAAAGTCTGGCCTCAACTTATGGTGGAGGACCAGCCAACCATTACTCTGGCTCAAAATAGGGCCATCTAACACCCTCCACTTCCAGAACATATCGCACACCTGCCAAAGGACATAAAATCTTTTTTTGAGAACCACTGTTTTATGTATTAAAAGTATTGGTTAAAAATTAAAAAAAGCTAAGCATACATATTTTAATCATTTTTAATCATCTATAGCAAGTCACCTTCATTTTAGTAGTGAATACTCAACCAATTTCCTCGCTTAACGATAAATTGAAGAAGTAAAAACATAGAACTTATCTCACAAATTTGCCAGTTTCCGTGAAGAACGGCATCCAAAAACAACACGCTTTACCTTTGCATGCCACCCAGCATTAGATTTCTCTGCCATTTGGACTTAATAACACTTCATACATATAAATGACTCTCTCAAGGAAGGAAAAGCCATTTTTGGTAGACTATCATTGGAATGGTTACTTGAACCCAGTAATCAACAATTCTTTCAAATTCTTATCATATTACCAATTTTTTATCAGAAACAGATGTTAGCAGCACAACTTAGTCAGAATTATTGAACAACTTTTCTTTCAATTTCATAACAAATTAGGCAATGCTTAGTTGATGCATCTGAAAAAAGTTACAGAATCGCAAGCCCTAAGGCGCTGTACTGGGTGTCATAATTTAAACCACCAGCAGCTGAAATGCAAAGGCATTAGAAACATAACATTTTACTCTGTAGAACAAATTTCTCTTGCAGATCATAATCTTTATTTGTTAATAAATCCTGCAGTCCCAACAGCAACCAAAAGCTACCATTTCAATGTCAAAAGCCTAGTGGAATTCTTACAAACTTAATCCTAAAACTACCTGAATGCTTACAAATTAGTACTGAAACATAAAAAATTAAATAAAATTTTATTTATTTTATTTATTAAATGCAGTCTTGGGCATAGTGACCACAAAACAATAGAGTTTTCAATTCATAACACAAAAGCAAAGAAGAGACTATTGAAGGGAATAATGCAGAAGTCACCTCACCTAGAGAGTCTACTACAGCAGCTGAACTTAGGTAACAATTCTCCGGTTTAAATAGAAAAGAAGATATTTTCAGTCATTGTCTTTAGGTCCAGATTTGGTGTCATGGTCCCTAGTAATCCAGTTTACTGCCTTTACAGTCACTCTGCGGGCTATTTATAAAAACATAATTGTCAAAGGAAACCAAAAAAAGTGAAGATTTTTGTCAATTGCTGAAATTCTGGAGTGTGAAATTGCTTATTTTAGTAAGAGAGCCTTTTGATCAAAATAATGATATAAAAGGCAAAAAAAAAGTTACAGTGCAATTGCCAGGGTTGCCAGTCTCCATCTAGTCACCATATGTCTTCTGATAACTGTTATTAGTTAACTGTGTTACAAACACAAGCTCGACATTCACTGTAGACCTTTTTCTTCCATTAACAGTAAGGGTTAATTTTATGGAAAACAAGTTCCCTCAAGGTCTGAAAGAAAGCTGAGACAACTTTTTTTTTTTCCTGAATATAAGCAAGTAATCAAGGTAACATCCTAACTAGACTATTAAGCAGCAGTGGGAAAAGAACGCACTCAGTGTGGGAAACAATACCTGGAGGACACATCTCACCCTTAATGGCGTATGAAAATGAATATTATACCCACTGACTTCATCCAGAAGAAAAACATAAAGTAGTAAAGGATCAAGAACAAACTTTACAAAAAGCCAGCCAATGAGCTCAAGTTGCTTGAGGAAGCCAAAATGTGCCTTATCAAGCTCTATACCTGTAAGGATTGTCAAAGATATGAAGCCAGAAATATAAAATCCTAGTGATTTTTTCATTTATTTTTTTTTCAAATCTGAAGTTAACACCACAGTTCTAACAGTATTGTTTGGAAACATACTTTTACCATTGCTCTGCCGTTATGCTAAAATATTTACAAAGGAAGAGGTGATAAAGAAAAGGAAACAATAATGAAAAACTTTCTTTCCTACCTATCTGTACTAACCTAATGTCAGTGCTAATAACCCCCAGGGGCACCAAATACTGATTTCCTTTTTTTCAAATATGAAGAAATCGATTTGGATGACACTGTTTGCTGAAAGCAAAGCATGCCTAGATACAGACCAGTCTTTTTTAAGTCACCTGTCAACCACAGATGTAAAAAAATAATAATCATAGGGATCACTTCATCTACCAACAAAATACTTTCAAGAGGCAGATTAATCAGTAACAGATATAGTTTTGATGCAAAGGGAATGCTTGTAACTGCATCATGTTTTAAGAAGAACACACATACACGACATACGAAAAATTTAATGCGAAAGGCCCCACTTTGATCCCCTCTTGCATAAATCAAAGTCTACAAAAAGCATGCAAAAGCAGGTCTAATGAGAACAGGTTCCTGAATGGTGAAAAATGTGTTAAGTAATTTAAATGTTCTGCATGATTCAGAAATAAATGGTGGGATTAAATTTAGCCTACAAGAATGTCGTTAATCTCCTCCTACTTTCTTTGATGGGGCAAGGAACACCAGAGGCTTTTGATCAAAATGATTGATGCATCTCAAAAGATAAATTAGAGCACTTCTTCCCAAAGTTTTTAGGTTTTCCCACTCAACTCTTTGAATACTATAAACACAAACATGTAATTTTTCCATTCATTTGGAAGTCAGTAGTATTGAGAGCTCAGCTACATCAAAAACACGCAAGATACAGGCCCATTTGTTATCTCTGGGAATCTTTAAAAAATAATCTTCTGTACCTCTAAACCATTTCAAGACAGACAGAAAGACAGGCTGGCTTCTTCGAAGCAGCTTCTCAACAAATCCTTCATCTGCAGACCTTTACGTTCGTGTATAGTAAGGTGAATTTAGGGTGAATTTCTTCCTCCAGAAAGTCTTTCCTGCCCCCCCTTCAACCAATATCACATCAATGAAATAATGTACAATGCTGTTCAAAAACCAGCTGTGGCAGCACAGCTGATGTGATACAACTATGCCGATGTAACAGCTTCCTGCCACATGAAAGGGAGATTACTCTTCCCATCACACACTTCCAGTGATTTTTCCGACAGCATTAAACAAACTGAACTCATTATTTTGGGAGAAAATGACTCCCATCTCAAAAAAAAAAAAAAAAAAGGCACTTCCTATTATAGCAGAAATTTGGATCAGCTCGGCAACAATACCAGACAAGTTTGTCAGGTATGACAAGCACAAGAGATCACAAAACACTAGGTGCAAAAATCCTGAAACACCTTAGGGGTGTTTCCTTTCACAGCAGCAAAGCCAAGTTGATTCAATTTTACACTTCCGTTAAATTGGGCGAAAAAGGTAGCAAAGCTGTTTAAAGTTTGTGATTATTTTCTCAATGATTTTTCTCAGATTTTTGTGGGGTTTTTTTTTTGTTTTTTTTTTTTTTACTTTAGGAAGTATTTTAAATTTCTCTTTATAGAGTTCAAACTCAAGAGAATTTTTGTCTTAAGTTACAGCCATTTTGTGAAAGTTTTCAGAGCAACCCTCGATGACAAAGTTTGCAGTTGAAGGTGTGACTGTGCCGTTTTGGAATGGCTAGAATGGATGGAGTCAAGTCATGATAATTCCAATTTTCTGCGTTCATTAAATTTGCCCAGGTCCCTTGGCCAGATGTTCCATACTGCTATTCCCCCACATAATCATTGCTATGGAGACACACACCAGATAAAACACATTTGTCAGTATTACAGTCACATTTGTACTGTGTAGCCATATTATGGGCATGTTAATCCGGCTGATTTTTGTCGCAGCTCCTTTCAGACAACACTAAAGCAGCTTTAGGAATCATAATGCCAGATCAGAAACACTGCAACAGAACACACTCTCTCCTTCAGTAAGCTAATTTTAAAAAGAAATTTAATAGGTTAAACTTTGTATCAGCTAACTTTATGTTGAACCAAATCTTAATCTACCCTCAGCTGGCAAAAAGTCAACAAATCAGCAGCACAAATACGGCAACGCATGTTTTAGCCACTTAGAGAAATGCACTCCTGTGCCCACACTCAGTCCAGGCACTATGAATGAATCCAGTATTAAAGGTTAGGAACTACAGCCTGAAACAGCAAGTATTTTTTACATGTAGAGAGGTAAACATGTAAACGGGCTCAGAGGCCGGGTGTGCTGCTTTGGATAGAGACCCACAGCTGGTGCCAGCTCAGATGCTGCCCTCTGAGAACACCACTGCCTGAGCACCCATCAACTCTTCTTCCTCCACACAGACAGACATGGACTTTGCCTTTGAGCCTGTCCCGCTGTTCATTCAGGGCTACAGCAGTAAGACCCCTCTCCGCTACCACCAGCTTACTGTAGTATTTCCAGTCTAGCAAGAACCTTCTAGCTATTTCACACTCCACATTTCACACTGCAGAAGTGGCATTACATCCAGTTGCTCCAGAGTCACCATTTATATATGACAATTCACATGATGCAAGAAGGATCAACTTTTAAGAAACTTTGTACCGATTTCTCTACAGAATTCAACCAGACTCTTTAACAACACTGCATTCAATAAAGCTCCTTTTTCAGTTTGTTTTAAAAATTAGGAACTTACACGTGCTAATTTTGATGCCCAAAAATCAAATGCTTACTGCTTCTCAACATCTAAAAATACAGAAAATCATAGAAATGAGTTGTGTTATTCAGAGAAATAGACAAAGAGCAAGATGGAGTAACATTCCTCTCTCATCCGACAAAACAAAACAAATTGAAGTATTTAACGTGCACAGTTTCCCTGGAGAAA
>JAOXNO010000013.1:136896000-136912606 GCA_028565335.1 Limnodromus scolopaceus
ATGGAGTAACATTCCTCTCTCATCCGACAAAACAAAACAAATTGAAGTATTTAACGTGCACAGTTTCCCTGGAGAAACTCCTGGAGAAATGTTAGAGGACAGTATGGGCAAGGCTCACTAGTGTCTGTATGTACCTGCCCAATGCACACGTAACTGCTGTCCCAAGGCAGCATTCACAATTATTACATTACTTAAGGCACATTCTGGTTGAAACACATGACTCTTTCAGGACATGCATGTCAGTTTGCCCATAAGTCTTGTGCTTGCTAATGCTACCTGTTGTACATTTACCTATGTAAACAGTCATAGCATGAAAAAAGGAGCAGCAGCAGACAGAACACTGGGCTGCCACCTCTGCTGCCAAGCCTACAGACATAGCACCAGGACGCTGGGAAGTACCACAGCGGCCAACATAGGTTCCCTGGAATTCCATCAGAGGTCCTCCCCACCAAAATAGTCTTTTCTGAGAACAGATCACTTCATTATTTTTTAATCATCAACAGTATAGCATGGAGTTCAGGAATATAGTCTGCAAAAGAGGCTTTTGTTGGTAGAGGTTTCCAGGTAGGCAGGTACACACAATAAGCAGTATTTCCAAAAGTTACATCCATGTTTGCTTTTCACAAACTAGAAACTGATAATGCATTAAGACTTGAGATGACTGGAACGCCGTACAAATAATCTTCATAATCAATGTGAATTCTCAAACGTGGTAAAGAAGCAAAGAAGAAAGTAAAAACCTGGAGGTAACATTTGTCTTGGCTTTATTTCTTTCCCTTGGGAACACCAATAATGAGAACTTATATCTGGAATAAAAATTTGGCTCCATACAGACCACGCGATCTAAAAATTATGAACTTTTACTCTACTTCTCTGCAGGTAGACAGTACAGCTTTTAAACACAGCTTTTTCTGCCACGGGATATCAAAAGTACATCCTCTATAGTCTCTCAATGCATTTTTAAAATAAAGTAACAACACAAACTGGCATTAATACAGAAAATTCTCAAACAAAAATCATGAACTGCATACCCAAATCATTTGAATTAGTTCACAAACTAACAACTGTGAGTTAGAGCTTTGTTTAAGTATTTAGTCAGTAAAATAAAAGGCTGACATGAAAAAGCCAGGCTGGTTTCATTCTTCTCTAGAACCAGGGTGGTCTACGGGCAATTTTTGATACCACTGGTGTTGCCGGGGAAACAAAATGAAAACAGGTGCCATCAAATACAAATTAAAGATTTAGTTTTCTTTTAAACCACCTTAAAACAAAGTTTCCATAAACTTTTTAACTGATACTACTACAAATTTGACAATACTTTATAACAAGAAAAGGATTATAAGTTGTCTTTAGACCATCAAGTTTTAACTGAAACAAATTTAGACTGGTTGGCAACCCTTCCTTTTAAATAAATTTCTTCCATTAAATATGCATCATCCTCTTTAAAAATGACCTAGTGTACATTTTAAGGCAATATAATACCAAGACAGAAACAGGGTACATACAGCCTTAACAAGCTTTCTCCATTCCAAATTTTACCTTCCTTTCAATCTAAGCAATTTTTTAAGATTTTTTTACAAAGTAAACAACCACTATAGACTTTAGCGTTTAAAGTATAGATTAAGCATTCAAAAACCTCATGGTAAGTAGCAATAGAAACTTAGTATTTTCTTCCTAATCTGATTGCAGTTTTCTCTCATATTATTAAAAATCAAATAAATATCCCTTTAACTAAAATGCAAGTAGATACATTTTGCTTTTAAAAAGTGTAATAACATGTTAAGAATTTGGCGATATAGTAGTCAAGTCTCTTTAAAGCATTTTGTCCAAGTCAACCAGCTATACTGACAGAAAACACGTCAAAGCTTAAGAAAAAAATGAACATATAATTCACTTCAATAAATAAATGTTGATTCAAGCTTCCAAGAAACTCTTAAAATTATTTACCGAGCTTTTTGGCTTAACAAGACACTAGTCACATACAAAAATCCAAATAGACCTACTAATTAAAATTAATACACAAATTCCCTTTTCTTCAATAAAGTAACTGCCAGACCTCTGAATAAAAATTAACATTATATATTTTGTGTTAACCCTGGAAATTGAAAGATTATAGAAATAAAAAGAAATAGAAGCATCTATAGTAAATATATATAGCTTGGCACTTAAAAGTTTTGAAATCTAAGGTATATTTTACAGTATCCTGCGGGGTATTGTAGAATTTTTAGGAAAAAGAGTTCTCATAAATCTGTGCATAAACACCAGTGAGTAATTTTCCAAGTCCATAGTGTAAGCTAAAAAGAAATTGAATAAATTCAGTATACAATGATGTGTACAAATGGTGGAAATGCTTTTTCAAATAAGAATGTATGTAAGGTTAATTAATAAAAAAGTTTTGTAACATTAAAGTTGTGATTCTAGTTTTAATGCGTCTTGATGATTTACTACTACTGATTGCCTATTTCAAATAAAATTTTCTTGAGATCGTCAAGTTGCAAAATAGTTTTCTTTTGCACTTTGAGCTACATTTACAGTCTTGCCAATATCACTAATGAACAGATCTACAGTGATTTCAAAGTTCTGAATGAGCTTTTTGCTGGGCTCTTGTTTGCTTATTTGTTTTTAACATTTGTTCAGGGTGAAAGCGCCAGCTCAGCAGCAGAGAATAATGGTAACCTACCCTGCACTAGGTTTGTTGAATACGTGCCTGGCTTTATCCACACTAACAGATCTTTCAAATAATCTTCCACAATGCTTACAGATGTAGGACTTGATGCAATGCCCAAAGTCATCAAGAATCCTTCCATCAGTTTTATGGCTTCACTTAGCCTCCGTTTACTGTCCCAACGTCCTTGAAAAGTAATATTCCCAGGTCAAACATTTCCCTATTAAAGTATCTTGCAAATAAATGGGTAGTACCATGGTATGGTCCTTTTTTCAGATTAGCACTTCTAAAAATCTGAATCATACACAAAAGATACACAGCGTTACATGAAACTAACCAACATCAAACTTCCTTTACAGTTATTTTAGTTAAAGTTTCAAGTTAACTCACTTGTGTGTAATTATGAAATTACTGTACTGATCCTCCACTTACTTTGAAAGTGATTAATCAAAGTCAGAGAAAACCAACCATCAACTGAAGTATGTTTCAAATTTCCTATTCAAGGGTTAGTCTAAAAAGATGAACTAATTTAATTTTAATTAAATCCTCATTTAGAAGCACGAAATAAATGTTTTCCATTTAATTCAAATTAAACTCCAGTTCCAGTCCAAATTTCAAATATTCACTGCTTCTGCTACTTTATTACACATGACAGATTAACATTTCCTTTTTGCACACATATGCAACCAACAAACCTGGTAACATTAAAAAAAATTAAAGAAATTATAAATTATACTTTTAACAGTAATAAGCGTATTATTTATTCCACCCAAAAAAATTCTAGTGATATGAAGGACTGAAGATGCATGCTCTAAACCACAGTGAAACATTTATGCTAGATTCTGTAACCACAAACACTTTTAACTGCACTTTATTTATACTGCAACAGTTTTACCATGCGAACTTTCAAGCCATCTCTTCACTGAAGGGAAAGACAAGTTAGAGAGAAGCAAAAAAGAAGAGCAGTTAAGAAAAGCAATACCTACAGGAAAACAACAATTACATACATCAGACTGCAGACTTTTCAAAAGCTTTAATGTGGATGAGAATAGGGCCTTGTCATCTTCCGATTTAATCATCATACACACCTCAAGTAATCTAATATTTTCATAGTAAGCGATCCAATTCTAGTGTCATATCATTCTGTGCTGATCAGACAAACAATGTGAATGGATGTGAACCTTTATAAAGCTCCCATTTCCTCTCATTAGTGAACTCTTCTTCCAGACTTCACAGAGCTTCCCCTGTCTTACTACAGTAGCATCTTCTGGATTTCTAAAGCTGGACTCAATCCAACCTAGTTTGCTGTTATTCCCATCTTTTACTTTCTTCTGCTCCTTACATCCTGCTCTATGTCATTTTTCCTCTCTATGAAGAATCAGATACTACCTTGTCAGTATCTTGATTAAAAGAAACTAGATTATCAGGCCAGTCTTGCACCCCTTTGCGAAGCTCTGGGGAAAGACAACTGAACGACTGTTTGTACCCAGTCTTTCACGTGGTTTGTACTCTCAAGAATACCATAAACCAGAAAGATCTGTCAGTCTTTTCTGTGGGAAGAAGGGAATACAGGCTCTTGATAAAGCAACGTGGCAAAACCTCTTCAAAAAGTTCCCTTGGAGCATCAGGGAGAAAATTTTTATCATCTGCAAGTTTTGCCAGAGGACAAATGATATTTTTCCTATCTTGCTTTCACCACAGTATTACAAAAACTCTCCTTTCCACATGAAATGGGCTGATGTTAAGCATACTATCCCTTTGCATAGCAAGCTGTCAAGTCCTGGAAACTGAATGCTGCCACGCTAGCACATTACTCTCTGCGAGGCTCGACACACGTAAGTGAATCTGGTAAAGTCAAGCAATGAATTATCTAATGCAATTTAAAAAAAAAAATCTCAGGCTTTATTTCATATGTTTTGGAACTGGACACCTTTAAACTTGTCTTCAGTGTCTGAGAACCACTCACGTACTATTTCTTTTACTCTGTTTATCTTATTTGGATAAGCCATGCTCGGTGTATTGGAACTTTCATTAAAATTCTACACTAGACACGCTGAAAAATGGGAAGAAGTTATATTTCTATATCACAAGAAACTAGACTATACCCTGGGAGTGCCTGCCTGGGCTGACCTCCTCTCTCACCTCAGATTATTCCCCACTGCGTCCTCTACAGAGTCCATAGAAGGGCTGCTCACAAGCAAATAAGTAAATTAAATCCTGTAGAAATTTGCTTCCTCCATGAATCCGGCAAGCATTAAATTCTAAAAAAGAAGTTATGTTCAAAGTGTACTATGTCTGTATCTATGCCTAGCATTTCCACAAAGAATAGGAGCCTAAGGAGGAAAGTACTTGAACTCTCCCTAGATCACCCTACATAAGTGAACACTAAGCACATTTTAACTAAAATCGTAACTTTAAGTTTGGAGATCTATATATATTTGGGGGGGAGGGGAGAGAAGGAAGGGGAGGAGCGAGAGAGAGGTATCTGTAAAGGAAGATCTCTGCAGCTCTATGAGTACTTTCCCCATGAGCTACACGTACAGCTTTGACAAACAATGACTTTTCTGCAGGACCAGTTTGTACTTCATTTCATTTCAATCCACTGCTAAAAGTAACTCAACCACAGTAAAAACTAATGTCAAACTGGCACAATTACCAAGTACCTAAAAACTGGCTCTTTTCACTTAGTAAAAATGACATTGCTGCAAGAGTTAACAGGTGCTTTAATTGTATTCCAGAAAATTTATAATGTATTTCCTCAAGTTAAGTTACATATAACAACCCATAGAACACTTGCTTTTATAGACTTATTAAAGAATGCTGACAAAATAAGCAACCAAGTCCAAGTCTCATTACAATTACAGCAAGCACTAACTGGCATCTTAACTCAAAGAAAGAGCAACTTTCCTGGTGATACTAAAGTTCTATGCAAAGTCTATGCAAATATCTTAGTTAGGTATGCACATCAGGTAGTTTCTCACCAAAAAAAAATGGAATATACACAGATATGGAAGATTAAATGTACAAAATTACTTATTTTTATTTGCCCAACATTTCTAATCCCTCAATTCCAGAAGCCTTGTTGAAAGGAGTCAAGTCATGAACAGGGTGTTAGGAACCAGCCTGCACCTCAGCTATAACACACCACATCAGAAGGAGTTCAGGTAAAGAGGTCTGTTAACTATAAACACTGATCATTCTTTAAGTTTAAAAAAAAAAAAAAAATAATAATCTGTGTTTGTTTTGACAAGTGAAATAAACCTTGAATGAAAAAGCACTTGGCATCTTATTTTTTAAATGTACTGCTGAAAGAAGTGTCTTCTCTGGGTTTTTTCATTCATACAAAAATGGCCATACAACAATTACTTATGTTTTGACCAGAGCAGGTGGACAGGTTGCTTACTGATTTGAAGTAGAAGCATATTTAAATGAAATTTTAAAGCTTTCTTTTTTAAAACACTCTTAACTAAAGCAAGTCACACTTCCTTAACAGTTCAACCCTAAAAAGAATGTTGTTGAACAAAAAAAGAAAACTACCCAAGATCAGCAGTGGTACTAGTACAGGTGCAACTGATTTGAAGCATATACTACTACTACTCTCTCAAAGAAAAAAATGCTACATATCCTATTATCATATGGAGTTGCATTTCTTGTGGTGATGGATGTGAGAAGCAACTCCTTTGACAGTGATTTTTTTTCTTTTTTTCTCAACCCATATAGAGAACATAGTTTATTTTCCGATAGACAAACACTGTCTGGTATTAATTGTGCACTTTTTTTTTTTCTTGAATAAAGTTATAACATCTATTTGAAATTCTGGCTATAAATAGTAAATATGAAGTAATAAGTAAGTTTGATAAATACGGTAAGTATGAAACACCTGCCTTCAGCCGCATGCAAACAGAAGGCCAAGGGAAGTTGTTTACCCCATGAAGTTCTGCTGTATCATGGCAATAGCATTTAAAGATGCAAGAACAAATGAGGCAGAGAAGGAGGGAGGCTTTTTGGGGGGACACTTACCTGTGAAAGGTCTAGAACCCTGTCTCATTTTATTGATATGCCCAACTAGAAAAAGTCCAAAAGGATAGGCTACAAAACAGTCAATTTGTCCCTTACAACAGGCATTTCTAAGGACCACCTCCAGAAAACCTGTGCAGTCTGCAGACATTTACTAGTCTATCAGGAAAAGGAAGAGCAATCTCCTTCCTTCCCCTGAGACTCTTTACATTCAGAAGGTAAATGAAATCCAGAGCAGCAAACCCAGCATGACAGCACTGCACCTACAGCTATAGCTCCCAAGAACAACAGTATCTGGAAACATTATGACCTTTGATATCCTTATGTATACAGGACTTTTTTTTGAATAATAATTAGTTTTAATCATAATAAGTTTATAAATGGACAACTGAGACTCTGGTTTTGCAATTACTTTAAGTCAACTTCAGCACTAACTTAGCTGATCGCTAAAAAGGGATGACCCAATTCTCCTACTGGTTCCAGCCACGTATTTTTGCCCCCCAATCTTCTGATCCAGCTTATCGTGTGTCCACCTAAATGCTCATTCCAACAGAAATGGGTGGTGAAAACGCATGGAAACAGGTAGGAATACCTCTTCTTTGCAGCCATTGCCTGCATGTAGGCAAGTTTAAAGCAAACACAAAAACTTGATTTAAAGCCTAGAGAGGTTCAAAGGTCTTCCAACAGCTCTTTGGAAAGCCTGCAGCAAGACACATCCTTCTCCAGTTCTTGTCTACTGCCTCAACCCTATCACATCAGTGTCGCAGGTATTCATTTATTATTTACGAATTTAAATCCTGTTCTGAGATGTTAGGTTTATTGAGAAAGACAAGAAAAGACACAAAATAACAGAAGATCCAGAGGAAAAGGAAGTAACTTTTTTTTGTTCTTTTAACTATATGCATTCCTACCATTCAAAGAATCGGATGCGTTAGGGTCCCACACACTTTTTCAAGACTTAAGAAAGGACTTTTAGAATTAAATTCTTTTCTAAAGTTAAGCAAAAACACTAAAATAAGAAAAACATGTAATACACTTTTACAAACCTACTTAAATTAACATCACTAGTGCTGAGATAAGATAGGTGAACTCCCAAAGAAAATAATAGAAACCAATGAGACAATTCCAGCTGTTGGAGAAATGAAATGCGAGAGTCACTATACAGAAAGACATCTGACATGGTCAGAAGTAGATTTTCTTTTTCCCTCTCTTCAATGTCTGGCTCAAAAGGCATACAGGAAACCATTTGCTCAATGACTGGAAAACTGGTCGCAATCAGACAGCGATGCTCAACATAACACCTTCCTTGGTTGTTGCAGCTTTACACAGCAATAATTCTCACTTCCATCTCCAGTTTTTATGCAATATGTTGAGAATAAAAAACTGGGAAATGGTAGATTGTTATAAGATACATCAGAAATAAAAGGTTATTACAAACAGATTAGTCCAGGGTGGAAATTACACAGGCTAAGCAGGAGGCATGGATAATCTGGGTAAGTGCCATGGAAAAATAAATACCATGATTGGACTTAAGGCAAATGGAAGCAGTTCAAATTGGCGTCCTCCAATTCACTGCAGAACATGTGATGCCCACATGTCTATTTCCAACAAACTTCACTATAAAGAAACAAAGACCAATACTGTGAAGTGTTGAAAAACACATCTACCACCAGCTTCTTCCATACCACAGCAACATGAATTATTGCAGCTGTCTGATAAGCATGAAAGAAAAGAGTGTGGGGTTTTTTTTTTTTTTTGGAAAAGAGCTACCAGTATTTATCTGAAGCACACCACCCGCTCAGTAAGCACTGACCTTGCAAAGAAGAGCAGTTCTAGCAGGTTAACTTTTCAGAACATCAGTTCCTTTATCCAACTCCGTGTGAGGCCACAGAATTAACAGAAAGGTCAGGAACTCCTCGCTAGGGACTGGTTGTCTCTATAATCAGCAACCCACATTTAAATTGGCTTAAATTGATCATGAAAGTCACAGCCTCACAGCAAGAAGTGATCATGTCATTGTGAATATAAGGAAAATTTGTGGTAAGGGTGGTCCTAGAGAAAGGACCTCAAAAAAACGTTATTCTTAAGTTTTAAAATTAGCTTTATGGCAAAGTGTTGTTAATCTACTTGTTAACAAAACCAAATATCAGCAATAGGTGGATTATGATCAAGTAAAAACTTTGCAGCTTAAAGGATCTTCTACCAGAAAAAATTCTTTTACATGACAAATTTGAGATCATGGCTTGAATTGCAAAAACAGAAGATATTTCAAAAGCACATTACCAATTTTTACCAAAAAGCAAGATCACACATACTATGGCAAAACAGTGCCAATCTTTATGCTTCCATTATAGATTTAAAAAAAAAAAAAAAAAAGGAATTTTGAAACAAGCAAATCATAATAAAGACAGATATTGCACAAAGATGAGAGACTGAACAAAGCAGTTAATGGTCTGAGTTAAATTCAGACAGCAGTAGGACATAAATACTTCATCAGAACAGGACAGAATACATGCTGCAGTCAACGGGGGACACAGGATTGCAGCTGTTAGAACATATCATTGCAGCTTCAGAGTAGGAGCTTGAGTCTTGCTCTAGAACCACACTGAAGCCCCCCTTTAATTAGCTCCACTATAAATCCACAACTGCTCATCCCAGCAGAGCAATCAAAGGCAGATGCAACCACTGTTAGCCACATTAACCTTGGCTGCTGCACTGACTACTGCAATCAATGTGCTTTTAGCCCCACTGGGTGGGTTATCTAGAGTGAGTTTTTGACTTATCAGCAAATTCCTTGCTATTTCCAGTGGTTGTATCACCACGTTTTAGGGCAACCTTGAGAGCATTTGTATTTCTTCTTCCTTTAAAAATATTTGAAAACATTCCCTGTTTGATGAAAACTCAAGAGAAAATACAGAAGTTTCACTTTTCGTCATTAGCAAAAGCACAAAAAGACTCTGACATTGAATATGTGAGGCATTCCATAATTCTTACGTGAATAAAGCATTAGATTTACTGGGCTGGCAAATGGTCTTGACCTTTGAGCCTCAAATCAAGTATGACAACTGCAGGTTCTGCTGAACTCAGATTTGCAGCAGAAACAAGTGAAATAGCGCTGATGACACAGAGTCAAATACACTAAAACTGGAATATTTAAACACAAAAAAACTGCTGGTTTTCCCCGCACATGGAATTCCATTTTGCACTCCCCCCACTTCTCATTCTTTCCCAGCTGAAACTAGTACAATTCTTTGGAGTAGCTAGAGTGTGGTTAAGCAGAGGAAGCTATGCTTGTTTGCATGGAATCTGCTATTTCCTCTCTGCCAAAACACTTGTTTAAAGAAGTCATGTAATATTTCTATTAAGCTGTAAATGCAGTTGACAAGGAAATGGCCTACTGGCAGTGCATTACCTTTGTGGCAGTGCCAACCAGCCTACAGCAAAATAGTGCACATGGTAATTTCAACATGCATTCCCAAGTAACAAAATTGTGCCTTACATAAATACCACAGAACTCCAGCAACATCTAGAAAAAGCAATGAAAATTTGCCCAAGCTTTCATGCTTGCCTGTATCAATTCTATGTCATAACTAAAACCAAGTAGGAAAGCATCTACATATGTCCAAAAGTCCTGTGAAGCTGTATCATATGACAGTGGGAAAACTATTGCAACTTAAATCTGTGTATTTCTCGTTAACCACTGTAACAACTCACTAATAAAAATTAAGAAAAACTGCAGGTATCAAATATACAAAAGAGTACTAACAGCACACAAGCCCTTAAAAACCATAATGTAATTTATTAACAAGAACACATGTTCTATGTAATCCAGAATTGTTGTGTTAAATTACTTTGGCCTTTGATAGCATTCATTTGATTACAAGAATTAAGCAGATTCACAATCTTTCAAATTTAGTGACCTTTGATTTATAAGCAACCATTGTCAAGCATATAAAAACCCTTCTGATAATGTAGTCCTCACCTTTCAACACCTAGTACAACTAGGTTAATGATGTTAAAATGAACTTAGATGTAATTAAGACATTTTCTTTAAAAGTACAACCAAAAATCCCAGCATGATCAAACGTATTTAATCTGTAATCAACAGTTCTTCAAAATATTTTTAAATGTTATTTCATCTGAAACTAAATTTACATGAAAAACAAACTTCAGAGATACTTATTTTGTTCTTGGCTCGCATCGGAGTACTTTCAGTTTGAACAGGAAAATTACTAAGCTTTATTTCCAAAATTATGTCACATTTCTAATTGCAAAACATTCACTAGCTTTAACCAAGCTGCACATTGCCATAAAACTTCAGGAAACATCTCTGTTCCAAAGCACACAAAAGCAATAATCAAGAATCCAACAGCACTAAACACACTTGAACTCATACCTGCGTCACCTTACAGTAATAATACATGAAAAGTAGCTTCTCTTTCAACAGATGTGGCTTCCTTATATTAAGATCCTGATATATCAGGCACCAGCAAAAGAAAATTGAATAAAATAATCCACTATGTATGCCATTTTTGCAGCAAATCACAAAGATGAAAAAAATCTGCTTTTAGCAATATAAAATGTCTTGTTAATATCAAATGGTTTTAGATACAAACAGTTCAAGAAGGGAGTATTTATTGATGCTCGGTGCAATCAGTGTAGCTATTCCATAGCTCATTTCAAAAAAGTAAACGCATGACTAACAGTAGCAACAGTTGTTCCTAGATATTGTTCCCCATAAACATCTCCAAGGAATTTCTTCATAACTGCTACTACTCATAAAGTAATTCATTCTATTTACATTTTATTTTGCAGAAAGTAAATTAATCCAGTAACAGACTTTAAGAGTTAGTAATAAATAAAGTCAGAGGTTACCAATATTGCAGTGCTCACATAGGACAATTCTAAATCCTTCTTCAGGTCATCCTTACTTCAAAACTCCGTTTCAAAGGAAGATGGTCTCTTGGTTATGGAGCTCTTCAAGTGCAGGTGCAGTATACAATAGGCTCTATATGTTGCCTTCAAGTCAATTAGGCACTTACTGCTTTAGTTCTCTCTCAAGCAGAGATAAAAAGCATTCTGAAACCTTAGAGTCATATTAAAACACAGGCAAACTGCAGTAAGTGGGACGCAAGACAGCAAGTAAAAATCCTTAGTCTTAAAATCTTTGTCAATAAATGCACAGTTTTATGATTCCAGTATATAGGGCGTTTCAGGTTTTTGTTTTGGTTTGTTGTTTTGTTTTTTCGGTTTTTTTATTTGTTAATACAAGCAGCAAGAAAACACCACCACACACTCTTACCCTCATTGGATGAATATCAGCATAGGGAGGCTTTCCTTCAGCCATTTCTATTGAAGTGATACCAAGGGACCAGATGTCTGCCACGCAGTTATAGCCAATCTCTTGTATTACTTCAGGAGCCATCCAAAACGGAGTTCCTATAACAGTATTACGTTTTGCCATTGTATCCTGTAATTATATTATTTATACAATTAAAACAGAGACGCTTATTTTCAGTTTCTTTTGATATGAATTCTATATTTAAAAGTTAAATTAGCCACCCAAAGGTCAAATCGTAGTGACTTCCAAGACCAAACAGATTCAGCCCATGAGCCCACAGAGGCCAAACAGGTGAAAACGATCATAAACCTCAAACAAGTTTAAGCGGGATCATCAGGCACTCGAAATGCACTGGGTTATAAAAATAAACTAAAAACTGAACAGCCTTGCAATACATTAAATGTTCATCATGATAAAGAATGTTCACTTTACCACTACCACTAGTCACTCCTCAGACATAAATTCAAGGCAGAAGGAAAAGACAAAAATAAAATAACATAATTAGGAGCACTACAGCATTTTTAAATTACTTTTCCCACAGGTACTTACTGTTAACTGGCCAGCCACACCAAAATCAGCTAATTTTGCATGTCCCTCGGTGTTAAGAAGGATATTTCCAGCCTTTATATCTCTATGTATTTTTCTCATAAAGTGCAAGTATTCAAGACCTTTGAGAGTAGATTTCAGAATAGTTGCAATTTCATCTTCTGTTAGCTGAAAGAAAAGATAAAACCACCTTAAGGTATACACATAGAGTCTATATATTTGAACTATTTAAAACATGATCATTTAATAATGAATATTACAAATAATAGAGACAATGCATATTAATAAATTTTATTTTAACACAGGAATATGGCCAATAGCATTACAATTCAAAACTCTGACCTACTAACTTGATCTATATAGCTTGATTCTTACATGCCTAGAGTCCAGTTAGAGCAAATGAGTTGCAAAACTAGAGAAGGGACTGATTGATGCAGATCAGATGGCGAAATATGCAATATTCTCTTGCCTGTCAATCAAAAGTTACTACTCTCTAGATGTTGACATCCTTCATAAAGACTGCTGCACAGTTTCTACAACTAATACATTTATCACTATGATCATACATATTAATTGTCAAGTTATGCATTACCTTTCTCAAAACAAAGGTAATGGTGGTCACCACTGGACTAAATGACACATACCAGCATACATCCCTGGAAAAAGAGATAGCCCTTTCTTTACTGTGGAAGGCTACAGCTACTCCTCAAACATCCATGCTCATAAGTTCTTCGCACAGTTCGCCCAAACTAAAACAGTCCTACATTCGGAAAGAGATGAAAGGAATCCCATGTTTTCTTTATTTTGCAAATTCCTACATAGGAAATGCTCTGTCTACAATTAATAGTATCAAACGTTTGTCCACCAGCTATTCCTTCCTAATTGCACTACTATTAGTTTCTCATTGCCAGCAAAATTTACAAATTAGAGAGAATGAATTAAGAGCTGCTTTTTTTTTAAATATCTACCAAAAACATTAACTTTGCTGTCTATGCAAGTGTTTCCTGTTAGTTCTTAAGACTAAGTGTAGACAATCCACATGAGCTACACTATAATATATCATGTTACTATCGGACTATAAAGTTGTACAATTGAACTAGCAGAAAGCTTAACATAGTTGGCCCTGAATATATTTTATAAGACAAGCCACATTTTAGTAAGCACAACTACCACTATGTGAAGATAATGCAACATGTCAATCCATGACTTTCAAAAGCAGTTGCAGCCTGTTAATATCGTCTGGTCTCTTAAAAAACATACTCCTTTACATAATGTATACCAGTGCATAATACTATTTTCTATGGCCATGTTGAATTTTTAACATGTTTCTCTATGTTCTTTAATAATAGCATTGCCTTCAGTTACTTCTGAGTTTAGAACTTAAGAGTTCCTGAAGTCAACAATACATTTTGCACAGTTATGCTTTCATATCATGTTTGCTGTTTATTTTACAGTCAAGATAAATGGAAATGTACTCTCAAATTAGTCAAGTAACTAAAGACAAACTGAGAAACAATACAGTAAAAAAAATAAAAGAGATATTTTCACTTATCTGCTTCATAAACTACATGAACTACTAGTAAGTTATCAGCTAGCACAGCTGTTCATCTTCATTGCTTTAGATCAACATAAAAGGAACACGTAAGCTTCTGAACAAGTGTTATCAGAGAAACAGTAAAAGTAAATCTTTTGCAGGTACCAGACACCCCAAGAACACTTCTCAGATTTTGATCAACATTTATTCTAGAATAAAAGCAAAACACACACACACAATTCATCCCATGTGATCCAATTTCTCAAGGGTACACAAAGAAACTATTCATGCAACTGAAATGCTGTTCAAGTACAGTACATAGATGCTTTAATATAAGAACTAAACAAACGAACTTGACAAATTCTTAGAAATGAAAGAAACTACAAACTGAAGATGAATACTCTAATTTGGCTGCAACACCAGGTTGCATTTTTCCCCTTTCTCTATTTTTCCAATAATATACAGAAATTAAATGAAGCAATAGCAATTCCGTCCAGTTTCAGTTTTGAAAGTATTAGTACACATCCGCACTTCCCTCCAAAAAAAACCGCCACCAAAAGCCCACAAGAAACAAAAAATGCACTCATAATCACTCAAAGCCAACAGAATGACTCAACAGAAAGGAAAAAATGATTAGTCAGCAAGATTACCTGCACTTAAGTTGCTCATAACAAGTTTTAATTACTTAACAAACAGAACCACTTCCCTATTCCAGCTTCTATCCAGTCTCATAAAACCTGGGCGTGGAGCCCAAGGGCGCAGTTACACACGCATTTATTTGAACAGCAGTGCCAAGCTCCAGTCCCTCCTTTCAGTGGAACCTTCAGCAGTAATTCCCACTGTGTGCCAGCCCTTCCACTCAACAACTGTAACTGACCCTAGTTAAAAATAAACCTGTCCGCCAAATTATTCATCCAACAATTCAGTTCCCCCGATTCAATTCATGGCACAGTCAACAAGGATGCAGCAGAGCAGGAGCTGCTCAAACTGGCATTGCTTTCCAAATAAGAACATGTATCGCTATACCCAGAGTCCTGGTGACTTTTTATAAACCTTTCCCTATGCAAGTAGAGGATGAAATTGATGGTGGCGTCAGCTCCATGCTCCATAGCAAGCACCGCCTCTGCTGCACATTGCGCCTTCCTTGCCTGTCATTTATCTCTGAGATCTTTCAGTGCTTCTATTCAGTGGCACGCTGCTCAAAGTCTTTATTTGTGCTACTTCTTTATGGTGACTACTCTGCTGCTTCAACAGATTGTATGCCAGGGGAACTGAAAACCCTGTTAGACACAGCTCAAACAAGACAGCTCTCCTGGCATCGCACCAAGGGAGTGAAATGACCTACCTGCTCTGGAGTCAAGGAAGAAGGGACTTCCAATCAACTGTAAGATAAACTAAACTATGGTCAGAAGACTATCTGGAGAAAGAGACAGCGCTCATTATATGAGCTAATAATTTTGTGATGAAATACACTAAAACTGTTATTATCTGAAGAGTCATACTACAGGCAATTTAAGCTCTGGCTATTAAAAAATACTGTATCATTAATTTTTTGTGATATGTTGAGTGTAACACTTTCTGCCAGAGCTTTGCCAACCCCACCCCTCTTCAGAAACAATACAACACCCTGAATCTCCAAGGACTTCTATGCAGTTAATCCTGAACATGCATGAAGAAATGATCCCAAGCACTTACAAATGTGTAGCATGATAGGCATACAACTTACTGCCCGCTTTCATCCAGAAACAATTATTAAGAGAAATTGTGCTTAGAAGGCTCTGCAGAGAAGGTCCCTCTTCAATATGATGTGTTCCTAAAGAGGTAAATCCCTAGCTTTATTTCTTAAAAAATTAGTGGTTAAACGACATGGAGATCTTTGGATCTACTCTAGATGGAGAAGTGCTTTTGCAGCTGCATGGCAAAACCCAGCTCTCAAAAGGAAAGGGTAACAGAACACCTGTACCAAAGGGCTGACAACCTAAAGACTGAGAATCCAGCAAACCAGAATGAGTTTGAGAGTACTGCAGCCCGATACACCATCTGGGGACCATCTATAAAGGAGAGCTCTAGCATGACTACATGTTTCAAAAGTAAGAAGTATTTAAGTAACATGAAAATACATACAGTGGTCAGAAAAGCCCACAAAAGTGAACATCACCTATAAGAAGTAAGCAGAGGGCACGAGTCATGTTTATCAGGAACATCAGTAACAGGGAAGCACAGGGAAAAAGGGGGAACAGGCTTACTCTGCTGTAAGTGTTCTGAGACACATCGACCCCAGTTACAGATGTCCCAAGTGCATCCGCTTGTGCTTCATAAAGTGTGCGTGTATATATATAAACGCACATGTATACAATCATCATACATATAATGTGATGCAGTCATAGAAGCATAGAATAGAATCATAGAATCATTTGGGTTGGAATGGACCTTAAAGATCATCTAGTTCCAACCCCCCTGCCATGGACAGGGACACCTCCCACTAGAGCAGGTTGCTCAAAGC
>JAOXNO010000013.1:136913418-136941178 GCA_028565335.1 Limnodromus scolopaceus
CTCTCAGAGCCCCTGTTCTTGCCTTCCGTGACCTGGGCAGTGTGGTTTGAGCCCTTGCCAGTGAAGACTGAGGCAAAAGACAGTAGCTCAGCCTTATCCATATCCTGGGTGACCAGGTCGCCCATTTCCTTCCGGAGGGGACCCACAGCTTCCCTCCTCTTGCCTTTAACCCTGATATATCTATAGATAAGTTCTTTTTATTATCTTTCACATCCCTGGCTAAATTTAGTTCTGCCTGGGCTTTTGCTTCCCTAACCTCGTTTCTGGCCACTCGGACAGTTTCTCTGTATTCTGCCCAGTCTACCCTTCCCTGCTTCCACCCTCTACAGGCCTCCCTTTTGGTCCTGACTTTGTCCAGCAGTTCCTTGCTCATCCATGCAGGCCTGCTGGTTATTTTGCATGATTTCTTCTCTTCAGTCACTGAAGTCATTCCTGCTTATATTATTGCTAAACATGGTCAACAATACAGACAGAATGCTCAGCTTTAATATCTTGTAATATTTAGAAGGACGCAATAAATTTCCAGCCTTACTCAACAAGTCAAGAAAGTACCACCACCTTCCCTATGCAAAATTACCTTTTCAGAAAAGAACATACTGCCATATTGAACGTGCTATCACAACAAAAAGATTTTTTAAATCTTTTAAAATTATTCATGGCATTATTTTCTGCAATTTAAACTTTTTACAGAACATACGGCATCTATGCATACCACTGAAAATATTGACAGAAATACAAAAATCTTCAAAAAAACCTTCTAAAACCACAAACATTATTTAACTATGGCACTATGACAGCTGAGCCCTACATACACCATTTCTTCCCCTACTGGACTTATAAAGCATTGTACAAAAAGTTATAGTTATGTTGTTTCTGCAGACCAAAACTGCCTGTTATAGATGGTTTTGCACAACATTAATGATATTTAAGTATTTTGTATGCTGCAAAAAAAGCTGATGGTATCCTGGGCTGCTTTAGATAAAGTGTTGCCAGCAGGTGGAGGGAGGTGGTCCCTCCCCTCTGCTCAGCACTGATGAGGCCACACCTAGAGTACTGGGTCCACTTCTGGGCTCCCCAATACAAGAGAGACATGGGCATACTGGAGACAGTCCAGCAAAGGGCTATAGAGATAATTAAGGGACTGAAGCATCTCCCACATGAGGAAAGGCTGACAGAGCTGGGACCGTTCAGCGTGAAGAAAAGACATGGTACCGAGCAACCACCTCTAGGTGGCCCTGCCTGAAAAGGATGGCTGGACCAGATGATCTCCAGAGGTCCTTTCCAACATCAACCATTCTGTAACTCCATATCAGTAACATTTACAACTAGATTATTTCGTACAGCAGGATTAGATGCATTTATGCCAATTTGAATAAATCGGGGTACTTGGTTTGTTTGTTTGACTGCTCTACATTTAAAGTTTGCGTATCACCTCAAAATATTTAGCTACTAAGGAATATCCAGCAAGTTAGCTGACTGTCTGAACAAAGTATGTAGAACCATAGAATCTCTGTGGTTGGAAAAGACCCTTAAGATCATCGAGCCTAACTGTTAACCTTGCACTGCCAAGCCTACCACTAAACCATGTTTCTCAGCACCACATCTACATGTCTTTTGAACACCTCAGAGATGGTGACCCCACTACTTCCCTGGGGAGCCTGTTCCAGTGCTTGACAACCTTTTCAGTGAAGAATTTTTCCCTAATATCTAATCTAACCAGCCCCCAGCACAACTTGAGGCCACTTCCTCTTGCCTTATCTCTTGTTACTTACGAGTCATAGAATAGTTCAGGTTGGAAATGACCTTTAAAGATCAAGCCTTTAAAGATCTAGACCAAGCCCCCAGCAACGAGCAGGGACATCTTCAACTAGATCAGGTTGCTCAGAGCCCTGTCCAACCTGACCTTGGATGTTTCCAGGGATGGCACATCCAGGCAACCTGTGCCAGTGCTTCACTACCTTCATTGTAAAAAAAATTTCATCCTTTTATCTAGTCTAAATCCACCTTCAAGTTTGAAACCATTACCCCTTTTTGTATCACAACAAGCCCAGATAAGTTTGTCCATATGTTTCCTGTAGGGCCTGTTAAGTACTGAAAGGCTGTAATAAAGTCTCCCCAGAGCCTCTCCTCTCCAGGTTGAACAACTCCAACTCTCTCAGCCTGTCCTCATAGGAAAGATGTTCCATCCCTCTGACCATTTTTGTGGCCCTCATCTGAACCCACTCCAACAGGTCCATGTCTTTCCTGTGCTGCAGGCTCTACTTGGGAGAAGCGCATTCCTAAGGAGGCAAATCCCTAGCTTTAGCTCTTGAAAAATTAGTGGGTTTGGTTCCTGCTGACTGGAAGCTAGCCAATGTCAGTCTAATTTAGAAGGACACAAGGGAAGACCCAGAAAACTACAGACCGTTTAGTGTAACCTCAGTTCCTGGAAAAATTATGGAGAAGATCATACTGGATACTACTAAAATATATTTAAAGAACAATGCAATCATCAGGCATTGTTTATAAAACATGTGTTTACAAACAGAAAGTCCTGTTTAAACTAAATGGATGTCTTTCTATTGATAAGGTCACCCATCTAGCAGATGAAGGGAAAGCAGCAGATGCAGTCTTTTGGGGTTTTAATAAGGCTTTTGATACTGTCGCTCACAGCATCCTTCTAGACAAGTTGTCCAGCTGTGGGATGAGTGGGTTGACGGTGCGCTAGCCGAAGAGCAGAGTTCAAAGGGTTGTAGTTAATGGGGCCACCTTGAACACTGTGTGCAGTTCTGGGCCCTGCAATTGAAGAATAATGTGAGGGTCCCTGAATGTTTCCAGAGGAAGGCAACCAAACTGGAGAAAGGGCTAGAAAGAATGTCCCATGAAGAACAGCTAAGGACTTTGAGCTTGTCTAGTTCAGAGAAACAGAGGCACATTCCTGAAGACACATTACCTAAAATGCATCAATGGCTTATGTCTTCATATAAACACAAAGATATGAAAAAAAATGGTTTGTTGGGAATTTTTTTTTTTTTTAACACAACAAGACACAACATATAGCTCTTCTCTACATCATATAGAGACTAGACAGTACAAAAACTAACATAAGCCTGACGCAGTTTGAGGGAACAGATCAGGCAAATACACTTCTCGAGCCTAGCAATTGCTGGAAGCAATAAGGGACCAAAGTATGTAAGAACAAGTCTAAAGTTTCTCCAATTATTCATTTATTCACAAAATCTTATAAAACCGCAAGTAAACTCTTAAAATACACATCAAAATAGTTCCTAATTATACCTCCTCCCTTCTTTACCATAAATCATAGGCTCTCCTCATAAGGATGGTTAAAAGTCACTATGCAGGTAGTGTAGTGCCTGTGTCCCAGCAAGTGACTTTCAACTAACAAAGGAAACAGCTAAGTACAGAATCAGCCCATAATACACCTTGTCATTGCACACAACTTGCCAGTCACCTAATATCCAGCACTCTCTAGGTCTAACAGTAGTTTGACGCTAACATACAAGCAATACCATTAATAACTACCACACAGTACAATTAAAAGAAACAAACTATTTGATATTTTAATATGAGGCATAGCACAGAATTGGAAGGGACCTCTGGAGATCATCTAGTCCAACCCCCCGCCAAAGCAGGTTCACCTAGAGCAGGCTGGACAGGAACGCTAAAGAGACCCAGGTCTCTCAGACTTTTGTCATAGGAGAGTTGCTCCAGTCCCTTGATCATCTTTGTAGCCCTCCGCTGGACCCTCTCCAGTAGTTCCCTGTCTTTCTTGAACTGGGGAGCCCAGAACTGGACACTACTCCAGATGTTGCCTCACCAGGGCAGAGTAGATGGAGAGGATGACCTCCCTCAACCTGCTGGTCACATGCTTTCTAGTGTGTCCCAGAAGACCATTGGACTTCTTGACCACAAAGGCACCCTGCTGGTTCATGGTCAACTTGCTGTTCACCAGGACTCCCAGGTCCCTCTCTGCAGAGCTTCCTTCTAGCAGATCAACTCCTAACCTGTACTGGTGCATGGGGTTATTCCTCCTCAGGTGCAGGACCCTACACTTGCCCTTGTTGAACTTCATTAGGTTGCTCTCTACCCAACTCTCCAGCCTGTCCAGGTCTCACTGTATCATGGCACAGCCTTTTGGTCTGTCAGTCACTCCTTCCAGTTTTGTACCCTCAGCAAGTTTGCTGATGACACGCTCTGTCCCCTCATCCAGGTTGTTGATGAATATGCTGAACAAGACTGAGCCCAGTACTGACTGCCGGGGCACACCACTAATTACAAGCCTCCAACCAGACTCTGCACCACTGATCACAACCCTCTGAGCTCTGCCATTCAGCCAGTTCTCAATCCACCTCACTGTCCACACATCTAACTCCCACTTCCTAAGCTTACCTATGAGGATGTTATGGGACAGTGTCAAAAGCCTTGCTAAAGTCAAGGTAGACAACATCCACTGCTCACCCTTCATCCACACAGCCAGTCATGCCTTCATAGAAGACTATCAGACTGGTCAAGCATGATTTCCTGTTGGTAAATACATGTTGACCACTCCTGATAACCTTCTGTTCTTTTGCTTAGAGATGACATACAGGATGAACTGTTCTGTCACCTTTCCATAGACTGAGGCAAGGTGGCTGACTGGCCTGTAGTTTCCTGGGTCCTCCTACTTGCCTGTTTTGAAGAGTGGTATGACATTAGCTTTCCTCCAGTCCTCAGGGACCTCTCCTGTTCTCCATGACCTTTCAGAAACAATGACAAGTGACTTCGTAATAACATCTGCCAGCTCCCTCAGCACTCATGAGTGCATCCCATCAGGGCCCACAGATTTGTGGTTGTCAAGTCTGCCTAGATGGTCTCTAACCCAATTCTCCTCAATCAAGGGACAGTCTTCCTTTGTCCAAGCTCTCTCTCCCACCTCCAGGGTCTGGGGTTCCTGAGGGTCAGCCTTAGCAGTAAACACTGAAGCAAAGAAGGCATTCAGTAACTCCGCCTTCTCTGCATCCTCCATCACCAGGGCACCCATCTCATTCAGCAGCAGACCCACATCTTCCCTAGTCTTCCTTTACTACTGATGTATTTGAAGAAGCCCTTCTAATTGTCCTTGACACCCCTTGCCAGGTTTAATTCCAAGTGGGCCCCAGCCTTCCTCATTGCAGCCCTGCATACCCTGACAACGTTCTCATATTCCTCCCAAATGTCCAGTCCCTTTCTCCACATTCTGTAAACTTCCTTCTTCCATCTGAGTTTTTCCAGAAGCTCCATGCAGGTTTCTTGCCCCCTTGCTCCTAGGGATGCACCAACCTTGAGCCTGTGGTGCTTAAATATTAACCAGCTCTCTTGCACCCCCATTCCTTCTAGAGCCTTAGCCCATAGGATTCCTCCAAGCAGGTCTTTGAAGAAGTCAAAGTTAGATCTCTTGAAGTCCAGGGTTGTAATTCTTCTTTTTTCCCTTTTCTTCCACACAGGATCCTGAACTCCACCATCTCATGGTCACTGCAGCCAAGGCTACCCCCAGTCTTCACATCCCCAACTGGTTCTTCTTTGTTTGTCAGCACAAGGTCCAGCAGTTCACCTCGCCTCATTGGTTCCTCCACCACCTGTGTCAAAAAGTTATCATCAATGCTCTGCAGGAACCTCCTGGACTTTGCATGCCTGGCTGTCTTTGCCTTTGCAACAAACATCAAGGTGGTTGAAGTCCCCCATGAGAACCAGGGTCTGTGATCGTGAGGCTATTTCCAGCTGTCTGTAGAAGACCTCACCGACCTCCTCTTCCTGATCCGGTGGTCTGTAGTAAACAGCCACAACAGTGACTCCCATATTAGCCTGCCCCTTAATTCTTATCCATAAGATTTCAACATGTTCTTCATCCACCTCTAGGCAGAGCTCAATATGTTCCAGTTGCGCTCTCACACAGAGAGCGCAACTCCACCACCTTGCCCCACTGGCCTGTCTTTCCTAAAAAGTACATAGCTATGTGTTACAGTCAATGTTGCTATCCTGGTCTGGATATAAGGTTCTTATACCATATTATTCCTGATCAAGCCATATGGGTATTGTATTTCCTGTTAAAACAGTTAATGTATTTTATTCTGAGCTTTTATACATACAGCACCATTCTTCCATTAGCATAGTATGCTCTATACCTCACACCTTAGTATAATTTCACAGTCATTAACTTTCTACTTCATTTCTGATTTCCAGTTGTGTCAAGATCCTCATTTAAAATCCTGTGGAACATTTATCTGCTTGGTATCTTTAGTTAGATATAATTCTGTATGCTGTGTCCCTTTGATGGGTTGGTGCTACCCCCTAAATATGAAGCAGCTTCAAATCCTTCATCATATAAACCACATGCAAGTTATATATTAAAATTAATGTGAATGATAAAGGTGAACAACTTTACAATAACTTTACAGTGTACATAGAAACATTAACTGTGAAACCAACCTTTACAACTGAAATTTGGAGCAAAGCAGATCACAGAATATTCAGGTGTTCTGAATCTATTAGGAGACCAGTTAATCTGCATATTTACATCTATGGATGCCACGCAGAAGTGAGATTGTATAAATGGACTCTTAAGTCTATCACACACTACCCAATCCATGCAGCTGTTGGGACAACTCATCTACAGGTTCTCTGCTCACAGTCAATCATTTTCCTTCCTGAGGGCCCCTCTGAAAGGGTCTGGGTCAGCTGAATTGCTTTAACTGCCTAAGTCCATTCCCAGCTGCTCTTTTTACACTAAGTAATACACGCACATTAAGGCTGATGCTTCCAGGAAGTATCAGATCACTGCATCTAAACAGCCTGATTAGGTCAAGCACACTGGCTAAGTGCACTCTCATGGCAAATAAAGGCGCCATGGTATAATTGTTCTTCCACCAGAAGCTATGAAGCTTGAACATCATTGATCTTATCTCCTACTTCTCCTATTCTTCATTTATGTGAAGACAAGACTGGACTAACAAAGAAGCTGAGATGCAGGACAGATGAGCAAATGAGCAGGGGAGATGACAGTTACTATGATATACTTCAAATATTACAGGTGGGATGTGTAACATGAATTAAGGCAGAAAGCTTCAGAGAGAAAAAGTTTTTTTTTTTACAGTTGCAGCTCTAGCCTGAAGTCAACGTTAGATTCTGGTTCCCATTGTCTGCTACAAAATTCAGTGAGACTACACTCTCCTGATGCCACTTCCCTTGAGCTTCTCCTTCAGAGCAATTACTTTTCAGACTTTTTTTAAGCAGATCTGCATGCTCTGTGTAAAGACAGTGCTCTTCAAACAAAATCACAGCCTATGTCTTGGGTGAGATACCAAATCATGACATCTAAATTACTTATGACAACAAGGTTTGGTCTAAGATTTCAGTAATTGTCTCAAACACCTATATTATAACTAATGGGAGACCTCAATATTACGATAATGGACAGAATAAGAATTCACTATTATAGGAGAACTCCGAGTTTTATTCTAGTGTAACAATTTAGGCACAGGATTGTACAAAGGAAGTAAAGCGGCAAGTTCTGTTCTTCTTACCGAGCCCAAGTCATGCTGCATGTAAAATCACATAGGAAATATGCCATAACAAACATAACAATAACCATTCACTGCACTGGTGATGATCAGTGTTGGAATTTTTTTTTTTCAGATGTGTGTTTTTGACATAATCCCAGTAACATAACTTTTGTGATGTTTCTTGAATACAATATGCAACAGCCCCCATGTTCTCTTATCCATAAATTAGCATTTTTAGACTGGATAATTCAAGATAGTGCTAACAAAATCAGAGTTTTCTACCTATAGTTCAAAAATTAATATAGCCTAGCAGCAATATAAAATTATCTAAAACACATCACATGGAAAACTATTTCAGGATACCTCAGGCACCTCCCATGGTCACACACTCAACATTAGCTAACACTAATAAGCACACATAGGGAAACGAAGAACTGATTAGAATATGGAAGTCAGACTACTTAGCCTTTATTCTTCATTCTCAAGTTCCAGCTTGCTATGACATCTATGATGTATTTGCCAGACAAGGGCAAAGCTTCAAGCAGCAGCAGATGCATCTTTAGATCACCACCTTCCAACAGGCCTGCTAACAGCAGCAAAGCTTACTGTTTTTACGAACACAGGATCCTCAGAGGAATGAAGGCTACTGGAAAGAAACAGGATCTACCTGACAAAGGAGGCCAAGAGTACCTTTATTTGCTAACCTAGACAGAAGAGCTTTAAACTAGGTTCACTGGGGAACAGATACCAAAGCCTTCAGGTAAGTGTAGGAACAGAGAATGGAGAAGCACACGTTGGACAGGGTTTCCCAGGGAGGTTTTCTCACTCCCTTTGAGAGAAAGCAGGGTAGACAGGTCCATCTGAAACCCTGTGCACAGAAGTATACAGCCCGTGATGCGAACAGGAAGAACTGCAAGCCTGTGCACAGCTGCAGAGCTACAATGTCACTGGAAGTAGAGACGCAACAGACAGCTCGCACAACTAGCACGCTGTCAGAGATGGACGCAGGCTCCTCACAAGCAACATGCAGGAAGGATGGGCAGGGTTGAGCTCTTCACAAAAATGCAGCTCTGCTATGGAACACTTACATTTGTTGGGAGTTTGTAAGTCAAAAAATCAGAAGGGTAGCCCAAAAGATGCACACCATCATGGCATCTGCTACAAACCACACAATCAAAAAGGTGAAGTAGATGAAGTCATCCTCAGCACTGGAAGAAGCGTCTGATCATAGGCCACCGACAGGGGGAGGGAGGGGTGCAACCAGCTCAATACCTGTTGGGAGGCCAACATGGCAGTGTACAAAAAAAAAAAAATGCAGGAACAAGCAGTAATAATTTTTACTGCAGGTGCTGTACAGGCCCACTACAGGAGGTATTCAACTAGACCAGCCACTCATGAGTAGAAGAACATGCCAAGGGATGCCAGAGGCAGCCTTAGCAGCAACTATGAGATGCTGGAGTTTAAATTATGGAGGAAGTAACAAAAGCAAGTAGCAGAACCAGATTTCCAGATGGCAAACCTCAGCTGGTTAAAGGAACTAGTAGGTAGGAACCTTGAAGAGCTGGTTGAGCATCAAGGGCAACCTCTTGTTTATGAAAACAGTCATTCCTGACATGCAAGATAACAAACAAGTACAACAAGAGGCCATCTTTAATGAACTAGGAACTCCTGACAGAGCTAAAGTGCAAAAACTGAAGTGTATAAGAGACAGAAGCAGAAATAGATTACTAAAGCCAAATAAAGAAGCATTGCCTGAATACTAAGGAGCAGAATTAGGAAGGCCAAGACTAGGGTGGGTTTGAAACTGGACAACGATACAGAGAATAGCAAGATCTTGTACTGGTCTATATGTAGAAAAAAGGGAAGAAAATTAGAAAAAAAAGGAAGAAATAAAAAAATCCCACAAACAAGAAAAACATTGGCCTGCTGCTAAATGGGGTGGTCAGTCAATGACATAGAAATCTCCTAAGCATCTTCTTTACATCAGCCTTTAGTAGGGACTTCTCTGGCTCTCAGTTGCCTCTGCCTAGTAGAAAAGTGGAATGAGTTAGGAATTACTCTAGTTTGGACAAATACAAGTCCATGGGAGCAGATGAGATGCATCCAGAGGTGCCAAGGAGCTGGCTAATGCCAGTTCAAGGCTACATCTTACTAGCTTTAAAAAGCTACAGCAATCAGGGGATGTCCCTTATGACACCATCTTCAAAAAGGGCAACAATGGTTCAAAAAATTACAGACTGGCCAGGTTATCCTCAGTCCCTAGGATATTATGGAGCAAATCCTGACAGAAGCTGATTTCTAGACACACAAAGGGTAAAATGGTCAATGGAAACAGTCAGCACAAGTTTACCAGAATGAAATCAGGCCAAATTAACCTGGCTACTTTCTTATGAGGATGAAGAGAGATCTGAGGATTTAATTTAGTTTGACTTTATAAAGCCTGTTGGCTAAAAAGATTCCATTGGAGACTGTCAATCTGGGGAATCATAGAGAAGACGCAGAAGAACAACTGGCTGGACTGCTGGGCTCAACAGTGGTTCAACATGTAACCAACACCCAGCTGTAAGTGATATTGCTCAGAGGTTGATACCAGGCTGAATCCTCCAATATTTTCATCAACAACCTAGACCCTGAGCTAGAACACACACCCATCGTGTTTGTGGGTAACATTAAACAGGGTGAAGCTGTCAGTACACTAAAAAGCAGGGCCACCACTCAGATAACAAGACCTCAACAAGCTAGAGGAATCAGGTTGACAACAAACTTGAAGTTCAACAAACACAAAGTCCCACATCTAGGGCAGGAGAATACCATACCATGACCAGCTAAGGATCAATGAAGCAGGTAGCATTGCTGCAGGAAAGGTTCTGGGGTGGTTCCAGTAGACAAGCTGAACATGAATCAGCAATATACTCTCCCAACACAGAAGGCTCACCATACATTAGTCTTCATTAGGAAATTACAGTCAGCAAGTCAGGTCAAGTAAATAGTCCCCTTTTTTTAGCACTTTAGCAGATTTAGCTAGTTGTGGAATCTGGAAGACTGTGCCCAGCTTCAGGCTACTAGAAAAGAAATGCTGACCAACTGGAGAGTCCAGCAGTTGGAGCTAGAGCACATGACCTACCAAGCTGACAGAGCAAGGTTTGTCTTGTCTGAAGATGAATGGATATTTCAATGCAATTTTCAACAATCTAAATGGGGGATTTAAAAAAAAAAAATCCTCAGAGGCAGACACTTCTCAGAGTGGCAGAGAAAAAGAAGAATGGGCAGCAGTCACAAGCTGTATCTAACTGAACTTCCTTTGTGACACAAAAAAAGTTCACCAGGCTGCAGAGAGAGACTGTTGAATCTCCCCATTTTCAGATTTTCAAAACTTGGTGAAACAAGGTCCTGATTAACCTAGCTGAACTTCAAAATTCACCTTCCTTAGAACAGGAGATTCAACTAGATTACTTCCAGAGGTCCCTTCCAAAGTAAAATTATCACTTATGTCAAAGCAGTGGCACACTGTTCACCTCCTTCCTCACCAACTCTAAAATAAACATCCAATTTCAGAGTAACCTTTCCTTTTACCTGCATTTTCCTACATTTCCTCCACGTCCTCACCACAATAATATACAGCAATAAATCCATCTCAACTTTAAACACAGATTCTTTTATTGTAAATGTATATGGAAGAAGGATACGTTTTTCTGACCTTCATGAAACTTGGCTTAATTCCTCAGATTGAGAAAAATTTTACTGCCTGGATTAGAATTTTATATGCAGAGAGATTGACTCAAACTGGAAAGACATTAACAATTCAGATGGTATTTCTGGCTCTCCAAATACCAATAATGGGCAAACAATAACGGGGTTTTTCAAGGGGAAAGAGCGTTGTGGGGAGACAATAAGCTTAAACTTCCACCATTAGTACAACAGGAATAAGACTTTGAGTGTTTTGCAATGCGAGGTGCATGTGGGGTACCTGATTAAACATTCATTTAAACACCTACCTCTGATTGGAACACATTAGTATAGATTTCTTTATATTCTGTGTTTACATGGTCATTTTATTGTTTCAGCAACTTAAAATTGGCATTACTGAAAATTAAATAGAAGAGGGGGAAAAAAGTTGTTGCTTACATTATGTAATTCTAACAATCTTCGCTTTGAAAAATCTTTAGCAGCTCAAATTGAAAAATGAGTAACTGACTTCAAACCACAAATGCAACTTCTGCCGTTCTCCAAAAATGTCCCCATATTTGCCTTCTGAAATTTGAGGGAAGGTGGTAAGGGAAAGAAGATCTATTGAATATGCAACTAGACAGACTGTACAGATCAGAAAAACACACGGAAATTCTATGCCCCCCGAACATATTATAACCTCTCTCAGCTTTTAGCAGTGACCTGACAAGAGAAAGAGATCACTAGCACTACTTTAGTCTTGGCCTAAAGGTCAGTCTCTGAGCTGTAACACAGCTGACTAGCCCATTCATTCAACTCATAAGGCTTATCAACACAACATGGTCAGCAGCATATCCAGGATGGACTTGTCCACTGCCATAACTTTTGGCCACTGATACCAGTTAAGCAAGTTAGCCAGCACAGAAGGAATCTCAGCCTGATACCAATATATATTATGATAGAGGCCTTACGATAACCAATTTACAGATGCAAATCACATGTACTTTAGTGCAGCAAAGGCCTACAAATTAAAACTATTTTAACTGTGAAATTACTGAGAAACACAACTGCTTAAAACTGCAAAATAACATTCTTATGAGCAAAGTGCCTTTAGTGCAGAGAGGCTACAGCCAATTGCATTTGGTCTTCAAGAGAGACAGGATTAGAATGACTCAGTTAATCGTGATCAGTGGATGAGGAAGTGCACCCTAAATTATCAGCAGAGGCAGGGTTGCTGGTGTGTCAATATTCCCCAATATATTAACAGCAGCCAGCAGGACTTCAAGTATGATTCACATTGTAATTATCTCACTCTGTTGCAAGCTGCCACTGAAAAAGTCAGTCCCATTCTAATGTCTTTGTTGCATCAGATCAAGCCACTGTGCTGCCACAGTAAATCCTGAGTTCTCACATGAGGGAGAGAAGGATAGACTAGAGAGGAGAAAGTATCCCTATCAGATCATCAGGCTTAGCCAAGATCACCCTGCAGCTCCACAATAACTGCATCTGAGGCATGGAAGAGGTAGGAACACATCAGCCAGGTTGGAGGATAACAGCAGAACTGCCCTTTCTGGCAGCAACCCACAGTTTGACTGTATAAGATACAGGTACTTCCCAGAACAGCCTCTGAGAAAATCAGACAAAACTAGATACAGCTTTCTTGCCCTAGACTGATGAACCACACTGCCGATGAGCTAACAGGCATCATAAGCTCACTCTAGTGCTGATCTCCCAGGCGCACTAGAAGACTCTGGGGTAGAATTCCAGCTTAACTTCAAAGTAGTGGCGTGGGCCTCTTGGACAAGAACCTGCTCCCATCAAGCTGAAAGCCTCTCTACATGAACAGGCTTCCAACACTCACTAGAAGTTTCCTTAACTTTGAATTCTGCTTCCCTCATTTTCGGTCCTTTAGAGCAAAGCCTGGTGTTGTTCACTTCCTAGACAAACAACAAAACTTTTGAAGAAGTAGGGGAAACACAGATACAGAAAAAGAAGCCCAGTAAATTTTTAGTTTTGGGGATGAGAAACAATGGCAAACATATAGTAATATTTCCTCTCCAAATATGAGGTGACATCCACCTTTTCCTATGGCTTGTTCTGATACAATCACAGAATCATTTATGTTGGAAAAGACCTTTAACATCATTGAGTCCAAGTGATGATCCTAATGATCATCACATTAAAGCAAGGGTTCTTACTTCAACTCTGTCTTCCTCAGTTTATTTTCCATATACATATGGAGAAGCAGGAAATAAACTTTTCCTTGGCCCAGCCAGTCTTCATTTGACAACTTAAGAAAATTACAGAACATATAATCCTGTGTGTCTGGGCCTATTCAATAAATACTCTGACAAAATAAGAATCAATTCCCTCCTTACTTCCAAGTGAAGACATTTCCCTTTTCTCTTGTGAAAAGTACAGTGAAACCACTTCTTGTTTCCACTTAAAAAAAAAATATTAAGGTCATCAACAGAATGCTGAAGTACTTTAAGCAGCCTCATTCCAGTAACACAGTCACAAGCTTTCCCACACACAGTAGCCTGGGCAATCAGGTCACTGTTCCACAAAAAACAAGAGAATTTAAACAAATCCAAACCCTCTGCCTAAATCTTCCAACACTTGCAACACACAAGTATGGCAAGCAAGAAAGGGAGGGGTTTGCTTTGCTTTCTTTGTTACATGCACCAGGACACCTCCAATTCTAAACCAGAATAAGAGTTCCACCTAGCCCAGTAGCCTGTCTGAATGTAAGCACATGTCAAGTAAACAGCAATAGTTGTCTGCTTCACCTTTCTGGAGATCTGCAGCATCTGGATTTCCTGCTCCAACCATAAATATTTGCATTCAGCCACAGTCGTTTTTTTCCTGGTCTTATTCAATTGCTTTTTGAAAACAAACTCTTAGCATCTGTAAGATCTTCTATAACTACACAGTGGACCTTATCATTGTGCGTAGAGAAAAAAACATTTTGCTTTGGATCTAACATAAGTGGTCTCTTGTTCTGTAATGAACAGTAAGATACAGTCATATCTTACTCACTTTCTTTGTGCTACACATGGTTTTCAAACCCTTCCACCATGTCTCTCCCTTCAGGTAGCTCTGCTCAACACAGAAGTATCCTAATTCATTCCGTATCTACTTCTAGAGAAGTATTCTTTACTTCTGATCACCCTTGTCACCTTCCTTTAACTTCCACAGATCAGTTACATCCTTGGTACTATTGTAGTCTTCAGCAACCACTTTACCTGTTCAATTATTTCTAAACATTAAGTAGAAGTGCTCATGAACCTGTATACAAAGACGCTGCCTCCCCCTCCCCAAGCCCAATCTATCTCTTCACATTTACTTTAGTTTATTTTCTCAGTCAGACACTCGGTACCACAAAGCCTCTCAAGTCTTTCCCTGTTTTTACTACTAGGAATATAACCTCTCTCGTCAGTATTTCTATGTTCTTTCCCAAAGAGGATAGCACAAATCCATGTATTATTCCCAAAATGACCATTTACTCACACCCTCTTTTTAACATTTAAACCAACTACCTATGTATGACAGAGCTCCCCATTTACAGGCGTATTTCCTGAAGCACCTCTGGTGTGGGAGTCTGTCTGTAAACCTTTCAGTATGAAGCAGATCCAGACCAACTTTATACCAACCAGCATTATTTATGTGCCCAACAACTCCTTTATAGAACTCTACTGTCCACACACTGCATGACTTGCCTTTACAAAAGCGAACTTTACCCTCATTATACGTACCATGTATTTATTGATTATTCTATTTCTTAGAATGTATGCTATTTAATCATATCAACTTTAACCACAAACAGCAGAAGAGTTAGTCTGTCTGATCATAGGTATGCATTTGTTCTGAGACTCAAACATCTCTTTTGCTCAAATCTCTGGTATCTCTATGTCAGTATCTTAAAATGGATATAAGAGAAACTAGATTACTTGATTTATTTAACATGAATACACACATACACACCTTTTTTATATAAAAAAATTCTAACATTTTCTATCAACGTATACACAAGTTTGTTTTTTATTTTACTAAATCCTGGTTTAAATGGGACTTTTTTCTTTCAATTCTAGACTAGCGTGCACCATTTCTTATTGGAGCTACTGACCATTGGATTATATACAACTGTAAGGACACCACTTCTGAAGGTTGCAGAAACTCCAGGAATCTCCCATTGGTTTTGGCTTTTCCTCAATCATCAGCTCAACATTACAGCAGTCGGGATGCAAGCCACCTTCTCCACAGGGGCTCCCTCTAGTCTGGACATCAACACCACTTCCATTACATCTTATTTTCCAAGCCTAAACATTGCTTTTCTCTACCTCTCTTTCCCTCTGCTCCCAGGTATGGTGAAAGGTACATTTACAAAGTGTGCCCTGAAATGTTAAGAGTTAGCAAGTAGAGGGTTATGTCACAATATTTATTGGTAAACTGAATACTTTATGTTACAGCCCACTACCAGAGATAATGGACTCAAAAGAACTAAGGATTATTTGACATCTACAACAAAACATTTTTTCAGAGAAGCTTTCTTAAGAAGAGCTAACGAAGTCCGTTTCCTACAGGTTTGCACCCTCTCCTATACTACTGCTGTTAAAAGCCCATTAGAACTCTTCCATACAACCCTCAGTCTGGTTCCCTCTCACATTCCTTAGCTGGCATCCCTTCCCCTTCTCATTCTTTGAGTAATGCCAATTTGTCTCGCTCCCACTCACTAATTAGGCAGCATGAGTATTCTATCCCTTTTTCCAAACCATGCACATACTAAGTGGCCTGCTGACAAGACCGTGAGGTGGAAGGGCTAGGAGAAAGAAGCTACACACAGTTTTGCTTTGTACAAAGCAGTAATTTTCAAGAAACTTACAGGATGTCCATATTTCAAAATGCATTTGCTTCTGCTGATGACTGCACAGAGGAATGGACAAACATATAGTCAGAACAACCGCATAAGCTTGTTTCCTGAGAAACCAAGGCACAGATACATCCCCTGGCATCAGCCAAAATCTTGTCTTGTAACTCTAATTTTCATGATGGCTTCTAGTCTAAATTCACAATTGAAGTTTAGTAAACGTTATACATTTTTTGAAACAACTCACCGTTTTATTACGAAGTCTAATTATGTCTGAAACAGAGCCAGCTCCACAATATTCCATAACAATCCATAGATCTGTGTTCTTAAAATAGCTGCCATAGTACTTGACAACATAGGGACTAGATAGAAAAAAAGTTAGACAAATAGATTAATTTTTAATGGAGAAAAAAACATCATTACAAATGTTGTTAAAAATTACAGTTTGACACACACACTAAAGAGCAAATGTAATCAAATGCATTTTAAAACTGTAATTAGCTCAACCAATGCCTTGTTAGAATAAATTCTGAGTGCTCAACAAAATTATAAAGACAATACTACATATATCACAAGCTTCCAGTGATCTTCAAATACAGACATAGTTTCTCCCAAACATTAGTCTTCTGATAAGATGTGGATGCCCCTTTCCTGGAAACATTCGAGACCAGGCTGGATGAGGCTTTGAGCAACCTGGTCTAGTGGTTGGGAGGTGTCCCTGCCCATGGCAGGGGGGTTGGAACTAAATGGTCTTTAAGGTCCCTTCCAACCCAAATCATTCTATGATTCTGTGATATAAAGCTTTGAGCTTCCCTCCTCTAAGGTCTCTCAATTTTTTAACACTCCTCACAGTGTCATTGATGTTTCTCTTCTTAAAAATACTACCTTATTTTCTTCTCTCCTGACCAGAAAAAACATGGAAACTGACCCATATTTTCCTGGTTTTACAAGCACGAACTTACATCAAGTACAGATCAAGACTTTCGTATTAAACAGAATCTAGTGCTGGTTTGAACAAGATTTCTGGATTTGCAAATGTATTTTCATATTGAAGGGTCTCATAAGAGGAGACAGTACTATCATCAACAGAACATATTGCTTTGCTACTCATCAGTTTGTCACTTGATATGATGCTTCCTCAGAGGTACTTGCAAAAGAAAGGCAGGAACAGATACGGTAATAATAGATCTTTAGTATTTATGCAACTTGTTCAAAGAAAAGCAGGAAACGAAGAAGACACAGAGAATTCTAAGCAGAGGCAAGTACTTATTTTTGAACAGTTTCTATGATGTACATTATTTGTACTTCCTTCAATCTAAGCTAAGGACAGGAGGAGGTCCGCATAGTGGTTCCTTTACGTAAATTGTTTTTAATTTTCCATATTAAAAAAAGTTGGCAGCTACATATATTTCACCCAGATTCACAAGTACAAATACATTTGCACACAGACTTCTAGAAAGAGAGCAGAATTGTGATACCTACCTATCACATTGTTGCATTATAGAGATTTCTTTAATTATTTCTTGAAGATCTGACTCCACCGGGACCTGTTTAATTGCTACAACTTGTCCAGACTCTTTGTGTATTGCTTTAAACACGCTACCATAAGACCTAAAAATAAAAGAGAGATCTTTATTATTTTTTTTTTAAACAAGATAAACTGCTTCTCATTTCCATTATTCAGAAACTTTAAAGAGTTACAGAGGCCATATGTTTAGACAGAAGTTTAAGGGTTTTTTCAGACTGCAAAAAAATTCAGTTCTGTCGGGACTTCAGGAAAGACATGCATCTGAAGAATGAATCTTTGTCAAGATGCAGTGTATCTAACTCCAGTACAGGCTCAGGTACTTCTTCTGCCTTAATAAACAAGGGAAATCAAAAATGTGTAAACATATTTGGGGAAGCACAGAAGTCTAGTGATGCATGCATTTGTTTTATTATTAAAACTGGTCTAGAGAAGCATTCCGTAGGACATTTACAGTCACTCTCTCTGTAACTTAATATTCAACACATGCTTTATATACAGTTTCCCTCTGATCCCAAACCCTCATAAATAGCTGCACTTACCCTTCACCAAGTTTCTCCAGAACATCAAAGACTTCTTCAGGCTGCTTAGTTAAACTATCTTCACTCAGCTTTTTCAGTTTGCTAAAAGACAGACACACATTATTTGTTTGTTTGTTTGGGGGGGGTGAATAGATACATAACTAAAGCAAACTTTCATACAAGTGAGCAGACAGAAAAAATACTACAGAGAAAGACATATTACAATGAAAATAAAACGCCAAATTAAAAAACAGTAATAAAATCTTAATCAACCATCACATAAGATGGAGAAATTCATGACAATTATTGTCATTATCACTTTCCCACTAATGTTTGCTCAATTCAAAGCAGCATAGGACTAATTCCACTGTCCAAACCACTTCGCTAAAGTGGAAACAGTCAAAGAATACAATAAAGCTTACCTTTCATCAAAGAGCAGCCAGCATGCAAACACATGCTCATTACTGCCTACAGCATGCCACATTGTTATCTAAGAAAGTATAAACCAATCCTTCACCCACATAAAGTATCCACTTTCTAAACTACACGGCTCATAAGCCAGTGAATTACATCAAGTTAAAAGCAGAATCCACGGTCAAGACAACTCTAGGAGCTTATGGTAACACTTAACCTTCACAGGTGGTAGCAGAACAGTAAAATTCCAAGAGTTGAGTACTCAAAGAGTTGTTGGAGCAGCCCCTTTTGCATCTTTGTGAATGTACACAGGGACAAGTGCAACAAAATCTCTCACTACATATCACCACCATATTTTGCCCTCCAGCTCTCTCGGAGTCTCAAATCACTCAGTATCACTCTACTATTTCTGCCTGCACCTTCAACCCACTCTTCCCGTTATCAGTTGTCTTTTACAAGCAGTCCTAGCCTTTCTCCGGTCTCCAGCATTCCCATCCATCCAGCCCCCCCAGACTCCTGTCAAATCTCAGAATGCAACTTAGCTGCAAGCTTGTGATGAAGCTGACACTGAACATAGCCCAGGAAAATACAATCACACACACACTGCAGCGAGACCGGGTGGCTGCAACGTATAAATCCCTCAGCCTAAAAGATAAAGGAAATTTTGCTGCAAGATTCAAATAACAAGTTAACTCTATATGATAGCCAAGGGTACTATCAAAGTAGACAATGAGCTGAAGAATAGCTGGTGCTGTAGTGTTAGATATGGACAATGTATTCCACATGCAGAGGGAGAAAAGAGGGAAAAAAAGAAACTCTGAAGCACAGCAGATCATTGAGAGCTTATAAAAACTCCTTCATATTAAGAGGTGCAATTCCACAACACACAGCACTAACAAAAAAAAAGTGAAAAGATTGATGAAGTAATTCCTGAGTCAGAAGAAACCTGTTACTGCCAACCATCTAAGCAAAGACAAAAATTTAAAGTAATTGTATAAGCACACAGGTCATACGGATTAGCATTAAACAAGCAAAGCAAGGGCAGGGGGGTGGGGGAGTGGTTTATGCACCAGGAGGGTGGACATATTTATATATGAAAGAATTATTTCACAGATATAGCAGTCATATGAAAACAAAAAGCCTCCACAATCAGTGAGGAAAGGTGCATGAACTGCTGTAGAGACCACGCAGTTTGGTACAGCGAACAGGCAGGAAGCTGGAAAGCATGTGTGTTTTAAGGGAGAATAAAAATCTCCACAGCAAAGGAAAGGCACAACTCCTAAACATGAAGAAAAACAGCATAAAACTTAAATTAGAGCAGCTAAATAGAGTCTGCAAAAGTGGCCTACAAATCAAACACAAGAACACATAACAACTCTGCTTTCTTTTTTGCCCTCTCTCTGCTTGTCAGACTAGAAAGCAGAAAGACAGAACTTAAATCTTGCAGGGTAGCACGTATTTCATTACTGAACAAGCGTAGGTTCACAAAAAAAAAAAGGCAGACAAGAGGAAAAAAAAAAAGAGGGGGCAAAAAATATTTTGCAGGTAGGTATTAAATAAACAAATCATTCAGTTTTCTTCTTTTGTTTCAGATTCTTTTTTCCCCTCTGATCAGGTTCTCTAGAGCCTTAAAGGCAGCGTTCACAAAATAAGTTACTGCAATCATCCTCTGCTTGCCACTAACAAAAAGCATGCGCAGTATGTTCATGATACTAGCAAAGCCTCAAAAAATAAAAAGCATGACCATTATTAGCTGAGTCTCTCACTTGACCAAAGAGCTGCATAACAGAAGACATGCTCAAGAGAAGAGTGGAGGGACTGAACTTTTTAGTAACTGCAAGAAAAGGGTAACCTCACACAGTAACCTCAACCAAAGATTTTTAAGAAGAGAACACTTCCACCTGCTCATCAAAAGAGCAACATCTGCTAAAATGAGATGGAAAAAAAAAAAAATACATATCCATACCAAAAGGGTTCCAGCAGCACCATTAATGCCAAGGTGGTGGATGTGCTTGGGAAGAGCTAAGGAAACAGTCACAAACAGCCATAAACTGATAAAAACCAATGTCACTGTCAAATAATAGATTATCCGTTGTACTTACGAAGCAACCTGGAGGCCAAAGACATAAGTATTCTGTAGTTTTGAAACTATTTTCACATTATCCAACTCCGACAAACAGGTTACGAGACAAAATACCGCTTAATACTAAGGCAGCTAAATACTATACCTATTTAGAGGAAAGCTAAATGCTATACCTATTTAGAGGAAAAAAAGATACGTCAATCTCAGGAATTTCATTACCAAACACAATGCTGAGAGTGCTTCACACTCTTTCACAAATACATTGTAGAAGTACAGACGCTAGGTCCAGTGTTCAAGTGACAGTACTAACACCACAGTTCTTTGAATCATAGAAAGATCCTAATGACTCAGACTGTTTAATGACTTCTATTTCTAGAGGTTTAATAGAATTCCCAGCTCTTTGGCTATGGAACAGCATCCGATATACCCTGAAAGGTATATTGCAATAAAGAAAGTGTTTATAGAAACTTCATGAGAAGCAAGGAGGAGGAAGACAACTGTTGTAACTGGCTGGAAAGCACTAAGTAGCATACAAGAAGAAAAGACTTGAAACATTATCTTATTATATTGGTTAAACACAAGCTATTAAAACTTGAGACAGAGAAACGCATCTGAGACTTTGAACCAGCTTCTTAATCGGTAGTTGTTTGCGTTCACATGTCCTGCTATCCACACTTTGAAAATGTGCAAGATAAGACACAGAGCGCCAAACATTTCATAAGGATCACTGTTGTGGGGTTTTTTTAAAGTATTTTATGCGGGAAGTGAATAATATAAGCACCCAGCAACATACCTATCTGCAAAGGCATGACTAGAAATATGAGGGGGTTGGAGGGGAAGCAAAACCAAAGAGACAATGGGTTCCCAAAAAAACGAGAGAAATAAGGTGTCTCATTTCTCTCCCTCATGTGTCCTCCACTTTCACAAGCGTTTAAAAGAGAACAAATAAATCAGTACATTCAGGCACTGTTTTATTCTGGCCACAGGATATAAGTGCCACATATATATATAGAGACATACACGTATCTGTGAGAAAGCCTAAAGGAGATGTGTAGAAGACAAGTATAAAACCTGGGGAGAAAGTCATCCTGCTGTTGTTCACTCTAGAAAAGTCATCAGGTACTGACTATGGGCTATTTCACTAATTTTCCAGGAGAGCTGTTCCTGAAAGCAGGAAAACTAACTAAACTACAATTCTGGGACAACAAGAGTTGTCAAAAGGATTTTCTTGTTCCAAGCAGGTTTCACTTTCTGCATAACACCTAGTCTCTCTTGTTTAAAAGAAAAATACATCCTAGCAAAGAATTGTACTTTTATAAATCCAGATGATGTGAGAAAACATTCACACTTAGCATACTCAATGATGTGTAAGGCTCTGGTTATGTCAGCTAAACTCCACATAACCAAATGCAGAAAAATCTAGGAACAGTGAGAGGCACCCAAGACTACCAACACCATAAAGATCGGAAAGATCTGAACTGGGACCTGGAAGAGCAAGAGATAAGGGTTTCCCCCCCCAACATTAAATAACAAAGTCTGAGTTTAGTGTCCTATGGTCGTTACGTGCAGACTTTACAAAACAAATTGGTGATGTGCTACAGGGGCAGGCATAAAAAGCCCTGAAAGCTAACAAAGAAAAATAAAGCAGGACTAAAGAATAGAACTCCATCAATTACTGTCATGAGTTACGGAAAACTGAACAGCTGCTCCATGAAACATGAATATGTGTGGTTTATTTTGCAGAAGAACTAGCACACTGAAGCATTCAAAAAGAATGGCTGGGATCAATTACACTGATACATTAAAAGAGAAACTAGTAGGAGAAATCACTGCAGTCATCAGAAATAGAGGTGGCATATGAAAGCCTTGAGACATTTTCACTGCTTTACAGCATTCACACAAATAGAAGCAAGTTTAAGACAGTTTACATTGTTATATTGTTATTAAATTTCTATTAAATTTAGCTTTCTAGCAATAAAACCCAAACAAACTTACACTTTTGTCCCATCGTTTTCAGGAACTTGACAAGTGTCATCTATGTGACCTTACATGCCCATTAACACAAAAATTAAGACCAGCGTGTTTTTAAAATAGGAATTATCTGTGAAAAATAAGTTTTTTCCTTCCCACAAAACTTACATTTCAGTGAAAATTAAACTGTCTGAGTTTAAGGAAAGGAGTAGAAAACATTAATTAACAAGCTCCACGCTTGTTAAGACGCCTTTAATATGGCAGCAGCGTGCAGGAGATGGGCAAGGTTAAAAACTATGTATTTGACAAAACTGTGTGTCTAGCTACTTTCCTTTTCACTTGTATGCAACCTAATCTCCTCATACATGAGTATGTCAATATATACAGAAAAATGTTACAATAACAACAGGCAAATAACAGACTGAGGCAAATTTTGTAACTGACTATTTCAAAAGTCAATGTCCTTTTAGTGAAGAAAAGAAGTATGAATACACAGATTAAATATAGTTAGAAATTCAATGCAAGAAAACACTGTGTCAACTACTATACAGAACACCGACTTAAAATTATTTTAAAAAGTAAATAAAATTATTCTGAAAAGGACTCGTCCTTAGAAGTCTTTTTTTACTCTTGCAGTATATTGGTCTGGTATATTTTCACAAGAAAAGTGAGTGATTTTGACAGCATCCCCATTCAAAAGTCACAGTTGTCTAGCCTGTCATTTGGGCATCATCGCTGCTACTTACTGAAAGGCTGTTTTAAAGATTTACACAACACACAGTGCGTTGTGTGTTCCTTTACAGGGAAAGAGGGAATATAAGTGCCCTATACCTGTGAAAGAACATTGGGATTCTAGTTCATCAGGGCACCTCTGAAGCGTTCATATGAAATTCTTCATACATCTAGATGAATGTCTCGTACTACAGAGATCAGGGCACGAGATGCCTGATGGTAACCGCTCCTGTGGTCAGCAGGCACCAAAGTGAAGAAGTCTAGTGCCCACATCTATTTTGCCAAGTCAACATGGTGTGTCCCAAGCCACTACTGTATCCACAAGCAGGCGTCAAAATAAATTAACCCCCAAGAAGTAATCTGTACTCCTTCTAGACTTGCAGCAAAAAGGGGTGGCTTAGCAGAAGAGCTGGGATGGATAAAGGGGACACATATGCACAGGCTGCAAATGTTTACATCTTATGAAAAACTGAGTTTAAATCTTCCCTTCCACTAGAGAATTAAATCCATTAAGTTCTCATCACATTCAAGTTTCCAGAAATAAGCCTCAAAAAACATGGAAAGTATAAAATCATGCCAGAGTTTAGAAGTTCTCTCATCAGCTTTCTAGTTCTTCTTAACTGAACCTAAGGATTTAAACAGCTCCTTACTCTCAATCAGGCCAGACACACACATCCAGCTAGGCAATAATTACAGCAAACTCCAGATCTTCTGAAAAACTCCTGTAGGTTATGCTAACTTGAAGTTTCACTTTCAATCCTTTGATACCACCACATTGCAGGCTTCGCACTGGTGCTGGTAACATTGATTACTCCTCAGACATTCCCATTTCTTCCCCTAAACCCTTGTTGGTGCCTCTCCTACTTCCCTTATTTGAGACATACAGTACTGTCAGTCTGAAACTACACTGTAGGACTGTCCCTCCTCCCCTCATTACCTGCTAAAAACACTCCACGTAACTACTAAACTGTTCTTGGTCAAAGTGTTCAGTAGTAGATACTGCTCCATCACCTGCTAAAAACACTCTGTGTAACAACTACTAACCAATTCTTGGTCAAAGTTTTCAGTAGTAGATACTGTTACTTGATGTATTACTGGAGGAAAAAAAAAAAAAAAAACAAACTAGTGAAAGTTCAAGACCACATTTTTCCCAAGTCCTGTCACCCCACAGGAAACTGTTTTAAAGGTTTTAAATGTATATGTTTTTAAGTAAAATGGAAAAGTTGATTTATTATCTTGTGCCACAAATTTATATTATGCAGTTCCTAGATTTTTCATAAAATTAACAAGAAGCAAGAGTAAACTACTTGGAGCTCTAAGACAGTAAGTATTTACGTAAATTGTGTACCTACATTCTGTATACCACACAACTACATTCTATGTAGGATATAACTACATCCAAGAAAAGATTGTTGCAATTTAAATATATACATACAATTAAAGCAAAGTTATTTCCTGCACTGAGATGAGTGCCACATTTAAAGCAAAAGCTCATGGTTTCACATCATTACACATGCACAAAAAAAAGAAGTCAAGTCATAAATGCTCAAAAAAAAACCCCAACCCCGCGTAGTAATTAATATGACCAGATAGCATATATCACTCAAAATAAATATACTGTGGGAATACTCCTGATTTTTGCCTCTTCCCACTCCCTGATTTGCAATTGCAACTATGCAACGCCCACCCCCACAAGCATCCCTCCGCCAGCCGGACACAAGGGCGCTTTAGAACACGGAAAGATAAGAACAACTATTTCATGTCAGTTTCTTCCACAGCCCTGGACTATGAAGTGCACAGACACACACACACCCCCCAGGCCACAAAGGACTCATCTCGGCGATGAAGCTCCTCTCATTTCACACTAAAACGTTCCTCCGGAGACTGAGGCAGCCCCTAAGCGTTGACCCACAGCTGGACGCTTACCCAGGACGGTTATTTCGGGGATGCCACACAGAAAACCTCCCCCAACACCACACAACCCCTCAGCCCCTTCCGTTGTCCCGCCGCCCCCCTCACAGCGCCCAGAACCGGAGCCTCCCGAGGCCGGCAGGGAGCCGAGGGGGAAGTGCCCGCCCGTTCCTCCCCCGGCTCCCCGCCGGCCCAAGGCCTCACCCCAGCCCTACCGCCCCCGGGGGATGATCGTTACCTCTTGGGCGCTGCCTGCTCCATGCCGCTGCCGGCCCCACCGTCCAGACTGGAGGGGGTTCCCGGTCCGGAGCAGCACCGGGCCAGTAACCGCTAAACTCCCTCACAACTTTTTGGTACGAGCTCGCTGGCCCTTTAAACGGGGCTCGCGCCCTCCCCCGGCCACCGCCGCCGCTCCCGGCCTCTCTCAGGCAACCGCCACTACCGCTACCTACCCGGCTGCCGGCCGAGGCCCGCCCCTCCCGCGCCTCTCAGTGGCTATCGCCGGTGCCACCACGAGTGCTGATTGGGCGGCGCGGAAGTCGCTCAGCGGGGACGAGGCCCCACCCACCACGGGAAGAGCGGGCGGTGGCGGGAGGGGAAGAACATGGAGGCGGCGGCGCCTCCGGGGGTTGGAGCCGAGGCGCTGCGCTCCCGGCATGCTCCGCGCGGCCGTGGCCCGCGGGGCACGCCGGGAGTTGTAGTCCTGCAGAGGAACTGGCCCTACTCGCTCCCGCAGGAGGGGCCCGGCCCGGCGAGGCAAACCGGGCGCCGAAGAAACGGGAGAACCGGAGCCCTGAGGCGACGCCGGGGCGAAGGGCAGCCGTCCCGCCCCCGCACGCTCACCTCATGCCCCGACTCTTGGAGCTGAGCCTTGGGGCAAGGGCAGGCCCGGGGCAGAGCCGCCGCCTGAGGCGGGGGGTGAGGGCGACTCTCCCCCGGCTGCTGCCGCCCGCGGGCCCCGTCGCCTCGGGGCGGTGGCCTGCGCCTTTCATCCGGCTGTCTGCTCCAGCCAAGGGGCAGCCGCGCTGAGCTGCATCCTGCCCCCCTCCTGGAAACGCTAAGTCTCTTCACGGACAGCTGGCTCCGGGGCACAGCAGAGAGGAAGCCTGAAGTTAGTCATGGCAGGACTCGGGGAGGGCTGTGCTCCAGCACCGGCCCCAGGGACACAGCACAGCTTTCAGGTGACGAACCCTGGCACTTGGCGCTCGGCTTTTCAGTGCCAAAGCACACAAGTTACCCAGCAAAACCATAGGAAGCTGTCACATAATTACTCACACAAGCAGATTTTAGGACATCGAGGACTACGGGACAGTTACCTGCAATTTCTCCGTCTTCCAACTCCTGACTTCCTGGTGTTTGTGTAGCAATTGAACCGACAGAGCATCCAAGTAGATCCAGCCAAGTCAATACAAGAAAAGCTTAAATGTTCAAGCCAGTTTCTGTATCCTTTCCTGAACATAGGTTTATTTGCCTAACTAATGGAAGTTCAAGGTAGTAAAACACTTACGCAAGATCCATACAAATACTGAGGTGCCCAAGTTCCACTTTAAAGTGATTTTAGATGTAGGAGTATACCAGCACTCCCCCTTAATAAAAAAATCTGCATTCCATACCTAATTTAGTCTCTTTGATGTGCATTAGCAAGAGAATTTTGAATGAAGTTGTGCAAGTCCTCTACTTTGGCTGAGTCAGTCCAATACAGTTGACTCACTGTGGTCGGGCTAAATGCACAATGGCAATATCAAATGAGTCCATAAAACAAATCACACACCACCATATGACCTTTTGTGTGTCTGTGTTTTTCTGAGTCATGGAAAAACTGCAATAGAACGTCTTCCTCTGCACAACATATTAACGGAGAACTCTTCAAGTATCATCCCACAAGCCAGAGTGGCTCACCAGCAGTACTGCCAGATGTGTCCATACCATAGACAACTGTTTGTAGGAGATGCCAGAAAAAAACCACCCAGGAGAAGGATCCAGTAAATACCTCAGATGCAGTGTGGTACGAGTGCATTAGAAAGTGGCATGGAGGAGCACCGCAACACTCCCCATCTCCCAGTTCTAGGACAAGTGAGGTCAGTCTGGTAGAAGATGCCATGTGGCTAGTGTCCAACATTGCTTTACAGGGTGTTTGCCTGTACCCCCTGACCAATTTTTATTTACATTTCACCAATTCCCCCTAATGAAGGGAAGCCTGACATCCCTATTTGGCTGTGATAGTCCTGGAATGTAGAGACTGTCTCCACATCCTTTAACACAAAATTTTAAGGAAATATTTTGTCCAGGTTATTTCAGAGGAGGCAGGTTTTTTCCAGCTCTTCCTCTCCAGTCAAAGCTGTGATAAACTATACATTCAAGCAAGGAAAAGCTGTCTTAGAGAAGATACAGGCACTCTATTATAGTTGTAACAGCAAGACAAAGGGAGCCAATAAGTGCTATCTCTCCTCATTCACACATATATTTCTTTCTCTGGAAAATTACACGTAAAACAGTTTGGAGGTGGCATCCTTGGAGCAGAAGTAGGATGAGACTCTCTATCAGCCTACAAAA
>JAOXNO010000013.1:136941186-136958212 GCA_028565335.1 Limnodromus scolopaceus
GTCCAAGAACAGCAGATTTAGGTATTGGCTCTTTCATTCACAACAATTTAATACCACAATCCCCACTCCCAGAAAATACCCTGACCACCTGATAATTGAGGAAGGGGCCAAGAATGTCCTCCAACTTTGCCAGTCAAGACAGAAGAGAGGGAAAAAAACCAAGATGCCTGAAACAAAAAAAGTTAGGTTACCAGGCTTTATAACCTAGCAAGGCAGACAGTGCCAAAAAATATGGACTAATTCCATGCTTTTCTCACAGAAGCTTCAGTTGTGCCTTATTCAACTGCCAGAATGCTTTCTAAGTACATTTATGCTGCAAATAAAATATCAATAAGAAGACAACATATATACTGTAGTATTTTTCAAGATTACTTTATTAATCTCTTATCATTGCAAACGGTATTTTTAATTGATGACATTGGAATAAATAACACCATCTCACCTTTCCCCTGCACCAGGAATTTAGGATCTGTGCTGTGAAATACAGCACTGATTTGGTATTCATTGCAATGCTGTACCTAGCCACCAGCAAAGAAGGAACTTTGAAAGGGAAAACAGACTCCTCTGTTCTGCTGCCTCATTCAGGCTTTCCAGTCAAGGGAAGTCTAGATTTTCTGGAGGCATGAATATGCTACTGCTGGTGTCTAGACAACATGGAGATGAGGAAGGTGCAGACAATCTACATGGGTATTCCCATGATTTCTTCCAACAGGGGAATTATATAACACTGCTAAGAAGGCAGGTGAGTAAGAAAGGGCTTAATGTAGCCCGATCTTAAAAATATAGGAGAAAACTAACTGAATTACTCTTTTTCTTCTAAAGTATTTCATCCAGTTCACCAATGTATCAGCTGCATTAGGACTCCCTTCTCTGCAGAACTGGCATCAACATCAAATGCAATTCCTTAGACCAAAGGATGGATGAAGACCATACTTAGTTTTTGAGTACTATAATTATTTTATATTATAATGTAGTTTTGTAAACAGATAAAATAATGTATATTGTAATTACTTATACTGCAATGGAATCAGGAATCATGATGGCGTGGACAAGTATTAAGTGCTGTACAACCACAAACTATGACAATTCACAAGCCCCTATAAATACATGAACCAAAAATTCCCAAGATGTCAATCCTGCCTCCATGGTACATAATTCATAATAAACCTCAGAAGGATAAAAATTACTTGAGAAGCTCATGTCTGAGTTTCTAACAGGTATTACTAATTAAGATTTAAATTCCAAATATATACTTCAAAGCCACTCATAAACATCATGCAAATAAGTTATGTATGTTATAGTAGGGACCTTATCTAGTTCCTTTGGTAGCAAATAAAAGCAGCATTTACTTCAGAAGGTATTCGATCAGGCTTATTTAAGCAATGTGTGTTGTAAGTAATACACGGCACTACTAGAAAACAGCAGAATTAATAGTACGTGTTTTCCATATGTCACAAACACCTTACATTCTCCAGACTAAATACCCCTCATCCTTCATCATGTCTGTGGTGCTTTCCACAGCCTAGCTCTTTTCCCCATGTGCTTTCTACCCTCTCACCGCGGCAGCCCCCAAGCTCTTTCGCGGGGTCCTCTGTGTCCTCCCTCAGTATCCCTTGTGTTGGTCCACAGTTCCTCCATTCACCCCCTCGGCGTGCCAAAACCCACAATATCCTTACTGCCTGCATAGACCCTCCCCAAGCACACCCCCAGCTCTGTGCTCTCCACAACCCCTCCACAATCACTGCTGTCTCCCCGTGCCTTGGCCCACCCTGGTGTTACCCATGGAGTTACAAGTATCCTGTGTCTGTACCACAACCTGCTGTTTAGCTCACAGGAGAAGAAGATGTTTAGCTCACAGGAGAAGACCACAGGTCAGGCCACAGCGTGGTCCCAAACCCAGCACCTAGGGACAGAGTTTCCCTTTCTTTTCCCTTGCCGTGGGGTGGACAGCCCCACAAACAGGGCATTCCCTCCTCCTTTCCCTCCTAGCCATCAACTTACTATAATTGCAGACCTCCAGCTTTTCATAAAAAATGATTAATATTGGCCAGCTAAGTCACAAATGATTGCGAGGGGGAGAAAGGCAAGGAAGGGCGGGCAAGCACAGAGACGGAATGAATGCAGGGGCCTGATTCCCTTAGAAACCGATTCATAAATTCTGTAGACAAATAGTCAACAACAACATGTTTGCATGTCTCTCCCTGTGACTGCCTGATAGCCATCTGGTATGCTGAAAGTTAAAGAAAAGGCCTTGAATGAAATACCAGCTTGTTTATACAGAAGATAAGAAAAACTGACTTCTGCCTGTATTTTTTCCTACCTATCATGTCTAATGCAAAGTAACCTTGAAGGCTTATCTAAGAATTTGTTATATACTTTCCTGACCCTGTCAGTCATAAAATAGTCATAAATAAAATACAAAAGAACAGCATATTCTCATTTGGTCTAAAATTTAGATTTTTTTCAAAGTGAGTTTTTAGTCAAGCTCAGGAATAGAGAATAATTTTTAAAATTTATTTCTTTTCCTGAACTATTCACAACTTAGTAGTTAATTAATGTCACATAAAAGGAAATTGACTTTTTGCTGATCCAGCAAAAGGAAGATGCAGAAAATAAATAGTCAGGAAATATAGGTACAGATTCTGCCATCCACAGCCACTGTATTAAAATCAGCGTGATTCATGAAATTCCTACTTTACATTAAAAAGAGCAGTAAAAACCTGCAATAGTAAAATCTTAGCTGCACTGCTGCAATTCCTCTCACTACCTCGTATACATCATTTTGGTATCCAAAATATTATTGCTAGACCTAAAGACATTTGTTGATTAGGATAGGCTTTTTCTGTTGACTAACCATTTAGCTCACAGTCTTAGTAACAGGCTATATATAGACTTACCATTTGCTATTTTTCCTATTATAGCACACTATGGTAAAAATAAACCATGGATACAGAGTTGCTATTTACAGTTCACCACAGAAGATATTCCAGTTTGTACTACAGCTGCATTGATTGTGCTCGTGGGATATACGGATTACCATCAGCTTGAAAAAAAAAAAAAATTCATTTTGGTTTGTAAAACAATTACTTGATACTCAGGGTTACTCTGGATTCCCTTCTACGTAAAAATATTCCTCTGCTTTCAGGGGGCACCCATCTGTTCTCCAGTCTGGAAAGAGGTGTGTTCACACCCTGGAGAATAAATAAATAACTTAATAAATCAAGGCTTGATACCTGCGTTTGGAATGGAAACTGGTATCAATAACTAAAGAATGACTGGATCATCATTACTTTATGAAGCATGTACTACATGAAGCTGCCTAAATACGTACAGCTTGATGCCCAAAGCTTCCACCGCAATGGAGACTGCATTTTTCTCCCATCTTTCTGTAGCTCCTGAGCTGGGAGTTTCAGGAATACACAACAAAGTGTTTAGGGAAGATTAGAATATTTTCTTTATTTTTAGGGACAATTCTTTCAAGAGGCTAACGAGACCCATTCTTCCAGCTCTAAAAAAAGGAGGCTTCTTTGCCCTTGTGGGCCTTTCACAGAAGTGCTTGAAGAGAAGTATAAGAAGGCGGGATGCACAAGTAGAAAATAACAAATGACAAATAAGGAGAACCCATTGCAACAGGAAAGCACTGAGCACTACAAAAGCAATGCCATGAAATGCTTACAGCTTATTCAGTTACAGGGCTTTTTTTTTTTTTTAAATAAAACCCTTCCTATTTATTTCTGAAGTGCATCTCCAGCTTGCTTCATAGATATTACCAAGCAAGTGTTTTGTATGAGAATCACTCGTTCTAAATGCTTTAAAATCCAGAAACCACAAAATTTCAGTTTCCTATTTTTTTCCAACCTTTCCCAATCAAAACATGCCAGAAGATCATAATTCAAGTCTGAATAAGCTACTCATATAACATGTCCAGTCACACTTTAAAAAAAAAAAAAAAAAAAGAGCTAAATACAGTTCTAGTCTTAAAACTTCACGAAAAAAGCTCGGTGGCGTAACAGCCATTTCATGACTGACTGTGAAGCAATGGTTCTGATTACAAGATAAGATCCCGTGGAAAGTAGAAATATATCCAAAACAAGAAGAAGATTAAGATTTGCACTTACATTCCCATTCTGCTCTTAAAAGCAGCAGGAAGCCTTCCTCACAGCAGCCCGTGTACTAAAGAAAGAGCAAAGCAGCAAATAATAAAGTTTCACGGAGCTGGCTTTATGCGATGCACTGATTTGAGCCTCCTCTAATCAGGTTCGGTTTGGTTCAGTAGGGGACAGTTTTATGGTATCCTTGCTGCTCGCCAGAATGAGTATTTAAACTGCTGTCACTAACGAGCAAGGGAACTTTCTGCTGGAAACAAAACTTTGAAGTGACTGAGTGTAAATAGGTCAGGCTATAAAAACGCAGCGAAACATAAAGCACGTTCTTATCTAGAGAGCTTATGAACCTCAATAAATTTGAGACCTAGGCTTTTCCACTATTCCTTCACTGAAAATGATTTTTTTTAGCTGCAAGCAGAAAACCAGTGGAAGAGTAATGGATTTCTTTAATAACAAAAAAGAGTATCAACAGCCATCAACACTGCCCATTTTTACCCAGGCTGGGTTTAGCAAAAAGAAAATGTTCTTGTGGTATAATTTTCTCCACAGAGCAGAGGAAAATAGAGCAATTCCATATGCTAGGAGCTTTCTTAATGGAAACAGTTAATTTACCACATGAGGAATATCACATGCATACCACTTCCACCTAAAATGAATCACTCCTTCCAGTTGAGAAAACTGAGGTCTTTTATCTTCCTCAGGGTGGAGTCCATCTCCTCCCATAGATCCCTACAGAGTAAAACTGCTAATCGTTTTAAGATTTAAAGACATTACTTCTTTTGTGTTCATATATCACATTTCAATGTCTTCTAAACAAGAGAGAGCTTAATGTTTTTGTGTAACCTTGAACTGGCCGGTACACAACTTTTATTGCTTCATCCTTGAGCTCTTCTGTAGTTCCATGATCTAATTTGTTACACTGGTGGTATTAAGCTGCTCTTACCGGATTAACAGTACACAGTTTAAATTCCTTAAAGCTAATTTTAAAATGAATGTGCTAATTTGAATACTAGGTAAAGCAATGAAAACAGAAACAGAAAACAATGAAAAAGAAGAAAGCCAAACGTATTTTAATATATACTGTGTCTCTCGTTCAGTAAGATTAATAGATAGTAAATCCCTGCTCTATGCAGTTCAAACTAGGCAGAATGTCTCTAGGACCTGATCCAAAATCTGTTAACATCAACAGAGTCTTTCTTTCAAATATACTACTTTGGGGATCAGGTCTCAAAGGAGAGCCCCATCTAATTTGCTCGCGGGACTGTGAATATAAATGCAGATTTTTACTTGACTGGTGTTTCCATCCTTGGCCCAATTCATCTCCCAGGAGGATGGAGGAAAGGTCAAAATTGGAGGCAGATTGCATTAGACACTACCATTTATTTGACATAACCTCTTAATAATATGTCATAGGTTTATTTGATTAGAAACAATGCAGTCAAAAATGATAAACAGTGTAGAAGTGGTCCCCTTGTTGTGGGATAGATACTAAGCACCTGAAATTTCAGACAGTGGGAAAATTTGCTGTTCGGCGTCCCAGGGACACTTATGCAATGTTGTATAATATGCCTTGCATATTAATGTATCATGCATTACGATATCAACTTATAATATGCATTGCATATTTTACAATATGCAATGGCATACCAATTTTAAGGGAGAAAATGTGTAGGACAATTAAAGTCACACAACTGTGTTAGAATACCCTCAAAGACATACAGCAGTACTTATACATAAAGTAATAGGAACAAGACATAAACACAAATGCTTGATTCTCTGCTGTATTATTGGCATTTATCTTGACCTTTTAAAATAGTCTTTCAAAAACAAGTACCTCATTTTGACGGGTGTGGGATACTCCACAGCTCTTAATTAAATGCCTCAAAAGCAGACTTTAAAACTGTGTTCTAAAGTATATTGAATTAGGCTCCACAAGACCAGTTTTTGGCACCTGTTCCTGAAATGAGGGGAAAAAAAAAAAAGGCACGCTGAACCAAGATCATGCATTATTTTCCAGGAATTCAGCAATTTCTTGGAGAGATTAAATTTACTGCAGCTTTGAAATAACAGGGTTACTGCGCATTCTGAATGGTTGAGCGTCTCTGCAGGACTGGATAACAGCTAGCACAGGGGGCTCAAGGGATTTTATTGTAGTTAACCCATCCTCCTGCTCTGTTCCTGCTTTCAAATGCAGGAGAAAAGAAAATGTTTGTGCTTAATACAATATTTATAGCTATCAGTAATAGTCAGTTCCTTTCTGGTTTTACTGTACCAGCATGTACAAGAAATACATAAAACTATATATATTATTGCTACTACTTTGCAAGATGTTGTGTATATTGTAAAGCTGGCTCTCTAATAGAAGGCAGCTAAAGACCTCTGCACTTAAATCTGCCAAAGCTGATACAGCAATCACAAACATGTGTTGTTACACTTCTTGTGGCTCATCTCCACATGGTGCAGCTGTTGTGTTGGCTAAAGAAAATGCAGGCCCAAGGGAAAGAAATTTAATTCAGCTGGGGTGACTTCCACTAAAAAAACGTGTTTTAAGGAGAACAGGTGTCTTACAGTAAGGGGGATTGTTCAAGAGGTTTTCCCCAAACTTGGTTTGCTTCTAGGAAATCTGTTCTAAAGTGGTGTTTCTGTGGTAATGGTCTCTTGCAGTCTAATTTTTAAATAATACCCCTCAAAAATGCAGTGGATTCCAGAAATTCTATTTTTGTTTGTTTGTCTTAGTTCTAGGACAGGAAGGCTAGCACACGACCTTATCGCACAAGTTAGAAGCTGGAGGGAGCCTCATTTCTGTTATGCGGATTCCTCAGCTTTAAGAAAGTTTGTTTCATCAACAACTGAGGGTGCCGAGGCAGAGCTGCAGCTGGTGTAGGTTACCGGTGGTCACCCCTAGAGCTGAGCCACTTTATACCTATATATCTGTTGGTTTAAGCTTAATTTTTGACTAAAGCCACTTAAATATTGCTTCCTCCTAAACACGTTCTTATTTACTCAAAATAAATAAGCTAAGCTGTACGACATAGTCTAGTAAAACAGTATGAAGCCTATGACTTTTTTTCTTTTCTAGAAAGGTGTTTACCTTGCGTACTGTGAGACCTTCTCTAGTTTCCTTGTGCGTTCCTGCCTCTCTGCTTCCCGCGTCCCCTGGTACATCGGAGTGGGAAGCGTCTGACTGCTGCTCAGGGGCTGACTCAGCAGCCTTCCCACCCCGGTCGGTAGCGGATCCCACAGCGCTGAGGCAGCGGGATCCCTGGAAACTGGGAAACACTGTTTTCCCAGTAAGCTCTCAGGAGGTCTCTCTCTCGGTGCTGGTTGAACCAGCCCCTTGGACAGATGTAGCCGAGGCCAGTAGATTTTTCTCTTCCTGCTGTCAACCCTCTTTCCAAAATAAGGTTACTCCAGAGGGTAGTCTCTTCTTGTGCAGGTGTCTTCATACTGCCGTTTCTTGCTTTGGGCCTGTTTTTTTCTGTATTCCACAAGGTCAGAATTGCTGCTCTTTGGAGGAAATAGAAGTCCAAATGACAGATGATTTTTCCACACAGACCCCATTCCTATGGAGTTTGTTCTTCTATAGGATGTATAGGAGCTGCTCTCAATCCTTCCTTCTCAGGTCTTAACTAAATAAGTGTTATGACGACCAATTTCTGTTTATCTTTTTACAAGGTTAAGCTTGTTAGCTCTTAGCATCAATCTTTATTGCTACACATTGTGTCCCCAGAGTGCAGACCTTGGGCAGTTTTTTAGGCTTCTTCTCAAGTTTCTAAATTGGAGACCCAGTACTCCTACTGAATTCCTCCTTTTGAATAAAATCCAGAATTCACTGAGTCAATAGCAAAATTCATGAGATTTTTGTCCTCTGTGTATGTCTGCACATAAAGACCTGCAACAAATCTTGCATTTTCACAGACTTCCCCTTACCAAGGAAAATAAAATTATTCTGCCCTTCCCACTTTTCTCAGCAGGATTTGTGACAAAGGCCCTAAGTCTCACTGATGGTAGGAACTGCCGTGGCTACGCCTGATGTCAAAAGCCAGGAGCAGACGGACCCTGCCAGTGAGGGAGAAAAGGATCTCAATTAATAAAAAAAGGAGAATCAACTGTAGAACGAAACCTGCGTTCACAGTGAAGCCATTATGGGGACATGCACTCTTTATTGTGTGTATGTACAACCAGTATCTTTTCCAAACACTGAAAAAAAGGATGTATTATTTGTAGAGTGAGATTTATTCAGCGGAGTATCTGAGTGTCACGCGAGGAAGCTGGTTAAAGTGACATCTGAATTTAAGAGTAACCTCTTGCTTTTCATGACATTGGCGTACATGCTTATCAGGGAAGTTTTATGTTTGAGGTTCAGGGAGAAGGTGATGGCCATCTCCTCTGAATGCTTTCAGATGACTGATTTTCAGAAAGCTGCTGGCATTCTTCCAGCCGGAGGCCTGGCCATTAGATAAGCTTAACATTATGGTGGCCATTTGCAAAACAGATGAGGGCAGAAATAGCAAAAGGAAATGAGAAACCAAAGAAACCTGCTGGAACTCCCTGCAAATAAAGACCCAACCTTGGAAGGAAAAGTCTTAGATCCTTCCACTGAAAGAAAAACTGGTGAGCATAAGTTTTCAGCTGCTAAAACTATAAGCGCTATCCCAAGGGAGATTAAAGTACCAGCCGAAGAAAGACCACCACAAGTGCCAGCCTCAAGAAATCTAGGAAACATTACACTTGCTTCTTTTGTGAGAGTCTGCACAAACGTTTTTAGGTATTACCAGATAGGACCCATTTGCTTCTGCTTTCAGGTTGTTTTTTTAACGATGAAGCCTGTGGCCATCCTGGCTAAGAATCCTGTTTAATAACCCTTCCTTTGCCAGTATTTAAATAGTGTCACATGGCATTGGAGCATTACGCTGCCGGAAGATTTGACAGGTATCATTTGGCAGATCCTGCGGTGGCTGTTCCCATCACCCTTCCAGCTGCCTCTTCCCCCTTTCTGCCAGAAATTACTGTTTCTGGAAGTGACTTGGCAAAAGGGACGGTACCTGTAGTTCAGCAATTCTAGTTCGGTCAGGTGCCCTGATTCAAGCTTGCAAGCAGATACAGCTGAGGACCACTCGCTTTTGTTCTTCTTTTAGTAGCTGAAGTCTCCTTTGTACTGCCATTTGGATATGTTGTGAGCAGCGATCCTTGGTTACCATGTTTTCACTATCAGGGTTTCACATGGAAATGGAACTGATGTGGTGGAAACAGGAATGGGGCTCTCTCCACTGATAATTTCCTGGCAGAGGGAAAATATTAAGTCATCTTTTTAAAATCAAATAGTCTCACCTGAGTAAATATTCTAGCAATTCCAATTTTTAATTTTATTATCATAGTCTGTTGCTCAAGCTGTGTTTTCTGACTGTGCAGCAATAATAGTGCTACGAGCACATGAAGATTTTTCAAACTGGCATTGTATTCGGCTCCTTTTACATTTCCACACATAATCTGCATAACATTATTAAATCTTTCCTGTACATTATTTAGCCTCTGGGATCAAATGAAATCATACATAACTGGAACTCTTTGGGCTTTGACAGATGTCCTCTGGCAGATTTTTTGCAGAGGTTTAAGTTGTTACTGCTCTCAGCTATTTTCTTGGCCTTTTCCTGGAATGGGACATGTCTCAGCTGCTCTGGTGGAACACACTAACCTCTTAGCTTTTAAAGATTATAAAAGCGGGTTTGAGTTACTGCCCCAGACTTTGAACTGAAGTGGCTGAAGCAAAGGTATGGTCCTTTTCACCAGCTCACCTACAGGAAGAGTAATCCTGCAGAGACAGCTGTCGGAGGCATTGGGAGGATAATGTGGAGGACTTGCTTGCAAGCTCGTGGAGGACTATTTACAGCATCTTGCCTCCTGTCCATTTTCCATGTGAGAGCACAGGAAAGCTGAATATTCTTTTAAAACAGTGAAGGTGATGATAAAAATTGTTACCTTTTGCTTTTTGTAAGCATACAGATTCTTCTGAAATCAACCTGCTTTGTGGGCTCTCTCCTACTGTGGATCATGAAGTCATCCAAAGTCATCATACCTCGACGGTGCAGAGTTTGTTTCCTTTCATCTGTACACCTGCAGAAGGCTTTTTATGTGCGGGGGAGCTTTTTCTGCCTTGCGTATTTTGTAAATAACCTCTTTGCTAAAGAGAAACCTGGACTTAGGATCTCTGCCTAAGTTACCACACTTTCGACAGATTTGTGCTGAATAAAAATAGTCATCCCAACATCCCTCATTTGTTTTTTAAAGCCTCTGTATCAACCATTTAATAAGGAAAAGAAAAACCCACCCCAAACCACCCCACACCATCGCATTTTAATGAGTTTGGGCATTTTTGAACAACTGAGCATTTAAATCTGGGAATAAACTTAAGAATGTGTCACTGCCTTCAAGAAGTGTACTTTAGTTTTAAGAAACCACAGCTGCAACAATAAGATGGAAATTTGACACACACTAGGTTGAAGGTGGCAAGGATTAAAGGTATGGAATTAGAAAAAAGAAGTCCTTGCGCCGTTGAGCAGAATGCGGGACATAAATCAGTGACTAACTTTGGCTAAGCTTTGTGTTATGGAAGTATGCAGCATTGCAGCTTCACAGTTATCAGTATTTGTCATCTTGAGTATCAGTACACATGCCAGATGCAAAAGAGGGGCCCAGAGAGAACATGGGGGATGAGGAAAAGAAAATTAATAATTTCAGTGACAATGTACACTATTTTGATGTGAAACAGAACTTCTGTAATATTTCAAGGGACTTACACACACACACATATATATATGTATGGACAAAAGCTGTTGGAAATAAGCCTTTGACTTCAAAATGTGCCTGATTAAAAAGAATACTGATAAGAATTAAGACGAGAACAGCTGGATCTTTGATTGCAGTTATGTTTTCTTCTGGATGTTTATTTCTAGATCACTTTTGCAGCTGCTTTTATCTACTCCTTAGAAGTTCTTGTAGATTTGAGGAACCATTAGCTGCAAAAGTAAACATCAGCTCTGGTCTGGTTTTATATATCTTCTTGAAACCATTGAGTGGGGAAAAGATAACATTAAACTAACACTGAGCTAGATCAGACTTAAGTGATGCTTTGAACAGCCTTTTAGCATTTCAGGCTCCACCTGTAACTCTAACAGAAAGTTGAGTATTTCTAATATTCTTCTTTACCAAGCACATAGGAATTATCAAGCTCAGGGAATGAACATACTCTTTCTAAAAAAATTAAATTCATGTCTCACTGTGGTTCAAAATACATAGTCCTTTCAAGTGTGCCTCCACTATCTAGGTACAGGGTTGGTCCTTAAACCAGTTCTGCTGCTTTTCAGGATCTGTCATCTATAAATATTATGCTTTGAATAGAACAGATCTGCAGTTTTGACTCCACTCTATTTTGTTATTGTAGTTGTTTAAGGTTCTTTAATAACTGTGATTTTGTATTTTCTCAAGACCTGTCTGCTTGGAGACTGGAGAAAGGTAAGGGTTAACCCTGCTTAACCTTAGCTAATGACCTTTATTGGTGGTCTCCTTTTCAGATCTCAGGAGCGTCAGCAATGCTGCTGTGGCCACAGCCTGACTCTAATACCAGCTCCCACTGAAATAAACACACTGTATTATATTTGCTTGATGCTCTTTCCCAACAGAAGTTCTTACTGTGCCGCCTCTGGCCAAAGTCATGGAGGCTTCTCTGTTTTCTGGTTTCACAAATTGTTCAAGCACAAGATACGTTTTGTTCATGAATTCTTGCAGGTGGCTTTTCACTTACTATAATCAGCTTTCATTTTTCTGTACTAAGTATTTCTGTTAATCACAGAATCATGGAATGGTTTGGGTTGGAAGGGACCTTAAAGATCATCAGTTCCAACCCCCCTGCCATGGGCAGGGACACCTCCCACTAGACGAGGGTGCTCAAAGCCCCATCCAGCCTGGCCTTGAACTCTCTATAGGCAATGTTGTAAGCTCCCTGAAAGCCCCTCTTCTTGTAGGCCCCATTGATCCTTGCTTCCATCACAGCCAGGAAGGCTGTCATTCCAAAGTGTGCCTTGTCCCAGGGTCTCTGCTGCTCCCCTCCATGCAAACCTAGCCCCCCAAAACAGCAGAGTGCTGCACTTCCACAGATGGGTTCCATCCAGCAGTTCAAAGACAGGCAGACTCAGGATAACAGTGAAATTCAAAAGCTCCTGGTTGCATTTGAACAACCAGTAATCATTAGGACAAATGAAGTGGAAAAAGGGAATACATATTACACTTGAAGGTTTGTAGTGTGGCTGACAGTATCTCTTTCCTTTCTCCACTGATCTGAAAAGCTGAAAATAAGGGGCCTCGAGGCAGCTCTGTTTCTGCTGCAGTGTAATGTCCTCGGCTTTCAGCACTTCTCGGGTGCTAAAATGAGTTCTGCTGTTGAAATGAATGGGGTTTGTATTTTTCTTGGAAACAGTTCCCAAAGGGGCATTTGAAAGAATAGCATAACCAACTAATAATTTTCATCAGCCTATCATGGGTAAGCAGGTCAAATAAATGAAATAGTTAATGCAAACAAGGCAGATCTACAATAATCATCAATACTCTTTGTGAGATGGACCATGCCATAAAATATGGATAAAACAGGGGAAATAGCCATTCACTAGTTTTCATCCTACCATTCACCAGCGTGTGCAGGTCCCTCAAATACTTCTGAAGGGCCTGTGAAGGGGAACTAAGGAGAGCAAGTGGAATGCCAATCCTCTGAGCAGAGACCTGCATCACCACGGGAACAGAGAACAGGGGTCCATGAGCAAAGAAGGTGCAAATCCACTGCTGGGTCTCAACTCAAAGAGACGGGGGGGAAGGGGAAGGGAAGGGGAGGCAAGATCAAGAAAATTCTTCACCAGAAAGTCTTCTGACTGGTCCCTGCCCAGCTCAGATAGATTCTTGAACTGATCCGTTCCTGGTTTTAGCCGTTGCTTTTACTGTGCAGCCTTTCTGTGCTCCAGAGTGATCTTGTCCTGATATTTCTCCACAGTGGCTGTGGAGAGTTCATGTGTCTGGGGCTCTCAAAAGAGTCCAGAAAAAGGGCTCTTTTTCCCATGTCACAAGCTAGATCCAAAATGTTCTGCTCTGCTCTGAAAAGTCCCCAAAGTGTATCAGCACCACGTCCACAAGTTTCATGTTGGAGCAACCCAACAGAAGGTGCACACAGGGGTGCTACGAGGTGGCAGCAGGAGAAGCTGAGGGGAACACCAGCATTTAAGGCAGAAACAAGGTGGTCATAACAGATGAGTGAGTGCCAACAATTTAACTCATGGAAAAGGACATGAAAGCACACGTGATGCAAAATCTTGCCTAGAATGGTAACTGCCCTTGGACTTTTTATAAGCTTTTATTCATTTGTTTGTTTTTATAAGGTACTCTGAAAATAATGGCCCTGATTGAGGAGATCTTTTAAACCAGTGGTAGAACACATGCTCAGCAGGTGGCTTTGGTATATAAAGAAGTTAAAGGACCTGCATAGGTACTTCCCTGGGTAGTGATGTACTTAAGTATGTGCTTAAGTGCTTTATTGAATAATACCAAATAGAGATACAGGGTAATGTTCAGCCTTGGTGTTACCTTTAAGAGCTTTCAAACACCTTACCATGGTAAGTTTTCCCTCTATTTCTCCGTATTTCAGGAATCTTCAATATCTTAACTTTAAAAGACCCTGATTTTATTAAGAAGTGCAGGGTTCCATCGGTAAGGTTTGCCTGGGCATCCCAGGGGTAGGTCTGCCTGGGAACAATTGGTACTTTTTCGTAATATCCATTATTGTCCTCTTCTTTGAATTAGATGCCACAAACAACTGAAAAAACACGCAGAGATTAATACAGACATTGTGCACATCTGTAAGTGATGATTTGCATATGCTTGCACCGTGCTTGTAATGCTCTGAAAATATCTGAAATGCTCTGTAGTATCCTGGTTTATAACATATCCTTCGCCACAGTTTACACATCGAGAATGCATGCTGCTGAAAACAGGAAACACACACGCGGAGGGTAGGTAAAAGGGGATTACAGTGTACATATATTCAACAGAATAGTCCCAGTTTAAGAGTATCATAAGCATCAGGCTTGCATAAACAAATCAGAGCTTAACCCACAGATGTATCTAATGACCGTATGGATTCTGCATGTTTACAACTGGAAAAAACCCTCTGAGCTTTTCTATTGTTTGCTGACTTTCACCCTATAGTATTAATTTTATTTGTGAAAATCAAGTTATTCACTGGGATATAAAAGTTCTTAAAAGGAAATGGAGTTATTTAGTATACGCCACAGGACAAGATGTATGGGCCCCGTTCTCTGCTGCCTTGGAGTTCTCATGTCCTAGGTGAGTTACGAGGCATGCAACCAAATGTACAACTGCATTTCTTAAACCAATTTATTGCTTTTATACAATATTTCTCTTACATCCCACCCCCCTGCCCTTACAGTTGGCTCGGAGATTGAAAACTTCAGGATCCTTCCAGCCTGAGGCAGCTGCAGAACTTCATCAGTGCCTGAAGTCCCCCTTTCCCCAGGAGCAAAGCGTAGGAGCCCACGTCTATGCAGCAAGCGGGCGGCCCTGAAGCCCCGCCGACCTCCACCTTGTGGGCTGTTACTTGGCACGTCTGCCAAGCGAGGTAAGATGCTACCACCAGAGAGTACGCCAAGCCTGCCAGCCTGGGGGGGGGGGGGGGAAGGGGGACGGGGACGGGGACGGGGACAGATGACCCCCTGCAGCCCCTAGGCTCAGCTCAGAGGGGTATGGAGAGACAAGGAAGGGGCCCGCTTTGTGTGGGATGGGTGTCTGTGCTTCCAGCCGTGGCTGTAGGCAGTAGCCCTGCTCAGTGTTTCAGCGCTGACGGCAGGAAAGACTTTGGCCAAATGGTTGCTTCAACCAAACTATAATAAGGTACGGCGCGTTGTATTTCTTTCTGTCTTGACAACTGCTCGTTTCAGGCACCACAAAAAAACATCTCATTGCTGATGGCGGGGGGGAAGAATGCTTTAGGCTAGAAAAATCCATTTATCGAGGCTTTTCTCCCCCTTTTCCCTGGGGAGATCAGCAGGCTGGTATGAGCAGGAGAGAGCCGCCGGCTTTGGGCTGTGCTGGGTGGGCTCTCCTCAGGGCAGGACATCTGCAAGGAGAGAGGTTCTCCCGGCCGGAGATGGACACCCCCGTCCTCAGGGCCGGGGCTGAGCATCCCCCCCGTGCCAGCCTGTGCCCTCGCCACGGAGCCTTTGCTCCACGGAGACCCGCGGGGCCGAGCCGGCTCCCCCGGGCTCGGGGACCGCAGTCGGGGAAAGGCGGCAGCACCGCAGCGGGCAGCGGCCGCGCCCGGTCCCCGCGGGGCCGGCGGCCGCCTCCGCATCCTCCCTGGCCCCGTCCGCACCGTACAGCTGCACCGCAGCACAGCGCGCAAGTTCCGCGGGGCGAGGGGTCCCCACCGCCGTGCACCCACGGCAAAGCGGGCCTCGGCCGAGAGCGGTTTGACACCTCTCCCGGTGTGTCCGTGAGCCCCGCGGTCTCCCGACGTGGGGCCGGGAGCTCCCGGGAGCGGGGAGCCGGGGCAGGGCGGCGGCTGAAGAGCCCCCCGGGGCTCGGTGCTCCCTAGCGAGGGGAAGGCGAGGAGGAAGCACCCGTCGGGCTGGCTGCGGTGGTGGTGGTGCCCGTCGGGGAGGCGTCGGGGCGGGCAGCCGGCGGTGCCGCCCGCGGGGAGCCCCGCGGCCGGGGAGCGCGGGCAGGGGGTGTCGGGGGCTGCGCGGCTGTGGGAGACGCGGACGAGGATCCAGCCCGCTGAGGTCGTTGTGTGCTTAATTGCTTTCTTCTTATATGGAAATTAATCGCGGCGTTGTTTTACGGGGATCCGGGTCTGAGGCGGGGAAAGGGAGATGGTGAGCGGGAGTCGCATCGGCGGTGTCCCCCGGAGCCTGCCCAGCGCCTCGCCTCCGGCCGCCTCCGCCTCTTTGTCAAACCTTGGCGTTTCCTGACCGGGACATTTAAAAACAAAACAAAACATCCCACCCCATTAAACCGGAGCGAAGTAGGTGATGATTTAGTCACCGAGAAACAGCAGCGGAGTCAGATGCCAGATCGACTGGCAGTCACTGTTTTCCTTAAGGAAAAATAAAATTAAGTCAGCCCTCGGTGCGTAGCCAGAATCCGTTCGCAGCACCGGCCTGGCTGTCGGGGGGCGGCAGCCCGGGGCCGGGACGCGGCCCGCCCGTGCGCTCGCTGCTCTGCCCTGCGCGCACCGGCCGCGACCCCCGAGCCAGCGGCGGCGGGAGCCGTCGGGGAATCTCTCTAGCCCGGGTGCGGGGATGCCCTTCACCGGGGACTGCGCTCCCGGCCCTTTCCCTCTGCCAGGAGCCGGAGCCGCCCCGGGTACCCCCGCGGGTCGGTGCTGCAGGAACACCGGCCGCGCCGTCTCCGCTCCCGGCCGCCCCTTTTTCCTCTGGCTCTGAAATTCGCCCCCCACCTTCCGTCCCCCCCGCAATTCATTCTAAGGAGGGTGTATGTGTGAGTCCCCCAGCGACCGCAGCCGCCCGCTGCTGACAGCACCGGTTTGCAAAGGTCCGAGCCGCTCCGTGCGGGCGTCGCGCACCGCAGCCGCGCACGGTCCTCCGCGGGAAGGCCGGCCAACCCCGCCGCGGGGCCTCGCTGCCGCCGAGCAGCGGTCCCGTTCACCCCCCTCCGCTTCCCCCGGTGCATTTCTTTGCTCACAACGGGGCGGGTGGTCAAGGTTTGCCCCGGGCTGCCCTGCCAGCGGAGGAACTGCTTTAATCTGTTCCTCGCAGAGAGAACAAACAGTGCCTATCTATCTCCCTGCTCCCCTGGACGGAGTCCAGCGCTCCGGATGTATTTTGGGCGGGGGGTGGGGGAAG
>JAOXNO010000013.1:136967724-136983816 GCA_028565335.1 Limnodromus scolopaceus
TCCCCCCCCCCCCCCTCTTTCCCTCACTACCCCTGTAAGCCCCCAGCCACCCCCCCCCCTCGGTGGCTTGGCATGCCCACCCCACGGGCTGCACACTCAGCACCTGTGCCCAGGTAGAAGGGTGGGGGGCACACAGACACCCGGCCTTCCCTCCATTGTCACCCTTGTGAGCCCATCACCAGTGCCTCAGGTCCCCTCTGGGAAGGCCTGGTGACAGCGCTGAGGCATTTTCCCTGAGGTGCTGTAGGGTGGCTTGGATGTGCATCCCCTCCTCTGCCACCCCACTGCTCTTGTCACCGTCAGCACCCTCCCTGCAGTGTCTTGGGTAGTTTGGGGCATCAAAAGTTCTTCTCTTCCAGGCTGGGGACACCTGTCCTGCTCTACTCCTCTCCCAAACTAAGGACAAGGTTAGAATGGCAGGGAGAAACCTTCTCCCCAGCCCAGGGAGCCCTGTCCAGGGCATAGGGGGAGAACCATCCCCTTGCACCCAGTTCAGCAGGGGGCCCCACCTCGCAGGGTGCCATGGCTCAGGGATAGGCCGTCCACGGGGGAGTCACAGGTCCCAGCAGCTGCAGTGTCCCCATCCCCGACCCGTGTTGGTCCTGCAGCAGGGAACCAAACAGCCTGAAACCTGTTAATGAGTAGTAAGTCAAAACCAGGAGCGCCTGAGCTGTGGTCGGGCCGTCGGTGCAGAAAGGGCTGCGCTGCTGCCTGCAGCTGCTGGTTATCGCTGTCTGCTGCCTCCACAGAGGGCTACCGTGTCCACCCCGGGGCCAGGGACAGGAATTCCCGAGCCAGCCCTGCTCTGCCCCAAGCTGAGGTGAGTTTCCACTGGTGCAGCTGACATGGCAGTCTCAAATGTGGCCAAAACTCCTCAGGTGGCCGAGGCTCATCTCTCCATTTGCTCCTGTCCAGCAAGATGAGGAAGGGGAAAAAGAAAAAAAAGTTTCTTCACCCAGAAATATTGGCCTGCTGGCTAAAGAACAGCCTCCCTAGTCAAAGTTTACTTAAGGGCCATCTGCTCTCTTCACCCCCTGTGACTTGCACCCTTTCCCTTGCTGGGTGCTGCACCCCGCTGCCTCCTCCCCGCTCCGTGTTGGCAGCCCCTGGCCCCCCTTCCTCGCACGCTCCTCTCCAAACCTCTGTCCTTGGGCATCTCTTGCTCCCTCCCCGTGGGCATCTTCCCAGTATCTGATTTCTTCCTGTCTGGCTGATTTTTCTATTCCCAGTGCATTCCCGTTCTCCCAGTAGGTTATTTCCTCTAAGTTTCTCTACCCTTATTGTTCTCTGAGTTCCTGTCCCCAGGCCCTTTTGCGTCCCTGGTTTCTTGTTCTCAGACCCAAGCAGGCGCAGCGAGGCTGGGATAACTCCGCTCGAGTAAACACCTCTGTCAGGATGCATATGGGCTTATTCCGCTCCTCCTAGGCCAAGCACTATGTGCAGTTTGTTTAGAAGGAACTTAATCTGATGAACGATATCAAAGGGCTAAATTAAAGCAATTGCATGCAGCTAAGGTTTTATTTAATTGTTTGGGGTTGCTTGTTTAATAACCTTCCCCCTGAGCAGACGCAGACTGTAAATTTATCTTCTGAGGATTTCAAAAGTTCAGTGGCCGGAGCAAAGCCCGAAGAGCTGAAAAGGGGCAGTGACAAGTATCTAATAGATGGTCCCAGGGCTGGTTTTTAAATTTAAATTATTTAATTTAATTTTAAAGCAGTAGCTATCATCTTAAAATGTCAGAGGATGATTTAGTATTTCTCCTTAATATCGATACACTTGCCTATGGCACTGACACTCTTCATTCACTTTTTAAAAGATCATCTCTCCCTGGGAAATTTCAGAGACAGCTATAAAGAACAAGTTACAACAGACGTACAGTTCAGCTGCATTAGACCTGTTGGAAACAGAAACAGGTCCTGTAAAGCTATCTCTGGGGCAGGGCTAGGGTTTTTATTGCCATAAGGTGCCATCCTGACTTTCACAGTGCAAACACTAAATACACTGATATCCCCGTGACTGCTGTTTGTGTTTGTGTGAAGTATCCTCCTTCCCCCTGGAGCTCAGTCCCAGCAAGCAGCTCCGTGCTTCTGCAGCTTCCTGGAGCTTCCCAAACCACCTGCATCCAGCTTCCCCATGTTCCTCTGTCCCCCATTGCCCCCCATTTTTTTCTTCTGCACCAGCACCATTTGTTCTGCACCTTTTGCTGTGTTAGAGGCAGCAGCTGCAGTGGGGTAGCAGGGGGAAGGACAAGCTGTGCTACATATTGGGGAGAAAAAAAAAAAAAAAGCATAAAGTAAGATATAATGTGGCCATAATCTCAATTTTTTTGGGGCAAATCAATTAAAAAAAGTACAGTCCTTTAGGTTGCATCTGAAAACTGAGCTCTTTGTACCATTAGTTGCTGAAATGGATGCTGCCAATGGCAGAGCAGCTCAGCCCAGCTATGTGTGCATAATGCTTTTCTATGAGGTCATCTATTACATAGCAACAGCACGCCGTGCCATTCCAGACCAGCGCAGACTATTCCCGATGCCAGTGCAGCTTTGCTGGCAAAGCCCAGCTTTGTACTGGTCCCACCTCAGGAGCTGGCACAGCCCAGATCTAGACGGGAGACAGCCCAGCAGCAACGCAGGAACATGGCGTGGCTGTGTCTGGCTGGGTCTAAGGGCTGGTACCGAGGGTCCCACTATTTGAACAAATCCAAGCTATTTGAGTAAAACATATGAAAATACATTATTTATTGAACTTCTGCCCCCTGCTCCCCCCCCTCCACCCCCACTTTTCCTTTTTCCTTTTCATTGCTTCTCACTGCTCGACTTCTAGATGTTTGCTTCAGGAGCTGCTCCTCCTCAGCCTCATCCTGTAGGACACCCTGCCTCCTGCCTAGTCTCCCCTCTGTCTCCTTCCCTACTTTTTCCTCCTGTTTCTTTTTTTCCTTCACGTGTCTCCTCTTGTGTTTCAACCTCACTTTTCCCAAATAAATTCCCTCACTCAGACTTTTTGGTTCCACCTTTTTGACTCATCCCAGCTTCCACTTGTTGCCTTGACCTGCCCTGCAGCCACCAGCTCATACCAGCTCCCCTCTCCTCACTGACTCAGAGCTCCTTTTCCCTGCCTGGTACTTCTGACCCGCTGCTGCTCCTTCCTTGCCCTCTCCGCTGCTCGATGCCACGTCCACGTGGCACTCGGGAGGTGTCGGTGCAGGTACACTAGCCATCCTTAGAGCATTTTAGGCACGCTGGGGCTGGCACAAAGCCAGCAGCATGGTCCCGGGAGGACGTGGGTCGGCAGCGCAGGCGGCCGGTGGCAGCCCTTGCTGCTCAGGGTGGGAGCTCCGTTGGCAGTAGCACTGCAGCCCCTGGCCTTTCCGACCCTCACAGGCATCAAGGGGAGGTGGGGGAGCGATGATTTGAGGTTAATGAAAAAAGCAATGTACTGGCCCCAAAATTTCAAGACAGTTAGTCGGCTAAGCTGCACTGGTGGCTCAGAGCCTCTCATCGCTCCGTGATCCTAACATTGTAACTGCAGATAGTCGTTATGTCTGGAAGAGTGACTTTGCTTACCAAGCTACATTACATAAGGATTTAGGCACACGTTGCTTTTATATTAATGTTGTACTGTGTTTCCAGCATTTCCTTCCCTCCTCAGAGCATCTCTTTTCCTCCCTAATTGCGGAAGCTTTGAATAGATCTTTTGTCTCCTTATAATGGTGTAATTATGGCAAAAATAGTGTAGCTACTAGCCAAAATGTTATTTTTGTTGAAGTTATTAAAGAGATAAATACTTAGATTTAAAAATGTTTATTTACATTCAAAAGAAAGGCATCACATCTACATAAAACTTTTGTTTTAATCTCTATTTTCAAAAATCCAGATGCAGCTGTTTATGAAGCTTTTTTGAGAAGCTTCTAGTCTATCAAATAAGAGATGCAAAAATATTTTTGTGGAGAACACTAAACATCTACTTTAATCTGCAGAATTAAGGCAATGCAAAGTATATACTGCTCTCCCTCCTCCAAGCCTCACTTGTGAGCCCGAGCACCCTTTTCCAGCCGTGACTTTTAAATACTGCCTTGTAATTTATGCCATGCTTACTCACTTTAAGAACTTATTTTAAAATTTACTGATATGGAGAATATCGACCTCAGTCTGAATGAGTGGTCTATGCAGCAGGGTCCTGCCAGCATGGCTGCACCAGTGGGGAGTGCAAATAGGTCATGTCCCCAGCCAGCACACGGGCATGGGTACAGATGGGTGTGCAGGTGGCGTGGCCTCGATGGAGACCCCATGTGCGGTGGTGGGAGATGAGGTGGCCCCAGGGGACGGACAGGTGTCTCAGATCTGGCCATGCTGGTTGAAGGAGGCGTCTCTCCTGGCTGCGGGCTAGTGCCAGCCCCAGCAGCCAAGTCTGGTGGCTCTCACGGGGCTTGTTTTGATTTTGGGAGCTGGGGGAGCGGTCCCACAAGCTGTCCTGCTGGCAGCTCCTTCGGGGCTGCAGTGGAAGGGGGTGGAGGAGGGCACTGGGCAGTCCCTGGGCTGCTGGGGAGCAGCCAAGCAAATCTCCAGGCCTTTGGGGTCCATCTGCCTCCAGCCTCATCTCAGCAGGAGGAGGGGAGCAGCAGGACTTTTGCTTCCCTGAAATTCTCGTAGGATCCAGAGAGTGGCTCCATCGCCTCACAGGGCTGAGGGCCGCGGCTGGGAGAAGACTACAAACCCCGGGTCTTTTCCGTCTCTGCAGAAATCCCCCGGACTTCTGGCTTTGCAAGGAGCAAACTTCACCTTCCCTGTGCAGATAGGCAGGAGAGCTGCCGGCGCGGGCGGCTCCGGTGGTGCCTTGCCGTAGGCAGCGCTGCCAGACTCCCGCTCCTCCTCTGGCAGCGCCTTGACCTGGGGCTCCCCCACTGCACCGTGGTGAGGGCTCTCCTACATGCCAGGGCATTTTGGAGGCCTGCTCATTCGTCTGGGGGAAGGAGATTGATTGATTGATTGATTGCTCTTCCTTTTTTTTTTTTCAAGCGTAAGAGGAAGTAAAACCTTTTTTTTTTCCTTCTTTTTTTCCCCTAGAGATTATTTACGAGGCATTGTCTCTGATTCTGCCAGCTGACATCCTTTGGCGTCACTACCACTCAGTGCACTGAAGATGCCTCCAGGTGTGTCAGTTGTGCCTCACGTCAGCGTGCCTTGATGTATCTCTTTGGCTGGGATTGAAAGGTACAGTTTCTAAATCTCTCGGTGACCCATTTTGCATGGATCACTGCTGCGCTAGAATGCGGCTGCTCCTTCCCATCGTGTTAATGCAAGTTTGCCGGCGTTCAAAGCAGCCTGTGCTCCACGTGCCACGCCGAGCACACGGGGAGAGCTCGCCCTTGAGCCTCTGCCCGAAACCGGCACGGCTGCTCCAGGCTCGGCACCTTCCACACAAGTTACTTGCTTTTGGTGCTTTCCTTGCTGTATCACGGTCCTTTTATTTAAACCCTGTAAATTCTTTGGCCTGGTAAACATAGGCAGGCAGCTGGATTGTGTTAATTCACAGCGAATGCTCCCCGGTGGCAGAGGCACCCTCTTCTCCCCGGGTCCCATGGCCAAGCCGGGTGGCGATGCTCAAGGAAAGGACCAAAGCGCCTGTGAAGGAGCAGCTCAGCACCACTTCTGGCCACAGGCTGGAGCACCCTTCAAGCCGGTCCTGGGGATGGCCCAAATTAATACTTAATTAATGCTTCCAGCGCATCCCTGTGGCTCCCTGTGCTGTGTTGGCTGCGCGCTGCCCCGTCTGCCTGCGTGCTGGGCTGGCCAGGAGGGTGGCGGGAAGGCAAACCCTCAGGGGTCCTTCTAGAAGGCCCCGAGGCCCGGCTGCCATGGCAGATGGAATTGGTGGGCAGCCTCAGCCCCAGGCGCGCTCAGGCTGCCTGCGAGGGCAATGCAAAGGCGGTGTGCCTGCCTGCAGGGCGCCCCGGCCCTCAGAGCCCTTTCAAGGCCGCCTGGCTGAGGTACAATGGAAACCCAGCTCTGATTTAGTCCAGGAGCTGGTTCTGCTGGGATGAATCATTCAATCACGCAAGCATCCCATGACTTTGCCTTTCATTTCCATGTTGTGGCCTCCTTTTCTGGCTCCACAGTGGAAATGGTGGCCCGATCCTGTTCTGGAGATGCATGGGCACGGACCACAACAGACAAACACTAGGAAAACAAGGAAGCCTTCGAGGGGATTTCAGTTATATAGATGACAGAACGAATCTGAGTGAATGGGTCTAATCCTCCCTGTCTTCTTTTTTCATGCACCCGTTATCCTCTAAGTTTCTTTCACAGAAAAGCGGGTCTTGAAATTAATGCTGCATTAAGAGGCATGTGGCAGCTCACAGCATCACATGTCATGTTCTTGCCAAGCTACAACCACATCTGTGTCATGATTCATGTTTTCAAACTCCCATTAAAAAAACCCGAAAAACTACCTCGCAGTTTTTCAGTAGTACAGCTGTGGGCAACTCAGATGTTTCTGAGTCTTGTTTGCCTAGTTAAAACAAAAACTAAACTCTAAACAGATCAAGTTTTTAATGAAAAATCAGACTGCGATGCAGTTGCATGGTCCTGTCCTTTCCCAGGGGCACAACGGCTCAGTTCCATTAAATCACCCAATAGGTCCAAATAAACTGGGGTTATGGTGCAGGAGCGAGGGCTGTAGGTGGGGACCTCTCTGCCTTCACCCCAGTCGAGCCCTACAGAGGCAGCATTTGTTTGTTTGCTTCAACAGGGTTTTCCAACTGGGAAGTGAGGATACGGTGATGATGCGGATGAACAAGTTACTGCAGGGAAAACAGGGGGTGGGAAAATTCAGCATCTCGGCTTCTGCCAAGAAACGGCTCTTATCTATTCTTTAACCCCCTCATAAACACAAATTCCCTTCCCCTCTCCCACAAGGGATGAGATACCTGGCTTGTGCTACAAGGTACCGCCGGGTAAGAGGGTGCACGTGGACACTTGCCACCAAAGAACAGCCAAACCACAGGCTGACGCTCCTTTGTCCTGCAGTTAGCTGTTTGTCTCCCTGAACTCTGGGGCACAACAGGTTAATTTCCCAAAAAGCCCCACGGCAAAGTCCCGATTCAGGTGAGGGAATGGCATGGGAGCTTCCCCGCTCCAAGGCCTTTGCCCCACAGCCACTTGCAGGCACCAACCTGGTTTGACTGAAATTCTTCAGGCTTCAGCAACAGGAAATTGCAGATGGGAGAACGCGCCGTGAAGTGCACTTACACGGTCTCAGTCGCAAGCTGCGAAAAGTAGCAGCTCCCTGAGCTCTGAACTTTAACACTGCGATTAATACTGGTTTTTCTAATAGCATGGAGATCAATGAAGGATCAGGGTCTCCTTGTAGTAGACAACCTCCCAATGACGCTTAAGAAACCCTCGTCCTACCACCACACAATTTGCTGTCTAAGCACCCCAGCAAACCCTCTAACACATTACAGTGTCCCAGATGCAATAAAGAGGGTTAGGAAGGCAACTTTATTTTAAAATCTAGTTTTCAGGGCTTTCCCCTGCCAGGCAGCAACAGAAGCACCCTGAAATGCTTCTCACAGCAATGATAGAGGGGCCATGAGAAGAGAAATGGCGTTTTTGGCCAATGTGTTATTCCTTCTCATTGGGGAGCCCCAGGGACTCTTCTCTTTCAGGTGTGGGTTGGGGTGCTGGCAGGGAGAAGACCCATGCCCCAAAATCTGGTGGGCTGTGTAAACTGCCCCTGAGGACTCAGCACCATTCTGGTTTCCACACTGCGCTTGCCGGTAATTTAGACAGACTGTGGCAGCACAAAGGCCAGTCAAGATGATTGAGTGAACTCCCAGGACTCCCCGCAGGACTGGAGTTCCCCCCAACATGGCCAGGAGAGGGGTGGGCGCATGGCTGGTAGGAGAAAGGCTGGCTGGTTTCTGCCCCGTGGTGAGCCCTGCCCGCTCCCCGGGGACAATAGGCCCCATCCTGGGAGCAGACTGGTTTCAATATGGGGCTCTCCATCTTGATCCAGTTTGGATGGGTCAAGACATGTTGAGACATGCCCTTTCAATATGCTGCGTTTTATTAAAAACAAAGTAGCTGTGGGCCAGATTGTAAAACTAGGTGGGCCTCATTTGTCTGTCCCTACTGTAAGCCAATGAAACCTTCAACATATCCAAACTCTCACCTTTTTACCCATTTGAATGAAAAAGCATCACTAATAAAAGAAAATGACTCACCTAATGCTAAACCTGAGCTCTGTAGATCAGCTTTGATCAAATTCACTGACATTTGGATAACTGCATTATTATAACTAAAACATCTTTTAAAGTTTTTTTTTCCAGACGCTCATTCTTTAAACTTTGCTTTGATCACTGCACATATCCTTTTCAGCAGAAATTTGTCCACAGAGGGTGAATTTTTTTCATTTGTTTTTCATATGGATTCTCTTTCCTTTGTTCATATTTTAAATCAGTGAAGCTACCCTTCGAGCTAACCCTTATAATAAAAATGCAGCTACTGTGTGGCTTTTAACAACTCATTTAACCCATCTGTGTCTCAGTATTCTTGTTAGCAACCCAAGGAAACTAACACTTATTTATGCAACGAAGCTGATTGTGAGGCTTAATTAGATAATTTTTTTTTTTTGGTAGGATAAAGTAAATGTTTCAGAAGGGCAGAGCAGGGAAGCAGTAGTTTCTGTTATGGTGGTCTAACACCACCAGTTCGTAATATGTTACAACAGTAGTGTTACAAAATGCTGCGTAAAAGAATTTGTCTTTCAGAAAGTAGTTTTGAATTAGTCCAAGTGCTCCAGTTTCCAAATAGGAGTCACAATCCGACACGATTAAAATAAATGGAAGCAGGAATGTGTCAGGACAATTACAAACGAAAAGATTGAAATCACTGGAGCTGGAAGGGCAAAAACCTGCCTGTGTATAAATATGTGTCTGTGTGTGAAGCTCAGCTTTAAATGCTGAGGAGGGTAAAGCTTGACTTTGTTTTTTCTATGAAAAAAATTTCACACATCTATGATGCAACATAATTTAATTTAGCATTAGAAAAAAAGCATTTATAACCAATTTTCCCCTGTCCAGCGAGCAGGAAGACTATTTAAGTTTTAATTTGCTAATCATCGTTTATTGTAATTTGACCATCCAGCCGGGGAAGGTAGGCACCGACCGTTCGTTCCCGAAGCAGGCGGCTATCAGGCTCTAGAGTCAAGATAGTTCTTATTAGTGTTTTTTTACAGCATGGGCAGAGTTCTTGTTATAGCTTGTAACAGGGGTGGATTAACTGCAAATAATCTTCAAAACTTTGAAGCCTAAAGCTGTAGCACCTTTTACCGTATTCTAGAAAAAAGTGAATGGGTTCAAATAACCTTTGCTGGCAAGATTCTTCCCCCGTCTCGTACCAAAGTGCAGTCTCTAAGACTCGTATGACTGCCTGCGCGGCCATTTTGCAAACACGTATGCGTGTCATCTGACAGAGCGAGCCCTTAAACTCCGTACGGCTTCTGTCACGAATAAAACTATTTATGAGCGCGCACATTTGCAAAGATCAGGCCCCGCGAACGTTAGCTCCACATCAAGCTTCTTAGGGATGGCTTGTTTTCCCAAAACACTTAAGGCTGAGGATCCCTATTAATATAAATCTGCTTTAAACAGGAGATAGTCATTTTTTAACGCAGACATTCTCTAATATTTTCATGATGTGGCTCATACCTTAATAGATAGCAGTTGTGATGCAGATCTAGCTGAGCAGCCCACAGTTGCCTAACATATTTGCGGTAATGAGAACCCTTGCCGACATGGAAAATTAATATTAAGAAAATTAATGTAAGGAAAATCTTTAATGGGCTTTTGTCTGTGTCTAATGCAATTTAGCAGTTAGCAGAAGGAAGGAATTTAATACCAGGTGAGCAGCCAGCTCTTCAGAAAACATGCTTCATTGACCACATTTTAAGACCTGCTGTTTTGACTTAGCACATCAGGAGGAATATCTGCTTCATAAACAACAGCATGAAACATCTCACTCAGGATCCCGCCTGTCAGTCTCAGCTGTCAGAACCTTGCCCACAAGAAAAAGTCCCTTGGCACAAAGGCTTTTCATGTTGGTGCCCTTTCTGCCCCCTGGGGAAGCGTTCTGAGAGCTCAGAAACTTCAGCAGGGCAGGAGAGCAGGTCTCAAACCCACCTACCAGTGACAGGGTGAAAAGAAATGTTATCTTTTCATTAGCAGCATCTGTCAAGTCCTCTGGCAAAACAGAAGTAGCAGTTATCCCAATAAGAAAGCCTGCGCTGCTTATTTATTACATTTTCAAGAAGCGTAGTGTGACAGCCACAGGGCAGCGTGCAGACACTGCTCGGCACCGCAGGGGAAGAAATCCCGGACGGGGACCAAGCTTCTCTGCCTCCCACCCCAGCCTCTTGCACCCGCTGCCCCCATAGCACACGACTGCCACCCCGTCAGAGAACCCCCATGTTGGGTATCGGCTTTTTGGCTTTGTCCAAGGTGATCTGTAAAACACGGAGTGGTTTAGATGTTAGGGTCTTTTCGTCTGTGGCCTGGATTTCTCCTGAAACGTGCATGGAGGAAGTCTGGCGTATTTTTCCCCTTTTTGCTGCTAGGATGGTAGCTACTAACTCCCTTTATTTCCTGACGGTTGTGGATATTTGAGGTGATGGAAGCACAAGATATCTGAAATGACATGACAGAAATTGAGGGGGCAAAAGAATTCTTGGAAGAAAAGACATTTTTTCATTTTGGACAGCTTGAAATTGTTGTTTTGTTTTGTTTAGTCCCTACCTAAATTCCTTGAAAACAATACATAGCAGGAGGGAGGGATTTCTTGGTAAACATTGTGTGTTGTCTGCTGTTTTTCAAGGACTGAGCAGCCTTCTGAGTCCCCCCCGAGAGACACCAATTGCGAGAGGAAGGGTTGTATTTGATCGATAAGAGATGTGCGTGTGTGTGCGCAAATAAAAGGAGCAGCAAATCCACCTCCCTTATCTCCCTTCCCTCTTGCACGCCAGATCACCTTTAGCATCAGGCTCAGTCCTGCAGCTGCTGTTTTCCAGCAGGTCTCCTCGACACCAGCCCTGGCTGCTGACCTGCTCTGGGTACAGAATCAGGCCCCATCTCTCTGAATCCCTTCCCTTCACCCTTTCATTCCCACAGCCCATAGGCAGTGGAAAATGAAAGTCAATTGTTTTCTGCACTTGTTCAAAATAAAACTGAACCAGATGCCAGAAGTCCTCTGAAAGTGAAAGATAATAATTATTTTCTAAAACACTGACATCATCTTTTTTTTTTTTTTTTAAAAACCTCTGCTGCTCATTCTTTCCTTCCTAAGAGTCCACGCAGGCACGGAGGACAAGGCTTGTTTTATCATGGAACTGACTGGCTTTCTGGAAATCCCAATGAACACATCAAGAAATGTTGTTAAGATGAAGGATTTTTCAGGATTTGGATAGCTAGTCTTACCCAAATCAGAAATAATTTATTCTCCATAACTAGTTCAGAGACTCTTTAAGCCAGATTGACTAGCAATGTGTTAATATACATAATCATCTCAAATATTGTACTAGCATGCTCACATTGTTCAGAAACAATATATTTAAAAAACATGCCTATAAAACATAAATATTGGAGTCCCTTCTGTGCTGTGCATGCCCATCTCTTTTATTTACATCCCCAAATATTTAAGAAAACTTTGTTTTTCAGCATGTGGATGATTAATTCATTATTAGTTCACATAGGAAAATAAACAGAATAATGCGAAATACTGTAATTAAAATACTGTATTTTTTTCTCCCTGGAAACCTGCTATAATTTAAATCAACTTTTCTTAGTTGATTATGGTTTTTTTATAGAGAGTAAATAACATACATATTTGGACACATATACATTGCCCCCTCCCCAATATATAGATGCAGTTTTGTAACTGAAACATTTGCATTTGTCATCAGTAATAGCAAAACATGGACTCGATCCAATCGCTTTGCAGTTTTCTGTCACATAAATGCAGTAAAGAAATATTAAAGTCATATATATAGTTATACTCACCTTACTACAGTAGAAAGTTTTCTGTCTGGATTTTGAATTCTATACTCAACTCCACCAGAAACCACTATTTTATCTTGCATTACCATGTTCTTTCTCATCAGAAAATTACTACTTATATTCTCATAAAACATTTGACAGACCCATAAAGATAAAAATGTGCACATAGAATAGATAACAAAAGTTTATGTCAAACAATACGTATCAAAGAGAAGAGACTTCACTTCCCTTTTGCTACCTCCACCCATATATTTTAACATTAATCAAATCATTACTACATCATTGCTAGTAGCCACAAATGGCTTGTATTAACTCATTTCTTCTCATTCAAACTGATTTTTTATTAAATTCTTAACCATCATTATATCAAAATAATATGCCAATAAACATTTTAAAAACTTGATGAACTAGAACATCTGAACTTTTAGCTCGTTAGGTGGACCCAAAACCAAAAACACATTAAAAGAGAGTAAAATCTAAAATTTCAATTAATCTTAACCAAAAGTTCGAGCAATGAGAATATCGAAGAGACTTTGTAATACCTAATATTCCCTGAAAATGTTTAAAATCCACATGTGAATATAAAATAACTTCTCGCTTGACTTCGTTGACCCAGAATTGTCAGAGGAATAAAAAGTTCAGTAATTCCTAAAGGTAACAAAGTGTGATTTGCTCTGATTTCAGCTTAAATTATCTATTTATCTATATCTGCCTTTTCTCTCTTCAGAAAGCAGAAAGGATTTGTTCGTTCATGGTCTTTAAAAACACTGTCTTATTTTCATTAAGCTAAGCCCACTGCTGATGTAATTCTTGCATTACAAAGGTCTTAATTTAAACCATGACATAAATGCTTTTCATCAGTTGATTTTTTGTTCTTTGTGCCAAATTTCTTGCATTTTTAAAATAAAGAATATGGTGTATAATAACTGCTGCGGGACAGGCTGCTTTATTCTTCAATATGAAAGACAAATGGGGTGTGACATGCATACGTTTCAACATGCAGCACTTACTTCTTCAGGACCTTTACTTTTTCCACTGTTTTCTCAGTAGACTATTTCACTTCCTTTGAATCGGGCCTAACGATAACACTGGATTTGAAGCACGGTTCTCGGCGTTGAGCACACTGACGGGACCAAGAGGTGAAAAGTGCTTCTAATCTCTCTCCTCTCTCTCTGTCTCCCCCCCTCTCCCTCTCCCGCTCCCTGCCTCCCTCTCCTTCCTTCCCCCCTCCACTCAAGGATTTGGGGTCTGCAGATGATAATTTACAGAGCGTTTTGGAAGAAGGGTGGGGATGCATTCCTAACACCCCAAATCCTGGTTTGCATTACACATTAGGGATTTCAAAGCACACCAAGATTTAATCATAATCAGAAAGTAGGGAAATCGTTTCTACAACATTCTGCTGTACCGAGTCCTTCTTTTTTGGTTTGTTTTTTGTTTTTTTTTTTTTGCTTTGGTATCACTGTGACTAATACAGCAAAACTGTACCGTCATCGTGTCATACTATCATTGCAATGATCGATGAGCTACACTAATGCATCTGGGAAAACTGCATAACTTGTTCAGTTTGGGTATTATTTTGAGTTTAGGAGCTTGGTTAATTTTCAGACGGAGTCAAAAGACACCAGCTGTTTCTCTACTTAAATGTGAAAGTACAGAAGAAATTTTTCTTGATTTACATTACTAGAAATGAATCAAGATTACAATGGGAAGGATGCAAATATTTTGTTGAAGCAGAAGTTTCGCTGCGATCTACGCTAACACCAAACTGCAGTGTGCGTTCATTGGTCTCCACAAGACAATATTGTCAGATACAGAAGAGATTAGGAAAATCTCAAATGAATTTGCAGAAAGAATAAAAACTTTTAATGAACTCTGCATCTGCTGCATATTAGAAGATGTTGGACTGATACTTCTATATTTGCCGTGGCTTTATACTTTGTCTTAAACAAATGCTCCTAAAAAATGCCAAAGATAGGATACAGTGATAGATTGACTTTTAGCCTGTCGACTTTCTTGTATTATGCAAGAGGTATCTTTTTTTTAAAAAAAATTCAGATTAAGTGTCTGTAATTAATTAAACTTGATGTAAAGTAATTTAAATATCTTAATTTTATTTCCTGGATATTGGGCATCTCAATAAAATTGAAGCTGGGGAAATAAATATTTTTACTATTAAATACTTAGGAATACAATATGTTGCCTATTTCTGAATTGCAGACTGTATCCATAAGGTTGGATATTATTTGGCTTGTTATTTTATCTTTTCTCCTTTATTCGCATTATTGTCTGTGCAAAATCCTTTTGTATGGACCTGAGCAGAAGAGGAGAGCAGGGCTATTCTTCAAGGGCGTGTTCATCTTCACATTTTTAAACCTTTTTTGATAGATTTATATCAAGGCTGAAGTAATTCACTCTGGGACAAAACTTGGCATCAAAACTTTTAAATACAAGCACATTTTTCTTTTGATTTTTTTTTTTAAGAAAATTTAAAAATCAGTCGGCATGTTCTTAAAGGCAAAGGTTTAAGTCCTGATCCATTTAAAGTCAATGGGAGTTTTGCCATTGACTTCAGTGGAGCCAGGACTTCCTTCAAATGATGGAAAACAATTACATTTAGTATTTTCAGATGGAAAATTTGTGATTATATAAATTAAGATTGTCTCTTTTTGGGGGGGGGGTTATGTATTGTATAATCCATAGCGTGAACTCATCTCTGGATATCTTTCTGTTAAGTGACTATCTTTTTTTCATTAAGATAAGTAACAGTTCAACATATGTGGTTACTTAAGAAATTCCTCAGGATCTTTAGCGGAGTCTTTTGGGATAACATGTGAAATCAGCCTTTGTCATTCATTACAAAGATCCCACATAATTTTTCCAAAGAGTTCAGCATGCCAATGAGAGTGGATAAGCATGGGCGCTTGTATTTTGCCCATGCACTTTCCATCTGACATTTGGGTTTGAGGTGGGACTTTTGCCTTTCCTGCCCTCAGCTGATACCAGGTATCATTTTGCACTTAGTAACTTAGACCTCTAGCCAGGTGAGGAGAGATATGAACTTAATTAACTTGCTGTGCTTCACAGAAAGACGAGGTTATCATTGATGAAATCCTGCTTGCCTTAATCAAAGGAGAAAACCCGATCCTTGGAGAAGTTGTTAAGAACGGCTTGCATGAGGTACCTGCAGGATGAGACCTGAAATCCAGCTTTTCTCTCTCCCAGGTAAAGCTTTTCAAAAGAAATTTATCAAACCCCAAACCCGTTTTCCCCTTTCACCTGGCAGTGGGGATCCAGCTGTGTTCAAATATTAGTGATACTAAAGATATCTTAGGTAGATGATGCAATTTCTGTACGAGAGATGAGTAGTTCAACCAAGCCTACCCCAAGGTCCCTGCCTCAGACCCTCTGACCCCTGATGCTCCCTTCCCTGGGGGTTTAACCCCACAGGTGGAGCCTTCAGGCCGAGCCAGGCTGCTGTAGGAAGGGTAGCTCTTTCCCCATGCCAGCAGGGCAGGACGGTGTCCAGCTCGGCCAGTTCGTACCGGTATTCCTGCAAGTGTTTCAGGACGTTAGAAACTGGACCGGCTATATTGTCACGGTCTGGTCCGAGAGGAGAGCCAACGTTTAAGGCCCTTTTGGGTGTTTCCTTTGGATGTGAGATTGATGGTAATTCTCTGGTGCAATCCTGCTTATTTACAAAGAATAAACAGAGTCTGCTTTCCCGAACCCGAGGAGGGACCGGCAGCAGAACGCAATGTCTTTGTCCAGAATCCTTGGCCAGCCCTTCCAGGGAGTTTTCAGCTGAAAGGGATCTCTGCTTTCCTCGCAGGTCTACAGCCAGCCCTCACTCAGCTTCGCTCTGGCTGCTGTCTCTCCAAACACACAGATTTTGTGGCCCTTTCTCTCCGTTGCCTGTACACCTCACATCGCCTGCACCGAGGGAGGAAGGGCTCCCACGCGCCACAGGTGCACGGGCCATGCAACCCGGGGAGACCAGAGCTCCTACTTGTCTTCCTCCTCCACAAAAATGCCGTGAACCT
>JAOXNO010000013.1:136983916-137026677 GCA_028565335.1 Limnodromus scolopaceus
CAGGTGCACGGGCCATGCAACCCGGGGAGACCAGAGCTCCTACTTGTCTTCCTCCTCCACAAAAATGCCGTGAACCTCAACAAATTGGGTCAGCGGCACCACATTATGGCCGTGCCCTCCCATCCCGGGCACGGGTAAGAGAGCTGCCCTTGGTGTGTGTACCCTGGCAGCCTGCCCTTCCCAAAAGCTCAACGGAAAGCAGAGTGACAAGTGCCTTCTAACTGTCCAAATAAATAGCTCTTTCTGCTAGATACACATGCACCATGGCCTTTTGAGCTCGTGATGAACAGACAATATGGCAAAGGCTTGAAAACGCGCGTGCTGACAGTGGAGCACCGAGGAGAGGCTGAACAGTAAGCTGGACGGGGCTAAAGTCACCGCTGGCTCTGTGAGCAAACAGGGCGCCGGAGCCAAGAGAGTGAAACGCCTGGCTTTTATTTCTTCCTCCACATATAATGTTCTCTCTCACCAAACGCTTTCTGCAAATGGAGTCCCTGTATGTCTTGGCTGTTCTCTGTGTGTAAATGTCCTATTGCAGTGTGTAGCTTCCTCCACGCATACGCTTTCGTCGTTATATTCCTTTCATCCTTTTTTGGTGAATAACTATGTTATGTGTTACTATTATCAATAGTTTTCACTTTCGTAATTATATTCCTTTCATCCTTATTTGGGGAATAAGTACATTTACGTGTTAATGTTATCAATAGTTTGCACTGTTAACATTCTATTATACCCCCTAAAATCTAATAATAATGTCGCATTTATAATATATAGATCTACACCCTTGATCTGAATTTATGTACATATGAGCAAAAACCATTTTTTTGCTGTCTAGATGAAGCACTTTCTAAGATTTTAGAAGGTTAGTTTTTCTACATCAACATGCTGTACAAAGCCTAACATCCACCCCACAGCAGCGAGATGTTGCAGGAACTGCCAGGCAGCCCCACGGCAATGGGATGTTGCCTTGTGCTGCTGCCTGTTGTGATACAGCGTTAGTATTACCCGGTTCTTCACGAGCATAGTCCTTCCACACCTGCCTTGGGAGAGGGCTATCTTCCCACCTTCTGTCTCCACATTTATGGTCTGTTGTGTTAGGGCTATGACCAAATACATCCGGTCGATGTATTTGCAGTTTCAGCTAGCTATATAAGGCGTTTCACAGTGTGATGAGAACTTGTCGTTTCAATTTGTGTAGCTTTCAGTGTATGGAGAAATAACAGGATTCTGCATTGATTTCCTATTTTTTAAATATTGTAGCCTTTTTAGTTTGTTGCTCAGAGTAAACACTGGCCTCTGTATATCCATCCTGCTCTCCATCTGGTATTCTGAGACTGCAAGCAGTAGTAAAGGTGGGGCTACAGACATCAAAGATACTCATACGTCTTGAAACTAAGCACTGTGCTAAACTCCCTTTAATGCTTCTGTGGGAAAGTGTCTCCATATGTCATCCCATGTATTTTCTTTGCTATTTAAAGTATTGCTTAATAGTACACTAAGCTGGTGGAAAACTATTTGCTTTGTTGAGTTAGTTCTACTCTGGCTTAATGCAGGGCTGGGTAAGCATCAGAGCCGGCGCACAGGAGCGAGCGGGACCAGGAGCAGCTGGGGTGGGAGGAAGAGGGACTGGGGCACCTGTCAGGCAGTGGGACTTCCTTTGCTGGGAAGCGGTTATCAGCCCAGCTGAGGGCAGAAAGCCTTGGCTGGGTGGGAGGTGTTGAGGTGGGGATGTAGCTGGACTTGCACTTCATCAATTGCGTGAACTCCCCATAAGTAAGTGGGGTCTGTGTCTGGGAAGTATTTTCAGATCTCTCCCACCCCCATCTCCTTAGCCTGAGTCCTACTCCTTTTGGTCTCCTCTTCCCAACTTCATGTTTTCTCTCTCTTCTCTTCAGCAACTAGAGTGTCTTACTGCAATCCTGTTGTCTTGTCTGTGTCTTCTTGTGATTCTCCCAGTTCTGTAATCACTCTTTTAACAAGTTCTCTGGAAGCTCCTTCTTATGCTCCCTTACTGATTTTCAGTTTTTGCCTTTGATCTCTTTCCCTGGTTTCTCTGCGCTTCACCTCTGGACCACCTCCTCCAGAAACAGAAATCTAGAAGCCATTATTGTACTAATGATTCATAAACAGACTGTGCATCTCCTGCCTTGTCCTCCTGCCTTTCATTTTTTTTGTCTGCTTTTGAACAAAAAAACCCCACCCTTTCCCATTACTTCCACACAGCCAGGAAGGTGGAAGTCACAAGACCAGAAGAACAGTTACTCCTTTAGACTAGTTGTTTTTCTGGACTTTTACGTCAACTGCCTTTAGAACCTTGATTTTTTTTTAATTTGGGTTTATTGTTCCCCCCTCATTTACAATTACAGATCAAATGTCTTGTGAGGCTTTGTCCTTCTTAGAGCTGTTATTTCTTTTCTGCTCCAGCACGTGGTGACATCTGTTGTGCTTTTCCAGCTTCTGCAGCTTTGGAGAGGCAGTGCCCGATAGATTCCCTCCTGGCTGTTCTTTGACACCATTTGGACTACTGTACTTTCTTGGCTGCTGCCCTTCTCCTACAAGACACCCCAAGCAAGAAATCTGGTTCACAGGTGGGTCCTTCAAAAAAAATGTGGTAAGACTGACAAGACTGCCTTTCAACTCACGGTCTAGTTATCACGGGATTAACTATTTTGCCTGAGTTCTTGCAGTGGTCAGGAGCCCTACTCTTGCACTAGGACTTCCCATGTGCAAGACAAGGTTACATTAGTGAAAGTCTTTGTGGACAAATTATTCGGTTCAGCCCTAAGTCTTTTCTTTATGCTCTCCTGACTGTCTTCCTGCAAGATGTGCCCAGAGCGCACGAGGCTGTTTGCGTGAATGCACTCGGTACAGCCCTGCCTGCTGCACAGTTATGCCCTTTACATCAGTAGCTGCACTCAACCCCATATGTGCTTTTTTTTACGAGAGTATCTCAGGAGGAAAAGTTAGAAGCCTTCAAATATAATGTTTTATCGGAATAAAGGTGATTTTTCAAAGGTGACTTTTAAATAGAACGTAGAAAATGTCAAGGGTTCTGCTAGTCTTTCACTGTAATACGGCATTGATATGGAGGCTACACTACCAAATAGTAACGAACACCAATTCCAAAGGATTTGAGTCCGAAAAAATCAGATCTCGCATCTCCTCACTAGGCTGCCTGGTACTGCGATACAAGAACTGCTTTGCATTTGGGAAGGTTAAAGAAGAAGGGATCTGAGCAAGCTAACTCTGTACATTCAGGGGTAGAAAAACGCTGGTCCATAAATTAAAACTTCTCAGAGAAATCAAATTCTACTCACTTCATTGGAAGTGCAACCTTCTTTCTAGCAAAATGAGCATGGCTGATCCCTCTACATTTAATTTTCTGTGTCTGAAAATTCAAATACAAGAGAAAGTATTTCTCTGACCCTTCTACTGAGGGACCTGTTTTCCTGCACTGATTTGAGTGGGGCTGTACCAGTATAAGTGGGGATAGCACTTGACTTGACCCTGTGTTCGTGCTTATATTATTGCCCCTGTTCACAGAATGGAAAATTACTGGATTTTTTCCATTCGGAGGAGAAATTGATGATAGGAGTCAGGAATGTCTTTGGTTTATTTACAAAGCATGTACTCAGAATCTTGTTTCTCTGAATGCAGTAGAAACAAACAACAGGCACTTTTCTTACTCAAAGTTTCCAAGCTTGCTTCTGTAGCGCAGCGTGTTCCTCATAGAGCCGCGCTGCTCTGCTTTGGGCCCCTCACAGGACCCCTTCTCTGCCTGCTGTTTCTTATGGACAGTGAGACACACACACACACCCGCATCTAACCAGCCAGCTTCCTCACCTCCACGTTCTGGTCGAGCTCAGCCTACTTCTGGTCGAGCTCCGGCACCATTGAGGTCGCATCTTCCTCTGTCTCCAGCCTCCTACTCCTGACAGGACTAAATCACTCTTTTCATTTAGCTCAAAGGACAGACGCCTGCATTAGCTTTTCTGAGGTATGTGACCATAGATTAAAAAAATCCACTGCCATGAAAATTCCATGTAGATACAACCCACACGCACGCACGCACACGGCTTCTGAGCCTTTGGAAGAGCTGAGTAGCTTGTAGTATAACAGAATTACAAAATTGTTTCATAGTTGACTAAATAATTTACAGTTCTCAGTTCCTTTACTGTAGGCAAGCTTTCACACTAGTTTTATACCTGCACAGCTTATCTCAGATCTGTGGCATGAACTTTTGTCAAAGGAAAAATAAATAAATGATGGCAAAAAAAAATCTTGACAGTTAAGTATCATTTCTGAATGCCTGCAACAAGGCAATGTTCTCACATTTCAAACAACTGCTAATTTTTACAGTATTGAGCCAGTCACTCCTTAGCTCTGCTAATCACATTTTGATAGGAAGGTGCGGTGTATAGCGCCAGAAAGAGATTTTTCCTTCTATGAAAAAAATTCCCCAAGCATTTAAAACTAAAAAGGTGCAGGCTATGGGCAGGCACAGTTACGCTGCACTGTATTTCTCAGCTCACAGTCTTAAAGTTCTTTTCCATCTCGAGTAATATTTACTTGTGGCAAAGAACATTAGAATAGTTTTAATTGCAAGTGAAGCTAAAAGCAGTCTTTCATCAGAACCCACTGCGCAAAAAGTGCAGAGCTGATGGAGGTATAATATTCTCATGGAGTTACAGCTTTGCAGTGTTTCCATACTTTCTTCCCAGGGCAAACTTCTTATAACCTGAACTGCACGAAGGTTCACTTTTTCTCTGATATCTACAATTTACTGATCTCAAGTATTTGTATATGTTCACATGGAAAATTGATCAGATTAATTCTGGTTTAGGTGCATATACGCTATTCTAACACAATTTAAAAACTATTAGTAGGGTGTGATAAGCATTACATCTATCACATTTACATCAAATAAGAGAATAGCTAATAGTTTCTGAAACAGATTCTTTGAACCTGATGTTGTGCCAATAAGAAAAGGATGTTTTCAGTGATTCTTTTCATATGTTTATTGGATGCACACATTGCTTGTATTCGTCAATAGCATTGAAAGCTATGACTAGATAGGACAAAATAAACATTTTTAAACATGAACAGACTGCATTAGTAGCAGTGGAATGCATCTAGTTAACTAAAGACATTGTCCTCGGGCACTAAAGAGATCATAATTACAGTTGCAACTCCACCTTCTGGCTTATTTTGCTCTGAGGAGTCCAAGAGTTTGGATTCTTTATTTTGAATAAATGTGGATACTTCCTTCAGGGTCTGAAAAAGGAAAAATTGACAGCTACATTCCAAAGAAAGCTTAGCTGGATGGAAAATGACTGCTTGCAATACTAATGTGCTCTTTGTTTAGTGGCGCAAATCAGTATCATCTCTTTAAAAGTGTGTAACTAGGATAAATATTGGATATGACACCAAAGAGTTATCTTCATTTCATGAGTTAAAGATTTCCATATGAAAATAAGTGTATATGTGTGAAATCTTTTTTTGAACAACCTTCAACAGATTTGTGGGAAAAAACCAGTGGAAAGCTCTTCTAGCCAGTGGCGTTTGGGCTACTTCAAAGAAACACTGTGGGAACACAAAGATAAATGAATCAGATGGAGGTGGAGAATGAAAAACCAGCTACATCCTTGACTAATTTTGTTCTGTGATATCAAAGAGTCTCAAGTTTTCCATAGTTCTCTCCATATTTGTAAGGCTGGGGTACTGCCACAGACACTCTTCTATACTAAAGACAGTATTTTTAACATTTAGTATTCCTCTTCACCACACCTACCCGTAGCAATTAATTTTCCATTTACTCTCAGTGGTTTCAGAACAATATCCAAAGTCTTCTGTTCTTGGTCGGAAGGATTTTAAGCGTGTAGCTCTCTTTTAAAAAAGGAGTCATACACAGATTTGGTTGTAAACATCTTCCTGCATCCTTAGAAATCAATAGGGACTTAGAGTCAGACATAGGATTTAACGGAAAAAGTTATAACCTCGTGTAAAGACAAGCACCAGCAGTGGAACAGTGATAAATGAAGCTGTTCAGGCTCCCTGGCATGTTGATTCTGTGGAGTACATTTTACTGAAACAGTTTCCATATCATGTTTGGCTTCATGAATGTTCAGTGGTAGAGGCCAAATCCTGTCCTCAATCCAGTTTCTGCAATTCCCTTCAACCACGTTGCAGCTTTCATCTGTTTTCTTGCATCAGATTCCTTCACAGGAGTTCAGCCGTGCCAAGCATCTTGAAGTTGTATTACTAAGAATGTTTCAAGCACAAATCTCTTAGCCTCATCACCGAAGACAAGCGCCTTTGCCCAAGTGCAGAAAGGGTTGCTTTGCCCTAAATCCAAGGGAAAAATCTGGCAGTTTTGCGCCACTTTGGGCTGAGATCTTGGCCTATATAAACGTAGGTGCTGAAGCAAAGTAGGGTTTGGACTTTGGAAGAGGAATCAGTGTCAGCAGGAATCTGTGAAACGTTTCCAGGTGAAGAGAACATTCTCCAGCGTGTCCCTAGACTGGCTTGTCTGCAGGGCTTGGGAAAAACAGCATCTTAATTTTCTCTGTTACAACCCACATTCACAGATCGAAATTATAGCTGTGCCTTGGTCTGATCTCTGTTTCCATCCCCTCCCTCCCCAGGGTGTCAACCCTTTCTCCCTTCCTTCTGAGAAGAAATGAATGGGAGAGCAGGGAAGCTTTTGTCAGTCTCAGCTCAGAGCTGTCTGAGGCCAACCAGAGTGTCAAGACTTCCCCAGAGGAGAAAGGACTAACCAAAAAAAAAAAGCCTATGAGGCAAAGGCAAAAAAGGGCAAGAGTGCAAGGGTTGAGGGCTCACAAGTAGATCAGGAAGGTATCAGGGGACCACACCAGTCAGAGGACCACCACAAATGTCCACCAAGCTGCAAGTATCACTACTCAGTCCTGCACATTTCCTTAGCTAGGCTTTTGCACCTTGACAAGAAGCCTTTCCTGCTATTGTCCCCCATGCTCCCCTACCTCACCATGCCAGTCAGCACATGCGTGCCCGAGGGACATCCCTTCTGCTCCTGTCCTGCTCCTCTGGTAAAGTGGCTGGTTTGGCTCTGGGGAGGGCTGCTTTCCTCTCCCTGCTAGCTCCAGGGCAGCTTGCGTCTAAAAATGACCCTGGCTGAAAGTAAAAGGAGAGAAGATGTGTTTTCGCAATGCTACCATGCTATAAATCCTAGTGCAGACAAGGCAATGCAGGAACTCTGCCCTGCCAGTGCTGAGGCATTTAGAAGGGTATGGATTGGCTTTTGGGGTGCTCAAGCACATTCCTAGCTGAAATGTCTTCTAAGAGAAGCTTCAGGCTAGAGATGGGAGTGGGTGGAGGGGGGAAGGGGAGAAGGAGGGAAGCCTAAGAGAAAAAGCAGCTGATGACCAACAGCGAGGAAATAAGGAAGGTATTGTCTCTTTCTCTACTGAGAATGGAACCATTTCATTTGAAGAAGAAACATCTGAGAAATAATTTTAAAATACTGTTTTAAAACAGCTAGGACTAGCAGAAATCAGTCAGGGGAAATCTGTCTTTAAATTCCAGGCATTGGAACTGTATTTCTATTGTGTTTGAACCAATTCAGTCAACCCCACTTAATTTCCATTGTTGAGGGAGTCTAAGAGAGGCAGGAAAGAAAGAGAAAAACAAAGTCTACTGGAGAGATATGCTGAGAAAGAAAAGAACATTTTGAGAGTAGGGAAAAAAAAGAAGTAGAGAATTGACGGGAAGAATAGAAAATAAATAGAAAGAAATAGAAAGCTAGTGAAGTAATTTTCTGGTAGCTTTTTTTTTTTTTGGGGGGGGGGGGATTTTGTCCTCAGACTATTGTAACCATCCACCTGTATAGTAACTATAAAATACACACTGGACATAACAAGCTAATCTTCTGACTTTTCTTTGCGTCACCTCTATGGGGAAAATGCCACAAGAGAAATTTATCTGACATGTTGTCATATCTCTTTGTGTTTTAAACCTGTCTGAAATGAAAAAGTGAAGCAGTTTGTTTGAGTTGCAGAAGGGGTTTTGGCTTACTCCCTATGAAAATATGATTATAAATTCCTGCTGCATTTACTGTTGGCATATTATAAACAATTGAGTCCACTGATTACTGGGTTATATAAGAATTCCTGTGTTATTTGAGACCTAATACATCAGGAGCTGTATAAAAGTGACATACCTATTTTTTAACATCTAAAATCCGAACTAAATGGAACTTTTTCTGTTCTGTGGGATTTTTCGTTGCTGGCTGGGGGAAGAGGAAAGAAAACTGTGGGAGTTCTTGCCTCATACTCCCAAGCTGATTGCTTTCAGTGCAATTTTTACCCATTTGCAGCTGGGCTGTTAGTATTCCTGCTCTGTGACAGTGATGTCCCCATCCAGATATTCAAAATGTCAGTGTCCTTATTTAAACCTCTGGGGTTCAGACTCTGCATTTGATTCAAGATTTTGAAAGTCTTGGCATTTATCTTGATGCTTCTTGATGAATTGTAGGGCATGAAAGAAACTGCATTTTGACCATCCCATTTTACCTTAGTTGTGGCACGCCACATTATCTGTCACAGATGGAAAAAAGCATGTGAATGAATGTAATCCATTTATTGGTTTATGGTCACAAAGTCCTCAAGGGAGTGTTCCAAATCCAGAATGCTGGATTTGGTATTTCAGTGAGTTAGCAAAAAGACATAGCTTTCTATTAACTATATGCCCAGCAGTGCTTAAATTTTTGGTGAAGTCATCAAATGTACAGAGCAGTCACATATAAAAGCACTCTTATCAGACATTTTTAGAAATAATTTATTTTTTGGGGAAAAAGCTTTCTGAGATCTTCAAAATTCAATTGTAGAAGAGATTATCTGTATGAGGATGACCCAGCTGAAGAACATATTTTCAGAAAACATTACTATCCCGTGCTATAGAATACACAGCTCTGTGCATTCTACTGTATTCTATCAGTGTTCTGTAGTATTTGTTCTGTTCTCATGTATTCTTATAGTCAGTATATTTTTGCCTATTACTGACATATCAGGGCAAGCCTGGACCATAGGTATTTGAGTAGGTGAGAGTGAGCATGTTGTAAATTTGCTTTTTCTGCAGGCTGCTCATAGGGTAAGGGTCTTCCTGAAACAAAAAGTAAAGAATAGGCAGTTACAGCAAAATGGACTCACATTGTCCTTTAAGTTTGCTTCAGTTTGATCATGAAACTTATATTAGTAAGAGACATAATCGGAGTGAACTAGCAGTCTTCATTCTTTCAGTTTGGCTTGTCAGTTGTAATTTTTTTCTGATATAGGGACATTTTCCTAGGCAGAAAGCTGTGGAGACCATCAGGTTTGTTTGCTGACATCATGGAGTTGTATTTGGATCCCTCCAGGTCACACTGGATTCCAAATATACTCCAAGTGTAGAAGGTGTTTAGAATGGATCATAGATCCCATTTGATAAAATGTGCAAGTGAGGTATAATGTGTAACTTATTAAACTGATAGCTCAGGAGTCGATTACTCATTGGTAAGAGGCTCATACAGCAAAATAAGAACATGGTGAAGAAGAATGCTATTAAATGGATTTCTACAGGCAGACTTGTGTGGTCCACAACCTTAAAATAAGAAGCAGGAAATCCTGTGTTCCACCTTTGATTCCACTATCAGCTATTTAATGGCATTGTTTATTAATATAATCGTTATTTGTACAACAGTGTCACTTAAAAGCTTTAAGTACAGGACCCCAGCTGAGTCATTTAATCTCCAGGGTTCGGTATCCCTATCTCATAGTAATATTTTAGAGCCATGTTGTTAGGAAGACTTAGTAATGTTTACCAACCACTTCGAAGAAATGAAGCAATATATTAAGGTATAAGGAGGGTTGTTATTTAGAAAAAATCTTCATTATTTTTCAAAAGCAAATAATTTTGGCAAGATGATAAAAGGTAGAAAGAAAGAGGCAGTGTATGACTGAAGACGGTATGTTCATTTTCTTCTCACTAAACAGTAAACTCTTTAAGGAACACCTTACTTTCATTCTTATTGTTCTATCACCCAGCCTCTTGCACTCAAGAGCAGTCATTTCATATCTGTATTTACACTTCTCAAGCCATACTCTGTGCTCATGCTTTTCAGCACTTTATACATTTATTTAAGGATCAACTCGGAGCACTTATTCTTCTTATTAGGAAAACACGTCACATTCGCACATCGTAGCCTGCAACTGCAAAGCTATTATAAATCATAAGATATCACTGACATCCCCCTTTCATCTTCTCAGAGATCCAATGCTCTTTTCAGGGGTTTTGCTTTCATTTAGGTTGCTTTGCTACTTCTTCCTCAGGATTGTAATAAATAGTCTTTCATGTCTTCTCTCAGCCAATAGGTTTTTTTATCCTCCTTATAGTGCACAACAGTGTGCTGGTTAGTTGTTGGTGTATGTAGTGTATGTGGTGTATGTCAATCCATGCATCTTTGGCAATCAAAAGCTATTCCTCAATGACAACTCCTCTACCAAAAGGCAATGCCCATATTAAAATCATTAATCTAATCTTGTTATGCCCAAATGATTACGTCTATCAATAATATATTTACTGTACATTTTCTTTGTATAAGTACAGTTTGGGGATGAAAAACATGAAAGTCCATCTCAAGTCACGATATTTTTGTCCTATGAAGAACAAGATAAAATGTGGACCTTGCTTTCAGTGGTTTTAAGCTGAATTCAAGTAATATAAATTAGGTAAAGGTCCAGTGAGAGGAAAAAGTAATACAACCTAATGAAAAAGACATGAGACAGAAGAGACAAAGTTAGGAATGGAAGGAGTCCATTCCAGTTAGGAATGTTAGGATGTCTAGAGGAGAAAGCAGTGGGAAAGTGTCATAGACAGCCAGAAGAGGGATAAGATTTGGGGGATGTGACTGTAGAGATGCCATCATGACGCTTAAAAAGTAACAAAAACAAAGAAGATATTATCCACTTGGAGCCCTGCTGGTAATTCTACTGCATACTTAAAACTTCATCCACAAGTTGCCGCTTGTCGGCTCATTAAGTCAATCCACTTGCTTTTTTAATCGGCTGTGTTGCTGATGATAAGCACGTAAATATTTTGTGGCAATATTATGTGACATCTACGTGCCATCATTTAAAATATGATCTGGCTCTGAAGAAAAGGTGATCGATGAGACTCCACAGCTCTTTTGAAATTTCTTTTCTTAAAGTTATGAAAAATAGAATTATAATTTTAAAGGAGATGCTAATTCCCCATGAGCATTAAACAAATAAGCAGCAAACAGTCTGATCTGGACAGTTCAGGTAAATTTGGCTGGTGTGAATGGGTGGCTAACATGACACAACTGGCTATGTGGTATTCCAGTAAATTTCTTTTTATTTCCTGCTTAAAGTCACTGTTAAGTCCACTGCTTGTTCTTAGCTATCTGATTTCTAAATGTTGTACATTAGTTAAAAAGATGTGTTCTGTGAATCTGGTCACAAGATACTGCCTTGACTGTGCATGAAAAACATGCTGGAGATAAGCTGTTCGTTTTCTGCCTAATAACAAAAGGTCCAACTCTGTAAATTTAGGTAAGCCAATCTATTTGCAATAGGAATTTAGCTTGTTTTAAAAGCCACTTTCTGAACAGATTCATTTCCTAATCTATAAAGGGGAAATGGGCTCTTTTTGGATTAGAAAACATTATCTCCTTCAGGGTTTGCAGGATTGTGTCTCCACTGCGTGAACCCAGTATTCACACAGGATTGTGTAATGGCAAAAGTATTTGGCTGGAACAGCCAGCTTTATGATTGACTGATGATATTCTACTGAAGAAGATCTAAGTGAAGATAACATTTTCAAAAGAAAAATATTGCTGGCACTTGACTACCTGTTCTGTACAGCATTTATTCGCACTTGTCAACTAACCAAAATAAAACCTTTAATGCTGCCAATTTGTGACCTTCTTTGCTGTAAAATATTCTGTTACTAAATCAGCACTTCTCTGCTGTCTGTGTTTGTCTTAAACCTTTTTGTGAAACAGTATCTACCTCCTTAGAGCCATTTACTGCTCTTGCTGTGTACGCAATGAGAGTTCTGTGCAAAGATCAAGGGGACATTAGGTGTAGTTACGTCCAGGTGATAGTGATGCAGGGTTTACTTTAGGGTTGCTGATTTATTAGGATACATTTTGTGTGTTCTTGCTGAAGGACAACTCAGCGGTATTGGAGCCTGAACTCATTGTTCCCAACTTTAAAATGCTTTTTATGCTGAATAGTTAGGATGAGCTGGGTAAATGTTTTGAGGTTTTTTAAGGTAATGAGTTAAAGACACATGAAACTACAGTTATGTTTTACCAGCTTAATACAGCCATAAACTGTAATGCCTGATTTATCCTGATGAAATAATGAGAAGATGTTAACATTTCTCAGAATAATCTGTGATGAATAGGAAGTGTTTTTGCCTATGGCTATATTGTGCTAGGGTCTGATTATATCAGAGCTCATAAATTATAAAGTCAGAAGGGACCACTGTGATCATCTGGCTTGGCCTCTTTTATAATACAAGCCATGGGACTTCCCTGAATTAATTCCTGTTTGAACTGGAGCACAAAGTTTAGAGAAGCAGCCAATCTCAATTAAAATATTTCCAGTGATGGAGAGCCCACAGCAACCCTTAGTGAATTGTTTCAAGGAACAACTATTCTTGCCCTTACATTTTTGTGCCTTATTTTTATTTTGAATTTGCCTTGATTCAGCTTCCAGCAATTAAATCTTATTATGCTTTTGTCTGCTAGACTAACTCTCATTTATCAAAATCATATCCCTGCCATAGATACTTATGGTCTGTGATCATCTCATCTCTTAGCCTCTTCTTTCTTAAAATAACAGATTGAACTCTTTGAGTGTATTGCTATAAAACATGTTTTCGGATTCTTTAATGAGTCCCATGGCTATTCTCCCAAATCTGCGTGATCTATCAGCATCCTCTATGGATTGTAAACATCAGGAATGGACTCCAGTCCACCACGAGTCCCAGTAATACTAAGTGTAGCAGTCACATCATCTTCCTCACTCTTTCTAAGTGCTCCTGGCTATATACCCTTAGGATCCCTTTTGGCTGCAGTGCCCATTGAGAGGTTACATTCAACAGGTTGCTGACCCTCAACACTCAGAGGTTAGGTCAAATTCTTTAATGTTATGAGTAATTTAGAAATAGAAAAAAGTTCTATCAGAAGAGATTTTAACTTTCTTATGCAGAACTAAATTATATCTAGGCTGAACATAGTTGGATGTGGGTGCAGGGAAGGATTCCCCTCACTGCCTGGCTCTCTTATATGGTTCTCTGTATGAGATTGTGTGCAACAGTTTTAGTGCTTAGTGGAGCAAAAGGGTTGACCTTCAGGTGCTCCACTCCACAACAAATTAACCGGAGAAGGGAAAAGAGAAGAGAGAAAGTGGTGGCTCCATTCAGCCGTGCACAACAGCAGACCTATCTCCCCACCTTTCCACAGTCCATTGGAGCTGGGCATCCCCTCTCTGGACACTGTCAGTCCCAGGAGATTGTAAGAGGAACATGGGGAGGCACGGGGGTGCCTGGAGGCAGATTTCTCCAAATTCACATGACAATGAATGTCTGGGATCATTCAGTTTTCAAGCACGGGTAGCGAGAGAGTCAAGACAATTCAATAGCCTGGCAGTATTCCTTCAGTCTTGCGTGCTGTCTTCTCTAATGAAGTGCTTCCTCAAAGTCACTCTACGCTTCATTTTGGAATATGAGTAAGCATCCTCACACCACTTCAGACAATGTCATCAATAATTTGTGACTTGCACAGGCACCTATGTAAACCAGCCACTCCCCTCCAGGGAGATTAGTGGAGCCTTGTGCTAAACCTTGTTCCTGTGCATAGTCACTGTTGTTGCATGAACTATTTAGATTAAAGCTGATGTAGGTCTCGCTGCTGATACCAGCATTGTCTTTACTGTAGCAGCATAGATGGGCCTTCAACTCATAGATATTTTTGATATCAGCCAACAATACAGGGTAAGGATGGGCAGGTTATATACAGTAAATTACCCTGTGACTATGTCACCATAGGGAATATATTTATACTAATGTCCCATTTACTGCATTTATTTGAGATACCAAAATTAACTGCAAATACCATGACCAATTTATGTGCTTAGCATTCTGTTACACACCCTTGAAGTCTTAAAGTCATTAGCATCATACATATTTTAACACACTCATCTCTCTCTTTCTCTTTTCTTAACTGCGTGTGGGATCTAAGATATTTTCCTCAGGGCTTGGAGAGGTGTTGCTCCACACTGTGCTGTAGCACAGGGTCTTGGGTATACCCTGTAGGAGTTTAATGAGTGTTTATCTTCTGGTAGTGCCAAAAGGCTGTCTCACATTCAGTCCTTCTGGTGGCTGAAGTTTCTCAATTTGGTACTGATCATATCTCCGTTGAGGTAGATTTTACTATCCCTCATAGCAATGCCAATGTCCCGGTGTTGCAATAACGTCTCAGGGAAACACATGCTTGCCCATTGCTGTATTATGTCAACAAGAATTTACTTCTTCAATGCCCTGAGTTTCTTTCAAGATCACAGTTTGGCCTGGGGAGATCCCTGGTTACAACAAGGTCTCCTGGTTAGAGGGCAGTTAGGTTGTTGGTGGTAGCGAGTTCTCATCTTTTCATATGCACCGTTCTTCCCATCCTCTCACCACCACTACTGACAGCGATGCTGGGGATATAGGTGCAGAAATTTGCAGACAACATTGTGTGCAGCCTCAGGATGCTGTTCAGGCTCTTGGTACGTGTATTGATGCAGGAATGGCTGACTATACTTTCTTTGCTTTTTCAAGAGACATGCTGTGTTCATGTGACTGCAACCACGCAAGTTAACACTCCTGGGTTAAGTTACTGCCTCTCAGTTTAGAAACAGTCTTAAGTCACAATATGCAGGACAAAAACAAAGTAATATGGCCTAAGTTTATGCTCAACAGTGACAGTGCTTTAACTTTGCGTTTGCAAGAGATGTGTGAATACTTGCTGTGTAAGTAACTTCTAGCTCAAAATTGTAACCTCTTGTGGTGCGTTTTCTCAAAAGGTCCATTCCTACTATGTTTCAAGGCCTGCTAGGGATGCTGCAGTTTTTCATAGTCTCTTTTGCAGTTTGGACCACATTTCCCCACATGTCTCACATCTGCTCACCAGGTTCCTGGATATCCTTGATACAGTTTGGCCAGTTTGTTGTGCCTCTGGCTCTCCAGATACAGATTTCTCTTCCAAAATGGCTCTGCTTTATTCTTGAGAGTTTCTATTTTCAGTCATCCAGCTGCCCTTACATATACTATCTTCTGTGCCCAATTCATCTTGATAGCTCCAATATTTTTGAGAGGCAAGCAAAGTTTTTTCCTGAAATCTGGCTACCCTATCAGAAAGCTAGATACAAGCACTCAAGCACTTGTAAATCTTTTTCTTGCAAACGTTGTTTTCAGATATTTTCCAAATCTCTGACTTGAAAACAGCTATATAAGAATAAAAAAAAAAAAAAAAGGAAAACTATCCACTTCATACATTCATTGGGCAGAGGCTCACTTTTTTTAATCCCTGGTTAAAAATGGTATATAGCTGGATTTTCTATCTGTCAGAGTACTTCTTGCTTATTTTCCCTATTTCCATGCTGCAGGACTGCTCTGGCTAAAAATTAATTCTGCGTAGACAGAAGTAGTTTAATTTTGCAGTGTCAGAAGCCTTTGTTAGAAGTTATTTATGACTTTCTGCCCTTACATATACACCTGCAGCTGTATCGCAAGAGAACTCTTCCCAGTAAATGGTTTTATCCTGCTGGTAGCAGTGACCTTGACACAAAAGCAATAGGGTATTTCTGTTTTCAGTGCAATGCCTCAATCCTGTTTCAATAGCATCATATTATATGCTTTCCTATTGGTTATGGTCATTACATTTAAAGGTATGCAGCAGTATGTTTCCTAATAGATGTGACGGCAGCATCATGTTGAAGTTGCTTTCTTGCTATAGCATCTTCCTCTAGTAGCTGCACCAAGGGTTTCCCACATGTTCAAGAGTCTCGGAAGAAATATCAGTAGATATGTCTCATAATAAAATAAGAGAAAGCAGAGAAAACAGTGTGGAAAAGAATAAATATAGCTAATACAAACATATGTAAATAAGATGATGATAATATAAAATGAGAATGTAATGGAAAAAGGCAGACAGTCGATAGCTTTCCTTCCCTCTTCTGCATCCCCTCCTCCTGCCCACCACCACTCCCTGGGAGGCAGATACTTGTTAGCATTGTCTCCACCTTGAGCCCAGCAGTGATCCCTGGGCTTGTAGTGAGCCACGTCAGCAAGCTGGCATGGCACAGATCACTGCTGTGCAAATGAGCTAGACAGGGTCTGGCAGCAGGATGGCGTAAGGCAGAACTCGTTCGTTCAGGCACATTTCTACTGCTTATCAACCCACGCTGGCTCAGGCAGAAGTTTCTTCATCAGCGGCGTAGACATGTCCTAGGCTCCTGCACATTATTTAACACATGAGACTAAACAATGTTATAGGACCTTCTGTGAGTGCAAACTTCAGGGACATGGTGTGTACCAGCTTTTTCACACACATAATACAGGAGGAAGCCGCTACTCTGCAGGTTTTCAACCAAAGCAGATCAAGCCCTCGATGGAACCCACTGAGCGAGCTTCTGTTCTATGGCATAACTGGCATACAGGTGAACCAGCCTGGAAGCTGCTTACCATAAGAGAAATTAGGTGACTGTAAAAAAGATATGGCATCATTTTATGCAAATAATAACTAGATGTTTAGCAGGTGGCTGGTATTTCATTCTGAAATGAAACAAACATGTAATTGATGGTCTAGTCCAATTGCTACCAAAGACTGGCCATAGTTGGCTGTAAGACAAGCACTGGGTCTAGGAGTTGCTGTCCAAGTCCATCCTACTTCCTACTCCTACTCTATTTCAAGACAGAAAACTCTCTGAGGTTCCTGGGGCACAAGTAAGATACAAATCTTTCAACATTGCTTGCTGATGGGTGTTGATATCTCCCCTGGCTGGCATGATGAGCTAAACTTACCTCTAAACTGGTGGCCCTGGAAACATTCTGGAGCTCCAGAAATTAAGCAAGCAACATATCTGCATACAAACTCCATATTGAGGTGGCCTCTCACGACACATCACTTTCCTCCTCAGCTCCATTGTAACTCCATTTCCATCAGAAAGAAACTTAGGGACCCTATGCAGAAGAGAGCTACCTTGTGTTTTAACCAAACCCTCAGTTTCGGTCTGAGTAACCAAGCTCTGGGGTACACCAAACACCCACACATCAGGATGTCTAAATGCGGTCTGAAGAGCTGAATAACTTTTTTTTTTTGGTAAAAATTTCCCAGTGAAGCCAAGGAGCAAGGGTAGATTGGTATTAGGTTGAGCGAAGAGCCTGAGAAGAGCTTGAGGGCTGAAGGCAGCATGTGTGGATTGGATCCCACAGTTTTGTTGTGTGATGGAAGTACTGAACAGAGAAAGCACAGGGCAGCAAACAGGTTTGATAAACTTCAGTCAGGATCTTGCTTTTAAGTGTATGAGTGATCATCAGTGGAAAGTCTCATGGGAGCTGAGCAAAGGAAACATTGCCGAGGCCAAGAGTCACAATTTTGAAGGACTGTTGGCAAAGTACACTTCGAAACACTCAGTCTGTATCTTCACTGAACAGCTGGTGTGTGCTACGTGCTGAGGGCCTGGCTCCCTGGTCACATAAACTAAGGGCCCAGCCAGACTGAGAACCATGACCCCTGCAAGTGGTTGTCTTGCCTTCCCACACGATGTAGGTTGGAGATGTGGCTGCAATGCAGAGCGCTCTGCTGACCTTCAGTACATTAGGCAGACTGCAAAAAACTGTTCCAGTTCTAAGGCTGGAAGTCATATCTCTGTGTTGTCCTTACCTGGGTGGGCAAGAGGAGGGGAGATTAACTGGAGAAAAGTTGTAAAATATTTTTCCCCAAGTCCTGATAAAGTCCGACTCTTTGAGGAACGCGTGAGCCTTTCTGTGCCTCTTTGCCAGCCCTCAGAGGGGTTGGTAGCTTTGTACCATATACACCCCAGTCATTAGTCACATAAGAATCAATAGTTACGGTTGCCCTTCCTTGCACTGCTTGAGGGGAAGAGGGGAACCTTGCCTCTGTCATGAAACTGCTCACATCTTAGTTTTTAGTTTCTTCTGACATGTCTGAGGGCAAGCACAAAAGCTTTAAAACAAGTGTGACAAAAACGTGCTATAAATAATGTCCTCCGAAAAGTCAAATGATCTTTTTCCTAAGACCAAGTAAGGATACTGGTCTAGGCCAGTTGCTCAGAATGCTGCTACCAAAATCCTACTATTCAAAACAAAGATGTTCCTTGATCCTTTCAGGAATAAAAACCTGAAAACCGCTCTCCTGAAAAAAACAAAGTGGAGGAGCAAATTTTCTCTCCCACAACTCTCACTCAACTACTTGCAGTCTAGCTGATTCCTTATCACTCAAAACCTGAACCTCTTTATTTTGAAGTCATCTGAGGATGCATGAATTAGGAAAGGAGAAAACACATGAGAAGGAGGTTCGGTGCGTATGTGGAAAAGCGATCTAGAAGAAAGTGGGGTACATGTGCTGAAGAGAGGTTGAACATGTGTTTCAGTAGGAGGTTGTATTACAATTCCCACATACGTTGGGTCTGGCATAGAGCCTGTAAGCAGGCTTTGAATAGATTTGTGGAGCCTGCATGTACAAACACATATTGGGGAAATTTTCATGTATCCACATATTTGTTTTAGTTTTGAAGTGCTGGTGCAATGTGTGTGCATAGGAGAGAATGAGAGCGCATGCGAGCGAAGGCAGAGAGCGAGCCAGTTTCTGTAGCTATGCCAGCAGAGCATAAATATATAATCTGTAGCGTGGGAAGAAGCTAGCACAGAAGACCTCTACGGTGATGAAAGTATGATGAAACATCTGGGTTAAAAGACGAATTCAAAGAGAGTGCACGAAGAGTCGGAGTGAGGAACGCAGGAAGGAGAAAGAGCAATAGAAGGAATCCAGAGAGCCAGGGAGGGACAGCACACAAAAGGCAGGGGAGAAAAGCAGGGGAACCGACTGTTGCACGTTGTAAGAGGAAACATCTCAAAAGAGAAAAAACATAAGGAAGTTAAAAGGGAAGAAATAGTGTGAAGACACTGAAGAAATACAAAGAACATAGAGCCAATTTTTAAAATTGCTTTTGGTTAAATTGGATGTTTCTAGGGTGAGGACTTTCTCTTTGGGGGTTATTGCTCTTTTGGTGTAAAATGCACTGCATTTTATGCACTTCACAGGAAAGTGTTTGCAGTCAGTCCCAGTTTCTTGCTACCTCTCTCATGATTTTGTCTTTCTTTTTAATTTGGACAAAAGTTTTCTTCACTGCCTTGGCAAGCCCCCTCAAAAAGCAGCTTTTTCTACCTGCACCAGTGTGTCACTGTTACTGGCTAGTGTTCAAACTGTCTCATTTACTTACCAAGAAAGATTCCCGTTTTTCAGAAGTTTCACAAATTTTGTCATGTTAAAGGAAATTCTCTGCCATTCCTCATGCAGTTAAATCTTGTAACATACATTGCAGGGACACACGATAAGAGAAGCTTCTGTCCTGGGCTTGCCTGAGATATTTCCGTGCAGTAAGGTGGGATATAAACATAAAGGGTAAAGTGAGGGGGAGCACCAGCTAGAAATGAGGAGAGCCAGGGAGAAGAAGGATGCAGAGGTGAGTAAAGCAAAGCAAGGGCAGTTAGGAGAGAGGCTACAAAAAATGGAACAAAAGGAAAGCAGAATATAGAAGGAGAAGAACTTGCTAGGTAGTGTAAATGGAGTAACATGGAAACTGAAAATAGAGTAAAAAACAGAATTTAAAAGGAGAAAATTAGTAGGGAAATGGAAATACAACAAAATCTGTACAAGAAATCTAGAACAGTGGAAGAAACTAAAGGAAAGTGTAGGGTAAGGTAGAGAGGAGTAGAAACAATAAAACAAGTAGAAGAAAAGCAGAATAACAAGCCAGTAAGCAATTTTTAAAAGAGTAAAAATTGGTTGAAGTCCGTGTCCATTTATTTATAGGTATTGTTGGGGAAGAGACGCACTGTATTTTTATGTAAAACTTGGGAGGTTGGAAACAAATGTTTAGACAGGCACTCCTGCTGGAAGACAGTTTTTTTGTTTTCCTTAGGCCTTTTATTAACACACAGTTAGACCTCTGTAGCTAATTACACTGCTGCATTACTGATCATGTTAGGTAGAGTATATTGACATTGAGAGAGGGTGGACAGGAGGCACAATAGGTTCAGTGATGTGTGTATAAACATTTCTAGCTACACCCTCACGGGAAAAAGTGCCAGCTCTCTCCACACAGAAAACAAGTCAAGACCTTTGAGAAAGTAAGCAATAGAGACAGGTCTAAGCCACAAGATTTTTAATCCTGCAACAAGATAGAAAGGGATGCTATGGAAATTAGAAACTGGGCTCAGTTTCTCGAACACAACTTCTATGTATACAACCCCCTCATTTATTTTACTGCAATGGGTCAAATCTTTGGGCTTTTCTAGGATTAATTTCTAGCCAGAACCATGTCTAGTTATTCTATATACTTTTGACCCCAGTTTTGCAGCATTATCTGCATTAGTAAGCACTTAATCATGTGCATACGGCCACTGACTTTGCGCATGGGTGTAAGTGCTCACCATTGTTAATAAGGCCTTCTAAATGTTTTAATTCACAGAATAAATCGTTCTTTTGGTGTGAAATCGTACTTTGCATTGCTTAAACACAAGCAGCTGGATGGACTTTTTATGCGTTTTAATAAGGACAACAAAACTGCCCTTTTGTTTTAAATTTTCTTGTACTTAAATTGTGCCCTCATTCCTTGTATTTCCTATTTACAGTATTTCATGTAGATAGTTTAAAATGCTTATAAGAGTGAGGCAGGGAATAGTTTAACCTCTGACAAGGGCAGCATTTTTAAATTCAACTGTAAGCAGTTAGTTAAGAAAAATCTGTTTCCACTTTCCTGATGGGATGCCTTTTAACAAAATGCAGGTTAACTACATACAGAAAAGCCATGATTTTGGCCTTGCCAGAAAAGGCCAAATCCTGCAGATCCCTATTCACATGAGCTGTCCTTCAAATCGTGAGTCTTTTTCAAGTAGAAAGAAATACTCATGCGATTTTAGGATTTGCAGAATTTGGCCTACAGCTAACCACTTGGCAAAACTTGTGCCTCCACAATATTTGTAGTCTCAAGTAAAACCTCCTAAGTGGTTTTTGATTCCTTTTCAGTATTAAACTCCTCCAGAAAAAAAAGACTGCCAGGTAATGAACCTTCCCGGGATTCAGAATGTTTGCGAAAATGATAACAAAACAAGTCCCTGAAAGCTGAGTCATGGAATTTAGAAAAACAAAATTTTACAACGGTGTAACCTAGGGACCAATGACTTCATCTTCCTTCCTCTATGGATTTACATGACTGTAAACAAGAAAAAGAATTTGGCTTGGAAAAGCTGATTGAAAATTAAAGGATAGTCTAGTCATTTCTAATGGGCCAAATTCTGTAGCCTTTCTAGAGCAAAACTCCCAATGTTGTCATTTGATATGGAAGGAGTGTTGCCTGACTCAGGGCTGTAGCTCTGTAACAGGAGACGCACATCCACTAGAGTTAGTCTTTTTATTCCCTTCCGTAACTATTTTCAGAAGTCAAGCAAAGGTTTGCTTTTCCTCTGTTGAAAGCAGAGAGGGGTTCCCCTTTTTCATCCTGTTTGATGAGAAGTGCTGCACCGCACCACTGTCTCTTCTTGCCTGCTGCAATGAGGATGCCTCCTCTTGCTTCAGCCTACGTCGCTCAGCAGATATCTGAGGGCCATACGTGTGCTAATCTCTCCAGCCATCCTCCTGCGGCCAGTATTGTCACTTCACATGACTTCATTGCATTGCAAGCCAGCACAGAATCGAACCCTATTCAGTAATCCTACTGGGAGGGAGAAGATAAAATCCACGGAGCAGGCATTCCTCAAGCAAGGTTCACAGCGGGAAAAAAACAAAACAGGGCTACTGTAGGTTCACTGCAGAAACACAACTGTTCACAACTCCGAGGCATCTCTATCCGATTATCCAAAAGGATTTGGCAAATATCCAAGAGGAATGATACGGTTGTCTACTTTTGTGGGAAGAAACAAACTGGATAAAGTTAATTTCTTTCACTGACAGACATCTGTGATTTTTTACTGGGTTTGCCAATGAAACTACTTCCAAAATGCTGGGGGTAACAATATAATCCTGAAGAATCGGCATCTGAATGTTAAATATTATTTTATTCTCACTATATTTTCGCTGTCTTCTAAAATCAGGCTACTGATTTTGTGTGAGTGAAATTATACAACCTACTAGAGAGCATTTTATGATCTAAGAACTGTCTAAAATGACACCAAAATAGCTGCTCCATGTTTCATAATGCCGTAATTTTGCATTCTACTATCTCTAGAGCTTGCCCTCTTCTGCACTGTTCCCTCCATTGAATCTATCCCAGATGCAACACTAAATACCACTTTATTGGAGCCCTGTGCTTCTTCAGCCTCCGAAGAGGAAAGGAACCCTTTATCTGGCAATTTGTATTTTTGGTTATTTGGTTCTTAATGTATTTCAGGCTGCTTCACATTAGAGGCCTAGATGGCATACATAGAGCATGGCATAGAGCAGAAGGCAGGTGAGACAGTTCGTGATAAATGAAATTTATCTCATGAATATCAGCACCTCATTTGTGTACGTGTGTGTTTTCCCCGTTGCTGAGTTAATTATTCTTGGTAATAATACTGAGTCAGACACCTGAATGTATCATTGCAGACAAACCCCTGTTATTTATGCATTTTCACTAAACTAATCCTTGCCACAGGCAAGATTTTAGCCTTGTGAGGGGTTGCAAGCTGCTCATGCATGGAGTTTCTCTTCCCAAGGAACAGACTGTGAGCAAACTTAGACTCGTAGTCCCGGCTCGTGCCTTGTTCTCCCTCTCTCCTGGGGAGGAATAAGAGACAGAGCCGCAACCGTTTCAAAATCTCTGAAGATTCTTTCATACAGATGAAGTTTTATGCGAAGATCATTTAAGAAAAGCAAAGCCGGGCGAGGAACACATCTTTCTTAAAGTGGCTGTAATTTCTTTATTAGGCACAGAAAGAAGGCAAAATACCAGCTCTCGTTCATCACGGCGATAATCCCAGCCGTCACGCAGCTGCCCGGGAGAGTTGAGCCCTGTTTGCTCCGACGGAGCAGCGCGCATCTCGTCTCCACTTGGCATTTCCCTTCGAAGGACCTCACCGCCCACGGCCCGGTAGCTCTCTCTGGTTTTGCTCTCCCTCCCTCCAGCAGCGGGGAGCCCAGCCTGGTGATGCTGGGGGCCGGGGGTGCACCTCTGCGGGCAGGCAGAGCCAGCCGCCTGCCCCCGGGACGCAGCCCTGCCCCAGCCCTGGGTGCCGGCGGCTCAAAGCAGAGCTACGGGCAGCAAAATTGCTACGTGAAGGCACACGCTCTCCCTCAACAGAGCTGTTCCCCACGTACCCTGGAATTAGAGCCTCTTACTTTTCCGCCCAAAAGCCTTTTTTTTCGCTATTGTTAGCACTGCAGAGGCAGGGAGCTCTGGGAGGGGGAGCTGGCTTCTATTCTGTTTTGCACATCATCAACAAAATTGTCGGCTAATTTCCTATTGCAGAATCTTTATTACCAGCAGTGACCTACGAGGCAGAATGAATATTTTTTACTTTCAAATCTCAGGTGGAAGCTGCAGGTTGGCAGCTGGAAAAAACAGATTTTTGACCTGTAAACTCAACAAATACAATATGGAAGTCATTGAAAATGAAAAATACGGATCTTAGTTTTGTCTCTGTTAAAGAATATCTGAATTACAAACATGTTAAAAAAAAGTCTGTTTGTTTTTCAGTTTTTTGTAGGTTTTTTCTGTTGCTTGGGTTTTTTTGTTTGGTTGGTTTTGGGGTTTTTTTTTGTCTTTTTTGTCAGCTGTTCTTTAAGGCTCCGTTAAATCCCTTGGTTTCAAACTCATGTTGAAACATATAGTTTTGTTAACCCTAAAACTGGCATCCTACAGTCGTCAAAAATAACCAGACCAGCTTAAAAATCTTAAGTTTCAGAAAAAATAAGATGGAATTTTTAAACTTCTAACCTTTTATCAAATTTGTTTGTATTTTCAGATGTTACAAATGTGAGGGGTAGAAAAACACTTAAAGAAAAAGAAGCTTAAAGCGGTCACGGGTTCATTCACATCCAAGAATGGCAGTTATAAAGGAAGAAGCAAATATTGAAACTCAAGATAAAATCTTGAGACTTTTCAAAACTGAACACCACCACCCGCCCAGACCAAAAGCAGCTCTTATTCTGGAGTTCAGACTGTAAATCTCCACTAAGAAGGCAGAACAAAAATACAGCAGAAGAGCATAATTTCTTAAAAAAGAAATTAGCTTTAAAATATGCTGAAAGTAAAGCCACTTAAAGCTCAGCAGCCAGAATAAAAAAAAACCTGAAGCACTGGAAGACTCACAAGTGCAGATTAAGGTATCCTTCTCGCCATTCCTAAAGTGAAGCAATTTTGTCTTCATTCCCCTTTGCCCAGTGAATACCCTTTTTGAGGTGAAGACAGTTAAAAGCAACTATCTCCTTATGGTTCATTGAGGTCAACGGGAGTTTTAAATGTGAAAGGACTGCGGCACTTAGTCCTTGTCTAGTTAGTCATTATAGCAAGACCTGTTGACCCCTGCGGCTCCTTACCCTATGCTGATATTTTTGGAAGTCCACAAAACAGCTTAATTTATTCTGAGATTAAGAAAATTATAAAGAAGAAAAACATGTAACTGGAAAGCATCAGTCCTAGTGGAGAGTGGTGAGAAATCAAACTTACACAGGGAAAGTTTTCAACTATGCTGTCAAAAAAAAAATAATATAAAAGGGGAGACATTTGCACAGTTTGTACCCTACAGACCCAAAACCTGTCTCAGGCAAGAGTCCAGTGGCAGGAAATGTAGCGTAATTAGAATTTGGAAGGAGGAATAAACAGGCGTTGAATTCAATTTCTACTAGAAAGCTCATTGTAGCTCTAATTCTACAGAAACTACAGCCACTTGACATAATAAACAACCTACAGGTGGAGAACCTAGTACAACTTCAAAAAGAACAAGGAAAGTGGAGATCGTATGAATGACCCTTCTACCCCTACAAAAAGAAGCACTAAAAATAAGTCATTGGTGTAATGTGGAGGTAGGTGTTCACTCAAAGAAAACATGAAAAGTTTACAGATCTACAGGGTATAAGGTTTTCCTTACTATAACACTTCTCCAAGGTGTAAAATATGTTTTAAAGAACTACTTATCCTATTGTTCAAAAATTAGCTACTTTTGCCGATACAGAAGCTCATGACACACAATTTTATCAAAGGTTTGGCTGAAATCCAAATAAATTGTTCTGTGTGAACTTCTGTATTTTTATCAGCTTTGTAAAACTCTAAAAAGATAAAGTCAAGATAGAAGACTAATCAAACAGAGAGAGCTTTTTTTTTGCCGTCCCTAAAGGCAGTGAACTAACACCAAGTTAGTAAAACTAACATGGGTGGAAGCAGTTCGCGTGAAATTATTGTCAGCAACTTTGCTCAAAACACAAAGTAAAACTTTTCTGAGATCAGAAGTGTCTGTTACACTTCTGAGAATTATTTTATCCCTTTACTATCCCATTTGCTCCACTTACTTTTGGCCGGGGCCCGAACGCACAGAACGGCTGACTTTCTCATGTGCTGAGTGCAACCTTAAGCCGAAACAGCCATAACCTTTTTTGACAGGTGTTCCCTTGAGTTTTCCAGCCCAGATCTTCATATCCATAATAACCTGAGAAGTTGGGAAATTTTTAGATTGCTGTGTGTTCTTTCTGAAACTCCTCAAAATCATTGCATGGAAAACAAAAATTAACATACTGCATTCATTTTATTGCAGTATACACAACTTTCCTGAAAAAGGTGAACAGAAAAAGCAAGAAAATAGTCTGTATTTGAAAAGCTTTGGATATATGATGTCTTTATTGCATTCTGTACCTTTAACTTGATGAGAAATTACCTGTCGCCTGAGACAGTGGACATTTTGTTTGCAGTTGTTTCCCCCAAGAACAGAATTACTTTTATTTCTTGGTTTTCATCTTGAAATTCAACGTAAAGACTGAGAGAAAAGTGGAACGGTTTTGTGTATATACTTACATAAATATAAAATTATATATAAACCCAAATATATATATAAAGTAAATAAACATAATTTATAACCCTAGATGATGTTATTATTTAGTACTTTCATCTGCTTGCATATACATTTTGTTGGAGAGAAAATAAGAAGCCCTGCACTAACAGATGTTGCAGAGCTGCATCATGGTATCCACAGTGCCCTTCTCCAGAAGCAGTTGAATACACAGAAATTCCAGGCTTGATCCTGTGTAATCACATCCCGTGTTATCATTGGTTTGCAAATCATCAACGTGCATAATCTTAGTTTTAATCAAACATCCAGCTATAGACTTCACTAACAAAACAACTCAAATTTTGAGTAAAAAATTGACACTTCGAGTGCCAGTGCAAACCTACGTTTTCTCTGATAACTGCCGACTTCCACAAGTGCAGTAAGGGAAACTCCAAAAGGGGGTAGAAAAGCCCCTTCCTTGGTATCCCTATCGAGCGAGCCCATTTTGTCCTTTGCAATAATGCATTGTATGGTATTTTCTACCTTGTTTGGTATTTAGAGTTGGAATTTATTGCCAGGCTTCCTGGCAGCAAGCTGTGCAGGTTGCAGGCGGAGGCTGATGGAGGTGAGTGAATTAATGTGGTGGTTGTTTGGAATGTCGTCCAGCTGCCAGGGAGAATTATGTTTGTTTGCCTTTGGCACAAGTGTGAAAGGAACAGCCGTAGATTTCAGAAGTGTGAGTCTACATTTTTATATCTCACACTAATGAATACATTTTTTTGTATCCTATACATTTGGGGAAATAGTAGAACTTATTTGTAGGTTTTATTTACCACTTGTGTGGCAGAGAGATAATGTTTCCTTAGAGACCAAATTTGTACTTTAGAAAAAAAAAAAAAAAAAGAAAAAAAAGAAAGAAAATACCTGACTAATCCAAAACGGTGTCAGCAAAAGTTACCCTAATTTCACTATTTTCGCAACTGTATCTCAAGTCAGATCAAAGGATGCGGAATTTCAGCAAGGCTTGAAAAGTTCTTCATGTAGTATTTTTTTGGGGGGGAATGGCACTGAAAGACATAATTTTTTATTTGTTTTCTGCTGGAATTTTATTTCTTCCAGTTGGATCTTTCCTTTACCTATAATCTGTCAGTTATCCTTACCCCAACCTCCTGTGCTATCAAAGGAGGGATGATAATGCTATTTGTAATGTGCTCTGATGTGAAAAGTGCTATAGAAGATTGAATTGTTGTTGCTGATAGGACTAGAAATTTCCCCAACTAGATCTGTCAATAGCTGACACTAAAACAACAAGGTACAAAGTGCATTTGAAGACTGTCAGACACCATTGCTTTTTTGTTTTCTCTAGCAAACTGTTCCTCAGATAGCTGACTTGACCTAGAGTTGTTTAAAAAGATCAAGGGCTCAGTGGTTCAGAAAGAAAAAAAAAAAAGATGGAAAAGAATAATATTAGTTACTCTGTACTATGTAAAGCCTAATGGTCTCTTGTCCCATTACAGTATGTAAATAAAACTGTCACATATATCTCTTCTGTTGGTCTTAATAATATTGAAAGGAAAAAAAGCTTTCTTGTTTTGGTTCAGTAATGACCAAAAAAATAATAATTTGCAACATTATTTTTTAAAAATTATGTGAAATAATTATTTGCAAAAAGTCGTATTTTAGCAGAGATTTTAAAACAGAAAATAAAGAATACTTACACCTAGCTTCTTAGTTTCTATGTGCAGACATGTAGCTTATCAGGAAAATTGCAAATGAAAATAAGTTTTGCAATTTAATTTTAATGATTCTGAAGTTATTGATTATATGTATTAATATTTATTGATATTAATATTGCTGTTAAGACTGAAATATACTATAACATAATTAAATGACTATTTGAGGAGAAGGAAATGTATTAAAGATTAACGAGAAAATAATTTGTTGAATTAATATTCCTCAAATCATGGTTTCATTGTAACCATTAAAAAAATGTTCGCAACCATGATCAGAGCCTGGTCCCTTCAAGTAAGGAAAGATGTATTAAGTGGCATGACCCAAAGGAGAAAGAAAAATAGATGTGAGTGTCTAATTTTCTGGTAGGATGAAGATGTGAGATAGCACTTTGGTTATGGGATAAGGGGTAAAGAGGCAAGGACAAGAACAAAGAGGAAAGCAAAAGAAGGAAAATGGGGTGGCAGCTACAGGAAACAAGAATAAATAAGAACAATAGAAAATAAGGAGTGGAGGATAAGGAATGTGACAGAGAAGAACGAAAAATAAGGGTTAGTGGGGACAGAGAAAGAGCATAAGAAGCCAAGGGGGGGGAAAATAAGAGAGAGCTACATAAAATAAGGGCAGGGTGAAAAAGCAAAAAAGGGAGGAAAAGAAACCTCCCCACGAGTGCTAAATTGAAGGGAGAAGAGTAAGTCTCTCTTGGAGCAATCAGTGCTTCCAAGTTACCCACGCGCAACCCCTCCGAGGCACCCTACGGTCATGGCTGTGCAGCCGTGATGCCAGGATAACTACTTGGAGCTGTGGTCCAGCGTCAGAGGGAGCAGGGAAAAATGGCAGGAAGAGTGCTGTGGCAGCAAAACCTCACCTCTCCCTGGGCAGAGCGCTCCTGCCAACAGACCCAGCTGCAGCCAGCTGTGGCTGGAGTCACTTGGTACTTGCTCTGTGAGCAGGGTGAGCCCAAGAACAGCAGGGGTGTCGCAGGCAGCCAGACCTCTGCAGCTTCCCATCTTCTTTGTGTGCCGGTGCCTAAGGAGGTGAGGGTAGAAGGACAGCTGGAGAACAGAGCAGCAGGGGAAATAAGGAAAAGCAAAACCTACTGTAAAAGAGGGCAAAAGAGGGAAGAGAGTAAAAAGGAAAAGTAATTAATGGTCATGGCCTCTTTACAGGAAAGAATTACTGGTACCACGCACAGAAGTGGTCCCTATGTGAGCTGTAAGCAGGAGAGGCACAGCAAGGAGCTTGAGCTGAGTGATGTGCATGAAAGCACAAGAGTGACACAGGTTTCTGTTGCAAATCCAGCCATTCTTAAACGCGGAAACACTTCTACTAGGGTGGTTCAATGGTGTATGTTAGTATCAGTTCCTTTCTGATCAGCTTTGACCTTTTCCAGAAGGCAAGCTCGGATTTATCTTCTCTATTTATTTTGCCAACATGGCTGTGTTCGTCAGCAGAATAATTAGTTGAGTCAGTAGAGCTCTGGGAATAGACTTCCAGTTGACATGCGCTCCCTCTTCTGGTTGGCATTTGCCTCTACACATCAATACCAAAATAAAGACAAATTTAGTTCCTCTAGCTTTTTAAGAGAAAGAGTCTTAAAGCATTCTGCTTGTTCTATTTTCATATGGCTGTGAGACCACTGCTGCTCATGCCACCCTTGGTGGACCAATAGCACATGAAGATTGACACCTTACGTCTTTCAAACACGAGGTTTTACAGTCCATGAAGTCTTTTCATGGATTTTTTTTTGTTGTTGTTTAAAATGGTATTTCCATCATGTTACTGATTTGAGTGTGCACTAGTGTCACTGTTTTCTTCCCCCCAAGGACAGGTGGCTCGTGCTCCCTGACACAGCCATTCCCAGCTGAGCTCTGGCACATGGGGCAACCAAAGCTACTGGTCTGGATTTTGGGGAGATCTGATACATGATCAGCTTGGTGTTATTGCAGGTAGTCTTGCAGGTTCAGTTTATTTGAAGCCATAGGTAGTGAGGAAATGCAATGCTAAAAATATATCCTTGGTGAAACGGCTCAGTCTGAGCATTTCTGTGAAAACCATTCTTCACTTTGGCTGTGGCCTGTTACAGCGTAACCATGTGGGCAAGGACCCACACTTGGCAACACAGCAGATCTCTTCAGAGAGCCAAAAAATGCTACAGTCGGAGTTACGGCTGTTAGGGCTGGGTGGCCTCTGGTGTGACCAGCAGCCAGCCAGATATCTAGTAGCATGCCTTGCAGTTTGAGTTAATGAACTAAACTCGATAGCAATCAACTCCTGAATTCTAATCCTGCCTCTAACACCGAGTCCTGGTCTAAATCTAGTTACGATCTTCCTGATTTGCTTCCACATCTACAAAGTGGGAATAATCCATACTTATAATACTTACCAGACACGCCGAAGCAGATCTTCAGCATTTACACTTCATATCATCTGTTAAGCTGCCTCTGCTTGACTAGGTCAGGTCTCTTTGGTGCTACCACATAAATGTTAAAACTTGCCATCATCTGATCTTTGAAACAGGCAGCTCCAATTCACTGCCTTTTTTTTTTTCTTTTTTTGGAAAATTACCCTTTGAAATACTGTTTTAATAAAAAGGAACAGAAGAAAAGTCTACTTGGCCAATTCTTATGTTAAGATCTAGGACAGATTGCTGGATGGTATTTTACATTCAGACTGAAATTATTACTTTGGCCCTTAGGCAAAATGTACCAGAAACTTGTCTTGGGTCATGCTAGCAGCGAATGATGAAGAAAGCAAACATTTTTTATTTTAAATAGAGTCTGTGAGTTTTTTCAAACATAGAGATTAAATTTAGACAATTGTCTTGGAAATGATCTCAGAGAAAATTTGGATTTTGTTTCTGTTCATCAATTTTCTAACTGTTAAAATTTTAAATAAGCAGTATCAGTCAATTGTCATTTCCTGTTCTAGAAAGTTTTCTTCACTGGTTTTAACTGTTTCCTACCATTATCACAGTTCAGTGCTTGCAAACAGTAAAACAGCTGAACAAAACAGGCATCCCCTACTATTTCCAACTATTTTCAACCCACAGGCAAAACTATATTCCAGTTGTCCATAAGAATTTCAATCAAGGTTGTTGAGGTTTCTTTGGGGTTTTTATTGCACAAAATAAATATTCAAATATATACTAAGTTAAATTAAATTATCAGCTAACATTTGCTAGAGGTTATATCTAGCCTGGAGAAGTTAATTTTTATAGTGTAATCCACATGGAAATGTAACTTGTGTGAGCATTGCATTACTATCATTATCTACAACATCACTGCAGAACAAGTCAGCACAATGACATGGCATTATTTTTAGGACACAAAATGCTCGAAGTATGCTTAAAAAAACTGCTGATATTGCCGTTGCAGTGATACAGATATGGCTCAAATGCATGTGTATCCCAAAGTCCTTTTATCAACACTATTCTTTTTAAGGAACATATCAAATAATGCTAACTTTCATTTGAGAGGAAACAAAGCAGAGCCGATGGGGTTCATAATCATTCAGCATTTCTTTTCTAACCAAACACCATTCATCAAATGGAAAATTTGCTCCCTTGGATACCTGATTCCTTGTAAACCCAGAGAAAAGCTGACACTTCAGAGATGTACATCCTGGACAAACATTTTGCAGCAATAACTCACAAACAATTCCAGTGACAGGAATTCCTGTGGCACATTATAAAAAATTGAGATTGAAAACTGTCACACCCAGCCCTTTTGTTGACACCGTTGGTCCCCAAACTCTGCTTCACAAGTGAGTAGATTGTGGCTGCTCAGGGAATACCGTTGGGCACAGGTTTAGAGAGTCCTGCGAGGTAACAGAGTACAGCACCATGGCCTGTCACCTGCCCTGTGACAAAACACACCACCTGGGTCCCCTGGCACACGATATATCTCATGGCCAGACGATGCTCCACAAGCAAAAAGCTTAGCAAACAGTGCTGGCTGTCCTGCTGAGGGAGGACCAGAGCTGCTCACTTCAACATCAGAAAGGAATTTCGGCCAAAATGAGGAAGAAAGGCTTCACTTACTTATGGACACCAAATAATGTGGTAACGAGGAAATTTATCTTGCTCTGGGCACATCCAGGTTTAAATCACTGCTGTCAGATTTGAAGCAGTGTCTGAACTGGGGATTCACCACGACAGGTAACTACTTAGCTCCAGCAATGTGTCTGTCTCCTTCTTGGACTGTCTTGGTTTCAAAACAGACTGAAAAGTCTTCATTTCACTCTGCATCAGAATGAAACCAAATGCCAAAACCTCAGAATTTTTCACGAAACAGAATCCTTGTTTCCTGGCCAGCCCTATTATTGAACCTTAATATGATACAACATGTGTCCATATTTGCACACATGGTCCACAGCCCTTACACATGTGTAAATCCTACTGAAGTCATGTATAAAGGATCAGGCTCTAAGGCTGTTATAGAAAAAGTTCATGTTTCACTGACTTTTTGGTATTCTTTGAAGATATTACATTAAGAGTAAATATAGAGAAGTACATGTTATATGCAAGATTTTCAGAGAACATTTAACTTCCACACCAGAAGGTCACATCTAAGGCAATATGGTCTTGGAACAAGTTCAAAGTTGTCACACTTGATAAAAATAGCTTAAAGGGCACATAACTGTGCTGGAATACGGGAAAACACTGGAACATGAGAGGGAGAATGATTGAAGGCCCCATTACTAATTACGTACATACTTTGCTGCTATTGAAAGCTAGGTTTCCAGGCATGTACATGGTAGTTAAGTTAAATAGAAGTGCAAGCAATTAAAAGAATATAAATGCTTTTGTGTTGCCATATCTAAGGAAACAACATTTTATAAATATAATTTTCTAAAATAATGGAAAATCTTTTGCCAATAAACAAATACAGGATACATTATCTTTGTTCCTAGTTTCAAAATTATGTTTATACACATGTATTGCTGCATTGGTTATTAATTTTTTGTAATATTTTATTGAAAAACAAACTCCATTATTTATTTCACTAATATAAGAAGTTGCATTCACTTTTCTATGTTTCATTTGAAACTGTTGCAATTATTTTATGAGGAAAAATAACTGAGTTTCTTGTAGCATCCTGAAAGAGAGACAGATGTACACAATAGGGAGCTGAACTTCAGGAAAACTCAAAATACAGTAGAGGTCCTGATGGGCTGTTATAGGACAATATGTGGTATATTATAAACAACAGTTTACATTAGATTGCCTCTTGAAGTACACATCCCAGCAGGCTAGCAGTTACTAGCCCTTAGGATTGTGTTCTATGTATTGGATACCTGTTAAGGCACAGTCAAGCCTCCCAGTGATACTTCAGCTGTACATTTAAGGGAGCATAAAATAAGATCCTGTAGCCCTTCTGCAAACTGATTCACCCACGCAACAGTCCTGCTTAAGGGAGGTTGTTTCATAAGTTTCAGGACACTCAGTAAGTCACGGGTCATATGTGTCCTACACGGAAAGCAACACCATACATCTTCCAGTTTAATGTTTTGATTTATTGTATTGTCATCTTAATTTTGTCTCTGTAAAGAGCATGTGATACGGAGGAATCTTTTGCTTTACTTTTACTTGAGATATTTGCTATATTTTGCACATACTTTTTAATGATTGATGGTATGGTGCAATCTTTGTGCCAAAACTTAAAAAAAATTAATGTTTGATGATTTTGTAATGCAATACTTTTGACTCAGTTCTGCCCAGAATTACTACATGCAGGGCTCAGTCATATCCCGATCCTATTTATCTCAATGAGGCTCTAAATGATGAGGAAAAGAAATTGCTATCTTCCGCGCTTGATAACAAATTATTTATTCATCACACTCTTCCCTGTAGAGGAACTGCCTCAGATGCAGGGTTGGTGGTTTTTTTGACCAGGTTTCCTCTCATAGGAAACTTACTTAAATTACCACATAAGGTAATTTATTTTATGGCATCAGTCTGCAACAAGTATGTTTTGTGACAGCAACATTTTTTTTTTTGCCATAGCAATGGAGTACTTAAGAATTGAAGGTATCCCTTCAACTAGAGAAAGACATCCAAATGCAGAGGTATCTCATGCCTCCCGCGATACAAATAGCTAAGAGGAAGACTTTAAATCTTTGATGATTAGGAAGTAAATGATAGCAAAAGTGCCTGAAAGCCAGTCTAACTGGTGACAGAGAATAACCAAACTCCAGGAGGTGCACTGGATACACAGAACTCCCTATACAACCCCTTTAAAATATATAACCAAGGGAAACGGTTACATTATATTACAGCAGAGAAGCAACAATGTAATTTATGCTGCTCAGTTTAAAAGCATCACATTTTTATACAATAACAAAAAAGCAGAGAGTCTGAGTCATTAGAAAAATACTTGCACAGCTGGTAAATTGTATTTTCTATGGACCTTGTACATGTGATTCTAAGTGCAAAGTATACACATTATTAGGGTCAATCCAAATCCAGGCTGTTGAAAAATCCAAAGTGTTGGAGGATTTAGGATCTTCCTGTGGATTTTGTTGTAGCCTCCACAATCTATGCTTTCATTAAAATAATATATGTTCTAACTTTCCAGGTTCTGAAAGGAGCCTTTACAATGTTAACCAGTGCACTGTCTCGCAGACCCTCCAGCCCACAGATTGAAACAATACTACCAGGACACGTAGAATAATAACAATATTTATTCTGTATTTTTGTCTTCTTAGAATGGATTGACCACTGATTCAGAAGCAAAGAACTACTGTGATATGGCCCTGGCTTCTCACTCCATTGGAGACGGTAGTGTTTTAGTGGTTTTAGTGCTAACCATCTATGAAAGAGCACAAAAGGTAGCACGCCCCCGGAAAGCAAGACAATCAGGGTCTGTGCGTTTGTTGCAACCCCGTTAAGAGGGATCATGCTACTCTGCACTTTCCTCTTTGTAAAGTGAGAGTGAAACAGTCCATCAGAAGTTTGCTTAGCTGGGAAACATGACACATCTGCTGTCCATTCTTTTTTTGTCTTGGTGTCTGGAAAGAAGTGCTTCACTTCTTGTTGCATCTGGACAAAGACAGACCTACTGGAGGTGCTCCCAGCTCCCTGAAGTTTCTCGGATGTTTTGGTTCAAACTTCTTCTCTACTCAGACTTGGGTTCACCTACTTTCCCAGCCATATTTACACACCACATTTCTTTTGGCTGTGTTTCTCCGCGGTCACTATATCCCTCTCTTTATCTAGTGTACAGTTCTGAGAACTGCAGCGTACAGGAAGGCTTTTAGTCCTCTTGCCAGTGCATATAGTCTGCTGCTGGGAAGCCCTTGAGCTGGAAGAGATTAGAAGCCATATAATTCTTCATGAGCCAATGCCCATTGCTTTTAACTCAAGCGGGTTTAAAGGCCATCCAAGTAATGCAAATGGGATTTGTATGACTCCAGTCCAATGGATTGGATCTCATTGAAAGGATTTTGCTACCAAAATTATTTGCATTGCAGCAGAGCTAAAAGCTGCAGTCAGAAATCAAAGTGATATTTTACTAGACACTGCACAAACCCAGAACAAAAAAGGTGGCCCACACCTGAAAAATATACAACATAAAGGTGTCATCTGGCTTTGTGCTTTCCCCAGATGTAACAGTTGGCATGTGTTTTGTACATAAGCTTTGCAACAGGAAAAAACGTTGCACCTAATTACATCCTAAGGTAACAGATAACATGGAGATATGACTGATGGATGGGGAGCCCAAGGACATAATCGTATGACAGTGATCCATCAGACAGGGAGGGTATCAGTTCCCTTGCTCCTAGCTGTTGTCATTTTGGTAGACATCCTGGTGACAGGGAGTTTTAAGAAAGGAGAAGACAAAGTACAGTGACAGTCTTTGTAGATGTTTAAAACATGTTGTCTCCATGTATGAAAGACTGCTCAGGCAGTAACATACACAGGGTGAAAAACTTTGTGTCGGGATGGTGATTTGCATCCCTGCCAGAGCAGAAGTGAGCGTGGATTTGCTGCAAGAGTAAAGGAGGGAGAGTAAGGGTAACGTGCCTGAAAGAGATGCAAAGCACTGAAAATGAAATCCTTGGTATCTATTGTAAAAAACTCGGACAACTTAAAGGAGGGATGCGAAAGGGAGGTTGGCACTTTGTAGGGAAGGGAAATAGCGTAGATTTGAAATTGTCAAGTGCTTCAGGAAGGGATGCTGTGGTACCTCAGACATGAGATGATGAGAACATGAACTTTACCTTTGCTAATTAATAGCAGCTGCCCTGCTTTCAGAAGTTTTCCATGAGTAAAGTTTAAGTTACCTTGATAATTATTTTGTCCAGCTTCCCTAAAACAATATTCATCCTTTCTCAGTATCAAATTTGTATGTCTCAAAGAAGCGAATACATTCTCCTATGAAATTGAACTATTTCTCCGTTTTCACACAGGTTTGTTTCTTGTTGAAGAAGAAATAGTGTGAAACATGAGATAAAGCAGAGGTATGAAGAGAAAATAGCCTGAAATGGCTCCATTTTTCCAGGTAATTTGTGAGCTAAATTAAAATCAGCAGCTCTGTTCTGTTGGGAAGAGAACATCTTTTCAGTCCATTAAATTGTTAGGACTAATTTGCATTTCTAGAAATGTCATGTGTTTGTTTGAAAACAAAATAAATGTGATGACAAAACATCTGGACATAAGGTTATGAGATCCATTTCCATAAACCAGGTGATTCATGTGGTGTCAGCTTTTGAAAACTAAGAATTCATTTTTGAGAGTTCTTTCCATCTCACACACTTGTACATATTTGTTCTTAGGCATGAGATGTCTATGTGAAGACTGAACAAGTGATCAAAACCCCAATGTCCTGACGTCAGCAAGCTTTATTTTTGCAGTCTGTGCCACAAATGTAAACTACTAATAGGTTGGGTTGGTCATATTTCCTTTATTTTTCACATAGACCTTAAGACTTTCTGACACGGAGCAAGATTCAGAAAAGAGTGAGAGCCACCACCAATAAAATTCTTTGCAATATCTCATACAATATTATAATAAATCATGCTATAAATACTTGGGTACTTCATGAAAGAGTCTCTCAAATTCTGGCTACCATCAATAATCTGGGGTAAGTCAACACTCTTCCCATCCTTCCATGTTTTAGATTATATGGAGAAAATAATAGCCACATATCTTGTAATTGAAATAGCATCAAGAACACTTATTTGAATTAAAACTCAAAAAAGTGTAAATTGGGTGGTATAATTATTCATCTTCTGTCTAATGAATGATACTTAGCTGTATGTAAAGAACTGTTCACTATATTGTGGCTGGATGATACAAAAAGCATAACAAAAAGCATAACAAGAAGTATAACAAGAAGTTCTAGTGCATCACATCAGAGCACGTTGGGTATGGCACACTGGAAATCAATACCAGTTGCTAGTGAGTGTGTTACATAAAAGTATGGACTAAAAAAAAGTAAGCCCTTAGAATATAACACAAGATGCTGTCTATTTAGTGAACTTAAAATTGAAAGGAAAAGCTTCCACTTTCTCCAACTTTCACTTCATACTTAGATTAATGTTGTCAGCAATGTTGAATCCAAAACGCGGATAGAAAATTACATGAATGAATGTTTAAAGAACCAGGACAGGAAGTAATTGACAGTGGCTGCCTAGAGAGTAAGAACCACTTAAAAGCAAGAACAAATCCACAGTGTCTCAAAACTTCTAACCAAAACAAAGATGTCTCAAAACTGCAACCTGATGAATAGACAGTGTACCTATCTCCAAATCACCTTTTCCCAGGTCTCACCTGCATCCTCTGTGTCGTATTCACCTGCTCTGCCTGCTCCTCAGTTTAAAATCCAATTGGATCATTAGGCTTCCATCTTTAAGTGTTGGTGCATTCTCCCTTCTGGTGATAAGGGATGGTCCATCATTGCCCATCTTTTTCAGGCTCCCTCTAAACCTCCTGCTCTGGGCAGACATTTTCCCCAGACTCTGTATCTTGTTTTTCAGGGACAGAGGGAATCCTGAGCAGCCATTCCATCAGAAGTGGCATCCTTGGAGAGCTTTTATAGCCATTGATTTTTGGAGAGGTGTGAAACAGCTACTTAATTGCATGACAAAATATGTCAGACAATCATTTAATACTAATGTCTGTAAATTTTTGCAGAGAAAAAAATATGGCTACCTAGTCTGTACATTATATGCCAGGACGAAGAGCTAAAAAATTAGCAAAAGTTCTCGAAATGCAAAAAGCCTCCCTCACATATAAGATCCAAGTATCCCAATTTTATATGCTTTACGTGCTCTCTCTTTAGTCCTTTGTCTCTTTCACGGTCTGATTTCAATTTATACAGACTAATTTCAGCATTAGGACCCATGTTTACTTATCTATAAAGTCCAAGAAAGCCAGGAGATCAGTGCTGAAATAATAAAGATTTTACATGCACGGAGCTGTGGCTGCCAATCAGGTTCCAAGGGAGGCTTTTTGGAACTGACACACGTTTTCTTGAGTTTGCAGTTCTTCTAGCTGTTCAACATGTCTGATATTCATTATCATCAGGTCTACAATATAAAACCTAAGGACATTTTCATTTACAGTAAGAAGAAACTTTACAACAGACTTCAGCTCCTGCAGAAGTGCTCTGGGCTCCAGCTGAAGGACAAGCCAAGCAAAGGGCAGCACTGAGTGTTACAGCGTCACCGAGAAACTCATTTTGCAATAAATAATGAAGGTAACTGGATTTTAGCATAATTCAAGGAAAAAAAACATTACTGAGTTTTGCCATTTCTAGCTTCATCCTCTAAAGAACCACGTGATGACACAGTAATCAGCTGTCAGTTACTTTTTATTTTTTGATAACATATAAGATTTTTAAAATCAGGAAAAAATATAATAGCAGGGTCATATTTCTAAACGTTTATTTTAAAAATATATATAGTATACGTGTGTATTTTATATTTATGGAAAATCATTTATAAAGACAAATACATATAAAAATGCATGTATTTGTCATTTTTTGGTGAATATAAATATATAAATATCAGAAAACAGTGATCATTTAACTCTTGAAAAGCAGGACTATTTTAAAGAATGCACGCAAGAAGTTGCTGTTAGAAGTACATATGTTTTGCATGAACAGTACAGCAATCGTCAAGCAAAAACCTGTGTGAAACTTTTAGTGCATAAATCTCCTCGTGCCTGGAGGCAGTAATAAATTACATGTTTCTTTACAAATACATTTTAAAATTGTCAAACATACATTTCATGTACTGGAACCAGAAATAATGTCTTCTTGGCCGATTTTTTTTTTTTTTTGATGTACTCCATAATTAGGTATAGAAGTCAAAGATATCTCTGTACCCAAAGGATCCATAAACCCTTTAAACATTTAGAACAGGTCAACTATCTTTCTATACCCAAAAATTTCACTATTGCAAGACGTAATTTTTCTCCTTTGTTACCAATTCAACAAAAATTTAGAAAAAACTTTTAACTTTCCTGGTTTATATGGTTTACTTGGAAATTATACTCCTAGAAGACCAAAAGTGCATTGCTTGTACATTCCCACTCTGTTCCATTCAGGTTTCCTACCTCATCTTCCATTCATTCTGGTGTCTGAATGAAACGTTCAGTACCACAGGTGTTCTGGAGACGCAATACAGCCTCTGTATCGGAGGTTTAATAATTCCCAAAGCAATCTGAACGTATGAAAAGGAATTTATGCATGCAGTCGACATTTTAAAACACCAGTTACTGTAGTTAAATCCTTATATTTGAGTGCACCCTGGGTGTCTGGACCAGACCCTTTCCAACCCAACGCTGCTCACTCTGATCAAGCTGGTTGAGCACTTTTTTTCTTAAATTTTTTTTTTGTTTTGTTTTTTTCCAAATTCCAAATCTGTGTGCATTTTGGTGAACTTGAAAATAACCCCACAGTCATAGAAGTGGGATGGTAATTTTTTGTTTCCTGTTTTTTGATGGCTGCGTATGATTTAATAAGTAGATATTAAATTAACAAGCTATGTAATTCTAATAGCAAAACAGATTGATGTATATTGTTTTCTTTTGTTGATGCAATTTTTAAATGTCTGAAAAATATTAGAAGATAGATAATTTTAATCAGTCTAGTCATGAGTTGAGGAAATTCACAGTAAAACAGAGGGCAAAACTTTATATCTTTACAAAATATCTTTATGATATGTTTTACATATATTATATAATACATACATTTATATACATTCTTTATATATTTGTATATAGTATATAATAGGAAAAAGGAATCAGCACAAAACATTACAGATTAACTAGCCTAAATTTTAGAATCTAGGACAGGAGAAGTGGAAGAAGCCCAAGTCACTTTTAATTTCCTTCACAGATGTTTCTAAAATATCTCCATTAGTATTGCTTATTTAAGGTCACCAACTCGTTCATGCTGTCAGTCTCATGCTGTCCAGAGGGCACCTCAGTAGGCTATAAAGAACCACAAAATAGCGAAGTCTTCTCCCATATGGATATACTGAAGGCTCCTGAGACCAACTGCCCACATCCATGCTGCTCTACTTGGAAGCATTGGATCAGGACAGGCAGAATCGGAGCAGGACAGACACGGACAGCAGTTTGTCCACTAAGCTAACTTGGTTAAAGTACCCTATGTCAGCCAAGGGACATAGCGAAGGAGAAGACTGGAGAATTGGAAACCTTTTTCCAGTGAAAAAAGGAGTTCCTCACAGGTTGTTGACAACTCACCTTGTCAATAACCTCAGATTCCTCTGACTTCCTGCAAACAGCCTGGGTCAACCATTTAAAAATCTATTTAAATGTCTAATTTCCTTGCTTTTCACCTTGACTGCAGCCTCTGTTAGTGGGATAGTCACTTAGTCATCCTCTGACTTTCCTCATCTTTCCTCATTTTTATAAACTCTATTTTTCCCCTCCACTTTGCTCTCCACTGATCCCACTTTTGCAGCAGAAAATGCACGTCACCCGTAGCAGCAATAACACTGACGACAGAAACATACCTACAGTCTTTTCTATCAGCATATAGTCCTCTGTAAGTAGATGCATTTCCTGAGGACTTCCCTGAAGTCCTGTCTTCTTCACTTCTGGCCAAATGTTACACAATCTTGTGTACACTTTCCCAGTCTCCAGGTTGAACTATACCTATTTTTGCTAGCTTTTAAGGGATTCAGAATGACTTAAGTTATATGAATGAACAAGATGTTCGTTCATACCGTTAGATCTGGTTATATCTATTGGGCACATCTCACTGAATTGCTGAAATATTGAATAAATCGGACTAGCTCAGGCAGCTGATGTTTCCAGCAGACATGCCCTCGTTGCTTAGTATGCCCAAGTTCATTACTGCACACAACCTGCCTGTTACTTGCAAATTCCCCCTGTACTCGGCTCTCACCTCTTTGCACATCAGGGACCTCTTGAAACCCTCTCCAGCTACTTTTGTTTCATGTCACCCAATTCCTTTCTGTCAAAGACTGATTCCCGCATGGTCCCTTCCTCCCATTTTTTCATATTTTTTTTTTCTTCTGTAGGAAACAAATTATTCAGAATGTCAACATACTTGAACTGGAACTGAGATGGAGGTAGTTATAATGAAATGCTAATAACTGCCAGGAAAATTACAGAGTTGTTCTGAGCTGCTGGGTCTGCCAAGCAGCTGCCAGGAGCACTACGTGTCTCCCTTACTCTTCTTCTAGTTTACTGATTTTCACCAAAACAGGGCGTTGTTCTTCAATTCCAAACTTTCAGAAAACATTCCAGCGTTGATTGGATGTGTCATTCAAAAGTAGTCACACAATGGACAAAGAAACAGAGGAATGTTTTTCTGTTGAAACGAGGACTTTTTGATGCATGCTTAGGGTGTGCTTCAACATTACACTTATCTGTTGGCACATCCCTCTGCTGTGTCAATGCAACTCTATAGGGAGCCTGTGCTATAAACGAGGTTGCTTCCATTAACAGAGATTATTTCACTGAGATGACTTGCAGTGTAGACTCCCAAAAAGTTTTACCAGTAAAATTCACCACTCCCACAACTCCAGCAGAGGGACAGAAAGGTGTAGCGGTTGTGTGAAGGAACTCTTCAAGAACATTCCTAAGTCAGAAGCAGTCAAAGACCATTGATGTTAAAAAGTTTCTGACCCTCACCTGCCTGCTGCCACCTCTCAGCCACAGGTTAACATGCCACAGCTGCTGAAGAATGGCCAGACATACGCTCGAGTATGAGCTGTGGGAGCAGTGACCATCATTAGAGGAAAAGCAGCCCAAGCTGCTTCAGCTACCTGTGAGGTGAATACCATCTGATGGACTGTGCTTCACGAGTGAGGATGGCACAGCAAGTGAGGCGATGGTGTATGTAAAGCGTGGGCAGATTCACGATCAACTCAGCGTGTGTAGATCAGAGGCAGAGTAGACAGCTAACCCATCAGGAGCTGGAGCCTTCAGACCCTGACTAGCTCAGACAGGTTTCAACACAGGTACTATCTTTGGGGTCCTCTTCCATATATTGTTTTCTTTTCTGTTTTCAGCCATGCCACTACACCGCGCAGATTAAACACACGGGACTCCCTTATGAGGAGAGGTTGAGGGACTTGGGTCTTTTTAGTCTAGAGAAGGGTGAGGGGGGGATCTGATCAATGCTTACAAATACTTAAAGGGTGGGTGTCAAGAGGATGGGACCAGTCTCTTTTCAGTGGTGCCCAGGGACAGGACAAGAGGAAATGGGCACAAACTTGAATATAAGAAGTTCCATCTA
>JAOXNO010000013.1:137031761-137064766 GCA_028565335.1 Limnodromus scolopaceus
TGGAAGAGGCTGCCCAGAGAGGTGGTGGAGTCTCCTTCTCTGGAGACATTCAAACCCCGCCTGGACATGTTCCTGTGGACCTGCTTTGACAGGGGGGTTGGACTAGATGATTTCCAGAGGTCCCTTCCAACCCCATGTGATTTCGTGATTCTGTGAAATGAAGGCATGAAAGTATCCTTACTGTAAGTGTCTGTGTTATAGACCACTAGGTTACTTACGAAATACCTTTTCTTCACATTCAAGGCTGTATTTAAGTTAATATTGACGTGGAGGAAACAGTACTTCCCTAGCACCCTGAAGCTTGGGAGAGCCTTGTATTTTAGGGCAAGGGGAATTATGATCAACTAGTCTGCAGTCATGATGTCAGTCACTTATTTATGAGTCAAGCCTGGGAGCTTGTTTTCAGCCATATCATAATTTTTTGAAGGATTTATGTGATGTAAATGTAAAATCTAAAGTGTAAAGTCTAATCAGTCATAAGTACAAAAGATATATTAAGAATTTCATGCAGTACTTAATGAAATGGGAAAGATTGCACAGAAAAGGAGGGGGAATAAAAATGATCTTTGTTATGCTGTATTATGAACAAGTTACTAAATTTGGTACACATTTGTTTTGTATTGTCTACTGAAATAGTACCACAAAGATTTCTCTGCATTGCTTTAAGGAAACTTGCTTTTGCAATTAGGATAATGTCAGACAACATTTGTATCTAAATCCCCTTAAAGAACGGTGTCTTGTAAATAGACTGGGCGTTTGGTTGTATAATCTCATTTTGAAAGAATTCCTAATTCTGTTTCTTTCAATATCTTACAGTTAACCAGACAAAAATGAGAATATGTTAAATCCATCCAGCAAATAGTGTAAAACCATTTTGGAACATCTTTTGAAGTGAACTCATAACTTAACTTTGTGAATGCAACTCAGGATCTAAATAGACGTCAGGGTATTGGTGACATAAAAATTATGTATCTGCAAGTCTGGAAACAGAATTTATTTCTATTACTGTTAGTAGTTTGCTGTCTCAATTCATGAAAGCATTGTCTCTTAAGTTGTACTATATTTTTTAGATTGCATATTTTTTGATCGTTTATTTCTGCATCCTGCAACCCTTCCCAAGCTGTGGGATGTAAGGTAGCAACATCTCTAGCTAAACTGTCCAGTAGTTGCTTTTCAGTGGCTTAACTGAAACTGTCTGGACTAAAATTTTATTTGTGTTGATTGTAAGCCTAAGGCTGGATTTTTAGGAGCGATGCTTTTAACTGCATTCCTTCAGTATATTAGCGAATGAGGTGAAAAAAAACCACTTTGTGAAAACAAATTAACACTTTTCTTCAAACTGGTTTTATGAGAAGGTCTCTAATTCTCATCTTTCAGAATGGGGACTTGTAATTAGATGTGACTTTGTGAAAGCGTGGCCGAAGTAGCAGTCAAGAGTTTCCATGATGTGAGATGGGTGTGGCTTTTTTTAAACTTTGTTAATGAAAACTCATTAAACCCCAAAAACCAATTCACAAACAGAAAGCTGTACTTTGCAAAAAAAAATTACAGCTATAATTTTGTGTAGTTGTCTTCTGAAGATTTTGTCAGCAGTGAATATACTTAATCTACTCTTAGCTCTTGGATGCAAGATGAACTTTTTCATAGTACCAGTGGAAAGGCTGAGGAGGCGTCAGGTGGAGAATGGAGCTTAATATCGCTTCTTAGCAGCTGTTGTTGCTGTGGAGATGCTAGGTATTTGTGCATAAGAATAGTTGACTTCGCTTTTGGATGACTAATCAGAGGCTGTCTCAGGATGCTAACCCACCACAGTTATGGTAGTGGTTATTTCAACTGTGAACTTACAACACGGTAACTACTTAGAAAAATCAAAATTTTTAGTGGGCTTTCAAAACATGGCACTAAGATTTGATTACAGTTTCAAGACGTTAGGCAAATAATAACATCAGCTAACTTCACAGAAATATTCTATGGGTAGAATTTATAATATATGTCAAATACTAAATGCAAAATCCACTTGTCCTCAAATTTTATTTGTGTAGAACTTGTATACAGCAGAGATAGGTCTAGAGTCAAGCAGTGCAGGAAAACAGACTTTCTGGATCCACTTCTATATGTTTGTCTGTAATTCTGTAGCAACTTGCCTGTTTGACCTCGGAGTTTATGGACCATCTCTATTTAAATTCTACTCATTCTAGGAGTACTGAGTAAAGTGTGTAAGTACATGATTGGGCTGAGGTGCAAAGGTGCTTAAGTCCCAGGTGTCCCAGTTTTGCCAGGGAAATTCTGAAGTTCTGAGCAAAGGTTTATGTCCCTGAGTTTACTATGTAACACAGCAGTTAAGAATCTGGGGGAGCTGGGCAACACCAAGCTCAGCATGAGCCAGCAGTGTGCTCTGGCAGCCAAGAGGGTGAGTATCATCCCAGCTGCATCAAACACAGTGTAATCAGCCAGTCAGAGAGGTATTCAGCATTGGTGTGGCCTCACCTTAGGCACTATGTGCAGTTCTGGGCCCCACAATTGAAGAAGGATGTGAGGGTCCTTGAATGCTTCCAGAGGGGAGGGCAACAAAGCTGGAGAAAGGGCTGGAAGGAATGTCCCGTGAGGAGCAGCTCAGGACTTTGGGCTTGTCTGGTTTGGAGAAAAGGAGGCCAAGGGGTTACCTCGTTGGTCTCCCCAGCTTCCTGAGGAGGGGATATGGAGAGGGAGGTGCTGATGTCTTCTCCCTGGGATCCCATGACAGGACACGTAGGAATGGTTCAAAGCTGTACCAGGGGAGGTTTAGACTGGACGTTAGGAAGCTTTTCTCTACCAAGAGGGTGGCTAGTCACTGGAACAGGCTTCCCAGGGAGGTGGTCGATGCCCCAAGCCTGTCTGTGTTTAAGAGTTTAAGCAACTCCAAGTGAAGACATCTGTTGGTTTTTTTCTCCATTAAAACTGTAAACCTTGATAGCCATAAACGTCAGGATAGATGAGAAAGGTAAGAAGATACGTTGTCATTGTGTCATTGAAGCCTCATCATTAGAATCATTAGTGTTGAGAATGCCGACTTAAAATTCTGCCACATTAAATATTGTTTCTTTATTTTGCACTAAGCATTTAGTTTCATTATTCTGAATCTTGATTTCAAGTCCTGGGACCAGGTTTCTAGCCTGACCTTCTGTCTGATAAGGGTTAAACTCATGCTTCCCAGGAGAACCTCTGGAGCTGCTGGAGAAGTGTCAGCTCTTTAAAGAATTTGGCAATACCCTTGGCACATGGTTTCCTGGTGACTTGCTGCATGCAACAGCTGGCTCACTGTGGCTGTCCTATAGAGGTGTCATCTATACATTGACAGGGTGGAGTGTCAGGCATTTTTTAGGAGTTCTGGACTGACTTGCACCAGTTGTTAAAGCAGTGTGACATCCATGTTAGGCCTTTGGAGAGGAGTCGTCTGATTTTGCCAATGAAGAATTTAATAAATTTGTATTTACTGAGCAGTTTGATGTGAAAGGGGCAACAATGGGCTGATCTTAAGAGAACCAAACTCTTATAACTTTAAAATATAAGTACTAAAATATTTTGGAAAAAGTTGCCTTTCTGTGGCTTTGTCAATGTTTGTTTAATTCCAAATTTGTGTTCTTTAGAATACATATTTAGTTACATATCAGTTTAAGTATTTACTTTCACTTGGTTCACTTCTATTTGTCCCTTATATAATGGCACATTTTGCAGCAGCTTCATGCAAGGGAGGTGATTTTAAACTGTCTTTTGTTATCAAGGCCGTGGTAATCCAAATGTCTCCTTTGAACAGACTAATTGTAGTGTAAGTGTGCAAGTGATTCTAAAGCCAGTTGCCAAGCCCCATTGCACACTGCTGATTTGAGGGAGGAGAACTAATTTTGACTTATGTTTTGTGCTAGAGCCACATTGTTTTAAGTTACAAGTGTGTCTTGAATTTTGGTATCTTCCAGTAGTTAATTCACCACTGTTTTTGTTGTTAGGAGCTGAAACTACCATTTACTTTTTTAAGTGGGCATATTCATGAACTTCGGATTCATGTGCCATGGACAAAATTGGGATCAGAACCAGTTGTCATCACTATCAATACAATGGAATGCATCTTGAAATTAAAGGATGGAGCTCAGGTAAGAAATGTGATGAATGCTGCTCTAACATTAAGAGGTTGATGAGAATAATAGCTTATATAGGTCACTTTCTTTAAAGCCATATGAAGCATAAGGCGTGTGAAGTTGTGGTCCCTGTTATTTTCTGAGAGGGTAACATTGTTATTCTTATCATGGCTAGTATTTTCATGTATGTTTCTCTTGAATTCTTTATTAGCTCTAGCTGTGTTCTTGCAGATGTAAAAGCATGTTAATAGTGCTCTGCCAGAATTTTCCTATGACTAGACAAGAAATGGATCGCAAGAGCAATGTGGCATCCTGTGTGCTCCCAGTTTCTGCCTCCCAAGAAGCAGTGCTGGTTGCTTGAGACAGCTCTGAGCTGTACATTAGGTATTTTTTGGAAGATGTGTTGTTACTGGTAAAGGTGTGCTTTAAAGATCCTGGAGTGTAATTCTGTTTTCCCTTTAGATGTTGTAGTACTTGCTTGAATGTGCTTGGAAAACTTCTTATATCTAAGGATCTCAAAGGGCTTTTTGTTTAGTTGCTGCAATAGTTTGTCCACTACATGATTTCACAGGTTCAGGAAAGAATTCCTTCTGACACAATAAAGCTGAAATATGTTGTGGTTCAGTTTTATTATATGTCTAATTGATATCACAAAAAGTACTTGCGTATCTTAATATTGAACTTTGGTTTTTTTTAGTCAGTGCGTCTCTTTAACTGTAGAGAGGTTTCTGTGGCAGGTTTTTTTTGTTTGTTTTTTAGGGTTTTTAAAAGCCTTCGTCACATTTCAGTTTCAACATAGTCCTCTAGTTATATTAAGGCTCATGCAAAAGAAAATTCCAATTTATGCAAAGCTCTCAAGTGCTTCATAGGGTGCTTGATGAGCTGTTAACATTTGACATCAAAAATTAGATACAAGCCAGCAGGAACATTGGAAAGCACCTTTTCCATTACATTTGATACTTCTTGTAATATTCTTTTACAATTCCAGAGCTAAAAGGCTTTTGTTGGTGGAGTAGAAATTCCTACTCCTAGGTATGCCACCCACAAAGTATATGCTTGTGTTGTGTAGTTACACTTAATCTATGTGCATATACACACATGTGTGCACACCAACAACCAAATGCTAAGTACTTTTCCAATGTTAAGGTAAGATTTCGAGGCCAGATGTTCCGAGAGAAATGTGTTTTGGAAGCAGCAAATTGCAACTAATTATAGAAGTTGCAGAAGAAGTTTTGTAGCCCATGACTTTGTGCAACCCAGAACTAATATTTGATATTGGACCATGCAGATGGCTACTGCCAGATGATCAGATTTCCTGCTTGCATGGTATTTGAAACTTAAATTTTGTGGTGCATACAGCAAAAGGTCAAGTGTCATGAATGTAAAGTACTCTCAAAACAAGTATTTGTTACAGATGTTTAAAATTCAGGGGCAAGAAAGGATTTTTGAAAATTGCAACTGACATTTGAACAAATTATTCAGTGGTATGTACACTCAGGAGGGTAAAATTTGGGTCTGTGCCATAGAAGGATTACCTTTGACTAACAAGAATGTAAATGAAAACACTCTTATGCTGTTTTCTAAGGATATGGTTTAAAAAGTTGACAGCTTGAATTTTATTTCTTAAATTACTATTTGAAAGTGTTTTAGAAAAAGAAAATGTTTTGACAAATTCTTGTGTTCAAACTTCCAGTGTGGCAATTGGCTAAAACCAATTGTCATAAAAATCTTTGTAATCAGTGAATAAAAAACCTGAAAGCAATAGAATATTTCTCTGGAAAATGATAGTAAAATGACCTTGCAATGAATGTAACTCCAACTGGAACTGTTCTGCCAAGACCCTCGTATGAGGAAAGAGCATAATTAGCAAGAAAGCTTAGTTTAGTTCTCAACAATTTATTGGCTTGATCCTGCATTTTTCTTCCTCGGGTGAAACTTCTGTGCACATGCATAATTTCACCTGAGCAAAAATAAAGTTTCTAACCTCAATTTAGCATAATGTATATTCTTTGGAAAAGGGTTATTTTAAATAATGTTAGTTCTGAAGATGTAAGGGGATTAAAATACAAGGCATTGTTTGAAGCTATTGTCCAATGGACCCTACAGGTCTTAGTGAGCTAAAAACCTCTCTCCCTTTATGTTTTTGAAGAGTGTCAGTCCCCTGGGGATGCTTTTGTACATCTGTGCTTTACTGTGATGCTGTGTCATTGTTAATTCAGTTTTGGTGTTAGTTTGGCTTTATTTTTGTTGTTTATGCTATTGCAGCATCTCCTCATTGGATGTAAAACTTTGGAGTAGACAGTAATGGCTCAACTTCTAGTTTTAGGCTAATATTCTCTAAGCAGAAATGTTGTGTAAGTGGTAAGTTCACCCAGTGACATACGAAATCCACAGTGTAGAATTAGTGGTATTTTTAGTGAATTTTGAAGGTGTTGCTTCCCCCTCCCCCTTCCTTCTTTGTGCTTTTTTTTTCTTGCTTCCTTTCCCTGTTTACAGGCAATACTACTACTTCTAAAACAAGAATGTTAAATAATCATGACTATTTTATAAGAATGAAGTTTAAGTGCACCACGAGCAGAACTTTGCAGTGATTAAAATGGTGTCCTATTGAACATGCTTTATATGTGCTCTTTTGGTTATGAATTTAGTTGTTGCCACTAACTGAAGTAGAAATTGAGTGTGAGGTGTTCTGGTTTGCTTTGTCAGCTTATTGAAACTGTACCTGTGTTTTTCCGCTTCTGAATGTAATCCTCTGCAGCACTGAGTTTTAACTATGACCATTTATAAGGTTATCAAATTCATGAAATAGATTGGTAAGTACTATTTGAAATGTGTTCTTAAACACTTATATGTGGTTCTGAAGTTCGCTTGACTTCTATTTAAGTTATGGTAATTGACTCCCATGAGACACTGTTCTTCATGAATGTTACGTATTATTTTAGAGGGCGGTTAAATTTCTGGTGTTATATTCTTCTCATTTCTGAGATTTATTATGTAGGGATAAGTACTTTTATCTAGAATTGAAATCCTCTCGCTAAACCTCTCTTGATGCTATTTTTTCTCCTAGAGATTTTCTCAGTTTTTGCACTGTTGGGCCCTTCTTAACTCTCTTCTACTCATTTTTTTTTTTTTAATAAAAGCCATTTGAAATTCTTTGCTCAGTTTTCTTTGCCCCTCCATGCCACAATACCTCTGTGCCCAAACCAAATGCTTTAAATTCAGACTGTACACATTGGGGAGGGACGTATGTTTCTGTTTTTCCTTCCTCTTCCTGACATTAAAGCTAACTGCAAGATTAGTCAACTTAATGTTCAACCTTGGATTCTGTGGTTTTTAGTCTTGGAACTGACGCAAACGAGGAGATTCAAGGAGAAATGTATTATCTGTATTACTGCTTCATTTTTGAGTCCTTGCCTTTAATCAGGACACAGTGCATCAGGAATGTGCTGATGTATATAAATATGAAAGCTCTCCCTACTCCGAGGATAACAGATTATGGAATCAGGGAAGACTGTTAGATACCAGCACTTACAGGGAAACCCAGTAGCTGTTAGGATGAGCATACAGACAATTAAGCACCGTTCCTTTTATGAGGCATTACAAAGAAGTTTTTGAAGGAAGAGAATAACTTTGTGGAAACAGTGGAGAACAGCCCACAGGCATGACTGTCAGAATAGCAGACCTGTTCTTATCTGACAGTCAGTAGAGACTGTCATCAAAGAATGCTGAAAGCAGAAATTGATCTTGACTGGGAAACGATCAAGATGGTAGATAGGGTGTGCAGACAGGTTATGAAGGACTTTGAAAATAAAGACAGAAGGCTTGTGTTTGAGGGTATAGTTATATAAAGTTTCTGCTTAGGTGGTAAAGGTAGTTCCAGGTCTGAAGCGCTGCTTTACTGTTTTTCTCCTCCTCACCTGGGTTGTAGTAGTTTAAATGAGCATGGCTGTATGGACAAGCAGCGCTGTTTTTTCTGCGTGTATACGTATGCTGCTCATTGATGGCAAAAATATGGTAAGACTTCAAGTCAGAGGCTTAACTAACAGTCCTTAGTGGCCTAGCTTTGTGCTTTTCATTTTTTCATGTAGAAGTTCAAGGTCTTTATTGTGGAAATATTTTCATTTGGTATTACTCATTTTCATAGTGGTATCTTCAGTAAATCTGATAGTGAGCTTTAGCACTTGTATGCAAAGTTTAAGATGAAGATTATATCGAGAGCTGCACTACAGGAGGCACACTGTCATCAGCTAGTGTTGGATCATAATCTCAGGTTAATGACAAATACAAAATTCATCATTAAGCAGCCAGTTTATGCTGCTTTTATTTGTTTTACTAGTTTAATACAACAAAGGGGATTTTGTCTGTGAGTGTGCATACAAATAAGTATAGATAAATAACAAGAACAATTTCTGTATTAATTAAAATTAAAACAAAATCCTCTGTATAAATTGGACTTTAAGTAGCTTAATCTTTTCCAAAGGTTCAGGAAGGTCTGGCAGAACCTTTGGTTGGGTTTTATGCCATTTCTTGTCAATATCTCCAGTCTGAAGAATTCTTACGTCTTCTTTGAATTATTGGATATGAAAAGAAATGTTTTAGATAGGAGAATCTCTTTCAGGGTTGTTATCTTTCTGAGGGAGAAATACAGTGTTCCACAAATCTTTCAAAAACATTTAGTAAACTTACTCTTTCAATAGAGGAAGCAGTGAAGGCAGGCTGGAACAGCTGCTAGAGGAGGCCTTGCAGCATTTGGTTGCACTTGTCTTTGTATTTCCAGTTTTCAAATGAGTGGTTGAAGAGGAGATACTGAACATCTCTGCTAAAAGCTGGTTTAATATCCATACGTTCTAGCTGGGCAAGCAAGAGTCACGATGTAACTTACCTACCTTTTTTTTTTTCTGTTAAGCACTTTCATATGAAAAGTCTTTAAAAACAAGGCATTTAACATATTAGATTGAACAAATTCACAAAGGCAACTTCTTCTTTAGCAAGCAGAATTACTGCAGAGACGCAGGCAGGCATATTTCTTATTACTGTAGCTGTAGAAGTCCTTCCACTGCCATTGTGTTGCCTCAACCTGAATAGTTTATTTACGAAAGCGGCTCCTACCATGTTAGTGATTTTTGGACAGTTTTTGTGTGAATTCCAGCCCTTTTTCACAGCTGAATGATGGTGATTTCAAATGTCTGAAATGGATTATTATGAAAGGTATGAGTGGTCCCCCTGGATTCCTTCTGTGTTTGTGCCTGACCCCTAGGCCAATGCTGGTGTGCTGCCTACAGGTAAAGATACAGGGGCAATCCTGGCCTAATCCTGGTGCTTAGTCTGGTGAGTGAGCCTTGCTTTTTGGTGTTTCTGCTGAAGGACAAGACATTGGATAGTAAGCAGTTTTGCTTTCTGCCCCATGCAATACAGGGTGACATCTTTCCAGCAGTGCTGTACCCAGCTCTTGAGAATGGGTACAGAATATGTGACTCCGTTAGAAGGATCTGACTAGGAGGACGCTTTTCTGAGCAGCCAAACAGTGCATGACTGAGCAAGACAGGGAATGTATGAGTGACTGCAAACAAACTTTCTGGTTTTTGTAACATTTTCAAACATTGTAACAAATGTTTGTTTGGTTTTTTTATTGTGACAATACACATACACGTGAAAGTTGTAAACAAGGTGTGTTTACCTTTCTGCCTGCATGTCTTCTAAACACTTTCTCCAACTGGCTGAAAATTAAATGCTTATCAGAAAGATTTAAAACTTGATAGTTACATTCCTTGAAATATTTAGTCCTGCAAATGTCAACACTATGTGTGTTTAAAAAGGGAAGCAGAGCATGCTTGACACAGCGTATTTAATGTCGTAGCAGATTCAGGAAAAGCAAGGCTGCCAAAATATAGTTGGGGCTGTATTCTTATTAAGGTGCTCAGATTTTGAATGCAGCTCATTTGAAGAGGGATGTTGTCAAAATGGTTGATGTTTGGACTTGATCTTTGTTGTGATCTGGGCTGGACTGGCCACTGAATGAAAATTCCTGTTGTCTTGTTCCTTCTGTCCCCTGAGCTACCTCCTTCTAAACTGATGGTTTGCTTCAGTTTGCAAAAAATGATTGAAAGACAGTCTTTGTAATGCAGTGCTGGTAGCTGTAAAGCTAATTTGACATGGATGTATTATCTTACAGCTGCTGTATTTGTGGAAGATTGCTGTCTAAAAACAAATTTCTTCTGGAGGTAATAATGCCTGTCAACTGTTGGGGTTTTGTTGAGACTCAAGACCTCAGGTTCCCTAGTTGCCTTGTCATGATTTGTGGCACTTTGTGTCTTTTAGTATATTCTTTCAGTCAGTTTGTCTTAAGCATATGGGCTAGGCTTCTTGTGATCTACTCTAAGTTGCTTTTTGCTTTTCTAGAATTTAAGTATTTCGAATTAAAGATTATTTGGTTTTTGTGATTATTTAGCTATATTGGCTTGGTCTGGCTCATTGTCTTTTTAAGATGTCTGTTGTGTGTAGGAAAACATGGCCTTGCCAAAGAGGAAATAGCACTTTTTAAGTTTTAAACAATCCATTGCCCTCCAAAAAAAAAACAAAACCCCAAAACCAGTTTAATTGTCCTTTAAGTTCAAGGATGACAGAAATATATTTACTTATGTATAAATATAGGTCATAATGTTTTAATTCTTTAAACATTGGTTCACATGAGCTTCATTTTAACTCCCAAATCAATGTTCTAGGTTTGGAGGCTGAGCTCTTTTTCAAATACTTGTGTGGTGCTAGCTCTGTACCTCACTTAACAAGCTATAATAAGTTCATACATTAAGCAACCCTGTAGCTGCAGAGCCTGCAACTCCTGTTTTCTCCCTTCATCAGGTGAAGTTTGAGTTAACTGAATTGTTGCAGGATATGTATGTTTCCAAGAGACCTCTTCTGGAGTCCTCTCTGACTTGCTGTAGAGTCCCAACCATATTTACAAAAGTAGGCACTTCACAATTTATATTTATGGTGGTGTTCGCTTAGTGGAAGGTACATGTTTGGAGCATGCCTTTTGAAGTTTGCTGGTCTTATGCAGAACCAGTTGGAGATCTGTCTTTTGCAAGTAGCAAGACGAAGGGATGATGCAGACAGGAGTAGGCCATGGAGGAAGGCTGGGGCAGGTAAATGGACAAATAGGTGAGAAGGAATTAAAGCCACCTGATGGATGTGAAGGGGAGAGGTGTTTTTTGGGGGTAGTGGTCCTTAAGCTTTCATAGCTTTATAGGTAATAATAAATACATTGTTTAATCAAATAAGGGTGTCATGCTTACATGAAGAATTTCATTTGTTTGCCTTGGAACACTTGGCTTGCCAAGAAATCTCTCATTTATTTTTGTGGAACCTTGTCAGGATGCTGTATTTTGGAAAGATAATACTAATTTTGGATACATCGGAGTAGTTTTCCATGTGTATGAATCTTTTGGGGAATACTGAATAGTGCTGAATTTCTTGAATCTGTCATAATATTTCAGTCTTAGTCTTTTAATGTATTATCTCCTATGCTTTGAAAATTGTTTGGGGTTTTTTCTTTCTTCAGAGCAAATTAATAGAACACGGTTATTTCATGGGTTTGTTCTAAAATAGATGTGGATATGGGGCTTGGTGTTTTCTGGATCAACTCATATTTCACCAGAATTCAGTGCTTTATGTGACATCTGTTTCTGATTTGTACTTTTTTAAAGCCTTTGGCTTTTGGGCAGACATTTTAAAATTAGTCTTTTTCACTTTTCCACTTTATTTTTGTTTATTCCCTTATTTTTTTTTAATTCTGTTTTGTTTTCTTTTTCTTTTTCTTTATATTTATTTCTTTCTAAGTGGTTTTTTTCTTTTAAACACTGAAAATGCAGGCATTGACTTCTTAATTAGCTTTCTCCTACTTAGAACTCCAGTTTAGCTATAATTGTGCTTTGATATTTGGCTGTACAAGTTGATTCCCCTTCTTTTTGTAACCTCTTCACTCTTCCATGTTAGGTGTCTTCCTCTGTCAGTGCTCCCAAGTTCTGTAAAATACAATTTTGATAAAAACTCATGAAATAATATCTCAGCAGCTCATTGCAAACTTGTAGATGTTCTGCCTTTATTCTTGTCGTTTTTCCTTCAGTTTACTTGGCTGATGGAGCTCACTCAGTGCCTTCCATCTTGCTTGCAGTGTTAGCCTACTTCTTCCCATGTGCTGGCATGTTCTGGGACTAGGGAATTTTTAAGACTTGGTGTCTGTCTATCGTAATGCCATGTAAATGCACTTTCCAATTCTACTTCAACATAGAGAATGAAGAAGCAGATTGGGTCCATTTTCAAAAATGAGTTGGCTGATAAATAACATGGTGAGAATTCAAAATTTAATGTTAAATCAACACATGTTCATATAATTTTTTCTCAATAGTATCATTGATGAAAAATAATTGTTTTCGTTTGTTGAAAATTGAAGTGTTATGAACACGTTGCACATGGGCTACCATTTCTGAAAACAAGAGCTAGATGTCAATCTGTGAGACTTTTCCTGGAACTGTAGCATATTAGGAATGGAGATTTGTTGTGTAGAAGCTGCAAACCATGCTGGGAGTATGTCCTGGCTGAAGTGTTTCGCCATATTTTAGTTGTGGAAACTTGCATATTGCTGAAAATATTTTAGTGTGATCAAATAGGGCACAAGTAAGAGTCATTTTACCTGTTTCACTCTCTGTCTCTCCCCACCTCCTCTCATTTCTGCTTCCATAACATAATCTAAAATTAATTCTAGTATTTGACTGTAACTTGCCACTGGCAAGTTATGTTCTATTTAAAAAAAAACATAATTTGATTTGCAATTTTTTTTTATTCCAACAGCCAGTAAAACGGCTTGACCTCCAAATATGCACATTTTGCTTTGGTCATGCACATGAAAACTTATAAACCTATACCAGTGTTAGCAAAAATCTGTATTACTTATTTTAACCAGAAGCAGGTGCTTCTCTTTTCTGCATGGGTAATCATGTTTCTGTGCTCATCTCTGTGTGAGTTGTCTTGAAATACAATTTCATTTTAGTGAGCTGCCTTTTACACTTTTCTTTGACACTTGACATCCATATATATCCCACTTCTGTTGTTATTCCTGCTTTGTCTGTGAAGTAGTACAAAAGTTGACGGTTCAGTAGCGTTGCCCATGTGGAGGGGAAGAGTTTTTGTCTCAGAGGAAGCTGATGTTGCTGCTTTTATTAGTTTAAAACTGTAGTTCCCTATTTCATACTCTGTTGCTTTAGATTCCCTTGCTTGGCGGATTGTGATACTACTTAAAAAGTGAAGAAGCAGCAAACCTACTGACCTGTTGTGCCGCGTTGGTGTAGGAAGCTGGTTCTTTATACATAAGTTTGTGTATATATGTATCTCTGCATATTAAAGGCAGCTTTCCATCTGACTCTTTAATTTAATTATGGATTGATGGTAAGGAGGAACAGTTGGGACAGGAGTAGCATGTAGTACATAGGTAAACAGTGGCTTTATATAGTCACAACTTCACTGTTATTCTACATTTTAGTAAGGCAGTGATAGCAGTGAAGAGCTGTTTTCTGACTGTTTTGTGGGCCAGCACTGTCACGTATGCCCACCTGAATGGTAGGCAATGTATATTTCTTTTTTTCCTTAAACTAAAACACTTTTCTTTCTTCTGGAGTTCTTTCAAGGACCATTCTTCACATGTTCTATAATCACTAGAAAAGTGCAGACCCCAGACTGAGTATTTACACTATGCAGTACAGCTATATTCTAGAGAGTCTACGTTAAGATTGTGAATGTTATGGTTGTTTATAGATCAAATTAGCTGAATTTGCTGCGTGGAGAGAGAAAATATGCAAGGGATTTCTAGGCTCAAAATGAACCTGGAAACTGAATGTCAGGTTGAACACTTGGCAAAGACCAGTTAGAAAGTGCTCTGTTGAAATGTAAATAATAGTTTTATTCTGTACCAGCTAGGATAGTATCCAGTAATTATATATATATTTTTTTTCCCTTTGAAGTGGCTGTGCTGCTAGGGAATTGAAGGGATTATGTGTTGCAAACCAGCATCATAGTAAGGAAGTAGATGGCATAATAAGTTAAATATTAGAGCTAACGCAGTGATGACCGTTGTAACTTGCTTTTTAGAACTTCTCAGTATGTTGTGGGTCTCAAAGTTATGGCAGATTTGAATATGAATACACTTCTGGAAGTTCACTCCTGACATTGGTCCCCTTGAAGATAATTTTTCTCATGCTCTTAGTATCTTGCACTCCAAAGACTTTTAACTTCCAAAGCACAGCTGCTTTGGCAGGTCATGCATGGAGGTACAGTGGAGTTGAACAAACTGTTGCATTTTGATTAAACTTAAGAAAACTACTAATTGCACAACTTAGGAGTTGCTTCAGAGTTACTTTTGAATACAATGACACATGCTTATGAGTTTATTAATCTGTGATGTACATACAGATATATACAAGTATATCACATCAAAATTAGCAGGGAAAACAGCACAACATCTTGTCAGACTTGTGCGTTAACACATAATGATTTTGGAAAACTGTAAATAGTGCCAAGTACTTAATCTATAAGAGTGCCAACACTTAAAAACATAATACAAATGTTATATCTGTAATTTTGTGTATTGGGAGACTGTCTGCAAAGACAGCTAGGATGGTGGTACAGAAGCTCATCTATTTGAGGAACTGTGCTGAGGGTAGTCCTGGGCAGGTAACTAACTGGATCGGTCTGTGTTAGCCAGGCAGTGGACCCGTTCCTCCTTGCCACAGTTCCTTTCTTCCTTTGTGGTGTGGACTGAGGCATTTGGAAAGCAGAAGCTGACTGGTACGTCACTGATGACGCTGAATTTTAAATTTAAGGCTAAGTTGCATTTGCTATTATGCAGCTTGGGGTTCAAACCTGCACCAGCTGCTTTCGAACAAGGCTGTTGCAGCATAAGTCTTCACTGTTCATGGTGATGCACCAGCTAGAAAAGTTTGGTTTCTTTTTTGCTGTGATTAATTTGGTGAATTTGTAGTTGTGGGTGATGTCATGCTATGTATTCTTGAATTTCGGAAAGGAACCCATTTGCAGAGGAACAGAGACAAACAGTGATCACTGCAGTACTATTGCTACAGACTCGCATTTCAGAGCAGACCTTTGTTTTGATCAAGATACTGGAAAAAAACTCCCAATAATAGTTTTTGTGATAGACTTGATTACTGAAAGTAGAAACCAACAAAAGTATTTATCTGTTTTACTTCTGCAGGTGGGCAAGTAGATACGAGTTGAAACTCGGATACCGCAACCTTGCTGATTTATATTCCAGAAAATATAATAATTTACTAAAGCAAATGCAGGTACTAACATGCAAGTGCTGTATTTAGCTTCATAAAAGTACAGAGAAACTGTTCTGCTATGTAGATACAGGTGTATAAAGTAGAAAGATTAAGAGTAATCCTTGTACCTTTACTATTTTTACTTAGGGTTTTTTTTTGACCTACTTACAGCAAGGAAACTCAATGGCGATAGTCAGTGTCTTTGTTCCAGGGTATAGGGTGAAAGGATTTATATATCATCTTTGGCATAATTCCTAGAAGTGTAGGGTCAGATTCTGATTCGGCTTTCCCTGGCGTAGGTCTGGAATACCTCAATTGATTTACTTTGGAGTAATTCCAGATTTGTCCCAATCCAGCTGACATCAAATCAGGATCCTACAATCCAGCTTTGTTTCATGTAGTCGGGTGAAGAGTTTGGATTGGTATGGTTTAACGGGGAATGAGGTGAGGTAATGCATTTAAAAATATTTCCTTGGAGAGGAAGTAGTTTTTCCTCGTTTGTTGATAGATTAAAGCATAGTTAAATTTGTTGGAATGTATTTTAGCTCCTCATTATAGCAAAACCTACTATTTCAGAATGGGCATGATTACAGATTTTGTAGTGGAAAAAACCTGTAATTTATCCGCCTTAGGTAAAGCATCTTAAAATTCCAAAAGACAAAATACTCTTAATTCTTTCAAGTACAAAGTGTACTCTGAAATTATAGCTTGTTCCTTTTGGAAAGAGTGGTATTTTCTCTGAAAGGGTGTGATTCGATTATAATTTATTAGATACAGTTATTGAACTTAAGCAGAAAAAATCTCTTTATTCAGCTCTTGCTTGTGACTTACCTTACAATACCTGCACTTTAAGAGTGGTTCCCGCTAAATAATTTTGATGCGCAACTGATGTAGATTGTTTTATTTTGAGCTCTTACGGGCAGTTATAAACTCTGTCCCAGTGAGGTACACTTGTTCCAAAAGAACATATTCAGGTTTAAATGCACACTTTGTTTTCTAAGGAAAAATCACTGCTCTACCTTTTTACAGGCTGTAGAACCCGAGGGAATTTGTACTGTGCTGCTGGCAATATCCTGGACGATCCAGTGGTCTCAGTCATCTTCTTAGTTTAACTCCAACTGTTAAATAAATACTTACAGTTAAAATTCATGTTTATTTCTTTGCCTCTGGAGAAGATGGAACAAACTTGGTCCCTCTGCTGAGAAATGTGAATTTTTTTTCCTTCCTCCTCTCTTCGCTTTGGCATGTTTGTTTAGTGGTTCTGACTCTGACTTGTGAAAAGACTGTCCCGAGGCCATCACATTAGCTTTCTGAGGTTCCTCGCTTGGTCTCCTTTACCCAGGCACTCATCAGCTTTGGACTAGTTGGTGTCTAGCAGGCCTATCTGTCAAAACGCAGAGGTCTAAAGAGCCCAGGATGCTGTAAGGTGTTGTCCTTCACTTTCAATACAAGTCCTTTTGCATTGCACCTTATTGGAGGATGAATAACACAAAGCTGCTTTACCCTTTTTTATTTTATATATGTGAATCATTCTTCTGGAAGATTTTGTCATGTAAGGGGCTCTATGGATTTGAGTTATTTATTTTGCAACTATTTTTGCAAAATACTTGCAAAAACTTGGTTAAAGCTGAAAATGTATTTTGGTTTCATTAGATAGTGAAGCACTTTTATTTCCCCCTTATTTTTTTCCTCTTAGCCTGTCAGCATTATTCAACGTTTCAGGTTAGTGTAGGGATTCCCTGATATAAGCTAACAGCTGCTGCAGCAGCAGTAAAGTGTAATTACTTAGTATGAGGCCCAAAGCTCATTAGTCCTGGTGTTTTAGAGTTGTGTTGATAATTAGGGACTACTTTTCAAAGAACCACAGTGGTTTTTCCATGCAGTTCTGTGAGCTGAGTGTTCTCCTGATCAGTGCAATGAATGCTGCTCTGCTATCTGCTGTAGGAGCAGTTGTGTTCCAGTTCTTCGGGTGGGTGGGCTACTCCTAGGTGTGGGGTTTTTTTTAATATTATTCCCAGTGGCAGAAGAGTGTCATGTTTCATGGCTTCTGGGATGCTTTCTGTAGGTGAATATCATCTGGACTGTGGTGTATTATGTGTGCAGCTCTGCTGCCTTCTGGAGGCCTCTGTCTTCCTGTATCTCTACAGGGTTCCAGGTGTTTAAGCTTTCTGCCCTGTATCTTGTCCCCAGCAGGGCCTGATGAAAACCTGAGAGGATGGACAAGAGGGCTGACTACATACAGTCCATTCAGCCTGTTCCTGATGGTCCTCTTTCCCATATGTTCCTCAGATGTGGACAGTGACTGGGTTGGGGGGTAAATGCATTGTTCTGGCAGTGGGAAGTGGCCATCTTTCCTGGAAGCTCTTCAACCTTTTTCCCAGTGTGCATTTAAATATGGGTTCATTATAAGATGGGGGAGAGGCTACAAGTCTTCTAGATAAAATGGTCGTGGGGAGCAGGCTGCCTTCTGCAGTGCAGTCATCGGGTGTGCAGCTGAGGCTCTTAGGAGAGGAGGCCAAAGGGAACAAGCTAGATGAATTGTCCTGCCATACTGCATATGGTCTGTGGGCTATAGGTTGTTCATCCTAGATAGTTGCTTACAATTGTGAGGAACATTAAGATTTTGCAGTAAAACTTTAGAAAAATACTTAACAGCATGAGAAAAATCTGCTTAAGCCACAATGAACTCTCTAGTTCTTTTTACCAGCCTTCCACAAGGAGGGAGCATCTGGTGGACAGAATAGATCAGAGTCCTGAGTTCATATGCTAGTGGTTTCATTGTCATCAACAGACATTACATTTTTGTTGATTTATTTTGTGCAATGAATAAAACTTCATTTCCTGCTCTGTTGAGGATGTTCTACTTTGCTTGACTTGTACAAAAATGAACTATGGTTGTATCCATATAAAAGTTGAAAGCAACTGGGTGGCATGGAGTTAATGGTGGACATCTTGTTTTATCTACTTATGCGTATACGACAGTTCTTTTCATCTGAAATCCTCTAGTTGTTGATGATGCTAAATCTTCTGCAGTTAACTTTCCTTCTTCAGGACTGTTATCTAAAGGTCAAGGTCATCTTTTCTTTGTTTATTACGTATCTAAGAGTATTCCACTCATAAATGTGGCTTATAAAACTGTAGTTTATTACCTATACACTGATTGTTTAAGCACTTCTGTCCTGAGTAAAGTAAAACCAAGTGAACTGTGCATATAGTTATTGGAAAAGCTGAGATTCACTTCTGTTGGTGTTTGTATAACCCAAATTAACTTGAAAAAAGAGCATGCTATAGCTGCTCAGTCATTTTACTTGTGGCATTTTTGATGAAAACATAACTTCCGCAAAATTATATTCTCTTTCTAGTGAAACCCCAATGTTGTTTTTAGCTTTTCTTTCTCTTTTGCCTTGAAAGAAAAGATGAAACAATACCAAGTTTGTAATAACACATAGCAGTATTTTTTCCTACTTTACAAAGCAGGACCCTCACATTTTTGGGTCTATTCGGTACTGAGTTGTATCTAATTAAACTGCTGTTGTGTGTCACTTGTAGCTTGGATATCTGGCTGGTGTTTCTGGCTGTGTTTCCTTGGAAGCACTGCTGTTGTCTTTTTCACTGAAGTGCCTAATAAGGTGTATGAGTCCTGTGGCTACAGGGCACCACCTGGGAGATGTTCTTTTGGAGGAAAGAACTGGATGCTCTCAGAGCTAGTATGTCTCAAGGCCATGTTTCAGTTCGGTTAGATGCTTTTTCGTGTGTGAAAACTCAGACAAAATAAAGTTGTGTTGCTTCTTGGAATGTTGGGAAACTTTATTTGAAACAGAAATACCAAAATACAGCTTTTTAGAAATCTGAAAGTAAACTTTGGTGCTTTCAGTTAATGATTTTTTTTTCCCCACAGTTTTCATCTTGGTCTGGTATTAAAAGTATCCAGGTGATGAGACCACAGGAGCCTTTCTGCAGTGAATTGGTTAGTGTTTTAGCATCTAGTGAGGAACAGACTTTCTTCAGAATTGACAGCTGATGAGCATTCATCTTGCCTCTGGCCATGCTGGATCTCGCTGGAGGTTAATGATCCTCACATTAACCTCACGGATTAAGCTCACAGATTCTTAGATTGAGATGGAACTATATGATTCTGATTCTCTTTGAGGGTAAAGTGCAGCTAATTTGAAACTAATGCTTCATGTCTTTCTTTATCCGTTGTTAAACCAAACTGTTGCTTATATAATACCAAGATCCTATCCGTTCCTTGGTACCAGTGGGACTGGTACAAGTCCTGTGTGTGTTGCTTGCTCATAGATTGTGGATCCCAGCTCTTGAGGTAATTTTTTATGACCTGCTGACACTGGTATTTCATGATTTCTGGTTTAGTAGGCATCTGAGCACTCCTTGCAGAGAGCAATCTGATGTGCTGCTTTCTCATGTTTTGTGGAAAACTGGGAGGCAGTTTGCCAGTTCCAGAACAAATGATGGGTAGTGTCACAAGGAGAGAGAGAGAAAGCTGTGGGGATTGCTGCTAGCAGTTCTGAAGAGATCCATTGTTTGTGAGTTGTTGCTGTAACAAAAATATGAAGGAAAAGTGATCTGGTGGGATTGAACTTTTTATGAGTGGTGGTGCCCTTCCTCTTTAAACTTTGTCCTGTCTTGCTGTGCTTGAAGACAGTGAGAGAGCAGCACCACACATGTATGTGTTCCTTTCCCCCCACTCCTTTGTGTTTCATCTCAATTATCCCAATTTTTAACATCTTTTTTTTCTGTCTGTTCAAGTGTTTTTGACTCTTGCTCATTTTCTGATGCCTGACCTGTGAGTTTTGCCAATCTAAAATGTCTGGTGTATGACATTTTACATTTTGTGAATATGTGATATTCTTGGATACCATTACCCAATTCAAAATCTTAATAGCGATGATACTTGCGTCTTTAATGTGCAGCACACTTGTATTTTATACTATTGGGGGTTTTTTTTGTGCCTGTACTACAGTTTCAAATCTTGTTTTAGAAATGGTAGGACAGGCAGGAAGATGGGGAAGGGCAGACAAGGATGCTTATTTACATCCACGTCAGTCCATGCATGTAAGAATTTGGTAGGCTTGAACGTATTCAGAATTATTCTTAAACTTTACTGCTTGAGAGATCTCATGTGTTTCAGCTTTCTACTCCTCATTTACTTCAGATGACCACTGGCTGTGCTGCTTGCTGTACATTTCATCCTGAGCTGTTTTCTGCCACCTGAGCTTATGCTTTGCCTTTATGAACTTCCCTTCATGGTTCCAACCACCTCTCTCCCTTTACAAACCAATAGTGCTTCAACTGCTACTTCATTTTGAATGTTAATATAGCTTTATTGTCACTATTGCATAATTTATTTGGCCTTAATTAAAGGAGTGTAAGACCTCAGTTTTGGTAAGGGTTCATGTATTTTGAAGAGGAGAAGCATATAAACTCCCCATCAGAAAGGCAGGGCTTAAAAACTTGTCCTGCAGTCCTGAACCAGTTTCCATAAATATTCATTTTATTCAGAATCCTGAGCTAAAATAGGCTGAAAATTAGAATAGCAAGTAATTTGAGAACAAAGGTAGATTTTATCAATATTTACAGTATTTGGAAACATTTATTTCTTAAAGATTAATGGGTTTTAAAAATTAACAAGTGCATGTCTGATAAAACAGGCTATATAGTATTGTATTTTTGAGTTGTAAGTTTACACAATTAAAAATAAAAGACATTTGGATTCCCCTAGAATAGCTTCATCCCTTTAATAGGTTATTTGATGAATCTCACTTAAAAAATTGGATTCTTGCACCATTTCAGAGTTTCAAAATATTTTCATTTGGCTTAGTAGGCAGAGGTAGTGTGCATAGAATTTTCTGATGTAGGGTTTTTTTTTTCTGACAGTAAAAATGCAAATAATAGTAGTCTGTGTCACACTTCTCTTTATAAATTTGGAGCTTTTTATAAACTCTTGCTTGATAAAACTTTTAATGAAACCCAGCTTATTTTAGGAAAAATTGCCTTTACCCTCCTGGGAATGCGACCCTCGTCCTGTTTTCTATTTGTAATTTTGTGAATTTTCATTTCTAAAAAAAAGTTATTCCTTGAACTATTTAAATATTTGATGTTTTGTCCAAAGCTTATACATAATTCTGATTCTATAGACCCACTTATTTAACATTCTTGTGAAAATATGTATTTCAGACTGAAGTCAATTCATCACTGGAATGTTATGCCTCTTCTTATGATCCATTGTCTTAAATGAGCCATTGCTTTTCCAATTTTGTAATTAATATCACCCCTTTCATGCAAACATAGTTCTATACTTCATTTAAGCTATTAGTGAACAGTGATATGTAACGTGCATTTAAATAAATTGAAATTACAATAATGATATAAAATGCAAATACTTTTCTACACCATTCTCTCTTTTTGCTATAGACTAAGACTTGGAGATAAAAAATTAGCAGTAATGTACCTTGCGATTTTGTAGAAAGAGGGTTCACACTGTGGTTTTTGGGTGTGTGGTTTTCTTTGTGTGTGTGTATGTATGGCTGCAGATACAGCGTTCCCATGTGTTGTGGTTACATTAGTTGTTCAGCATATCAGTTCTGTTGCTCCTGTGTCACAGCAGCTGTGACAAACTTCTAGCAATATGTAACTTGTTGGAAAAAGTCCCTGATAAAACTGGTAAGTCCGAACTTCAAAACTAGCCTCTAGTACACGTTACACATTCAGAGACAATACTCACTGGAGCTTAGTCTCTATTATATTGAAAGCAGCTGCCTGTTGATGTTTGCTGGGTAGATAGCTAATTTTTCTTTTAGCTTGGGCCCAGCATTGACTATGTAGGTTATGCAGAAGGCTTCTTGTTGCTACAGGGTGTAGCATTTAAGGTGCTGCAGGAGATGAGCTTGGGGACAGCAGTGTTGCTCTTCACTGCCCTTGTAGTACCTGCTGAGAAGCCTGCAAAGCCCTTGACTCCCAAGGTCGGCCATCTCATCCCTTGCCATCCACAGCCCTTCCCTCACCTTGTGTGTGGCCCGGCAGGTTCCCCACTTGGCAAAACTCATGTGTGGTTCAGTAGCTCTACCCAGTCTGTTTCATTGCTGCGATATGTATTGTTCTTAATTAATGCAATTCTGAAACCAATAGTTCAGTTGCTCAAAGATTAATTTGAAAATACTTAGCCATTTTAATTTCCTGCTGAGCAGTGGCATCTGCACAGAATACCATGCGAGTAGCAGGTAGTTTCACGATTCTCTGGGGACATGGTTTGCTGCAGCTGGTTTTGCTGTACTCTTATTCAATAAAATGTTTTACTGAATATCTCATAACAAGCTGCTGTTGTACAGTCATGGTGGTATTTTGTAATAAACCTACAATAATCCACCTGCATGGATTTCAGCAAAAGGTTTAATGAATTGAGTCTTTCCCCACTACTGGCCACCTCCTACCTCCATACCCTGAGGTGGAGAATGCCCCAGACTCTGCTTGAAAGGTAATACTGGGGCAAAGTAACTCGGAAACTCAGGCTCCTTCCACCTGAGAAACACACTCCTTCCTCCAGAAGGCAGGGGAAGGAAAAAGCCCAACCTTACTAGGTATGTAGAGTTACCAAACATGCCTTTCATTGCTTATCTGAAATGCTTTAACACAGTATCTTTATTCTAACTGTGGTGTCTTGTATGGTCCTGTTTTACATCAGGAATAACTGGACACATCTAAAGTGCATACTGGCACCTAGTTTCTGAATTTTGTCCCTTGGACTATTCAGATGGTTTAAAAGGTAGTCATCTAAACAACTGTACATTAGTATGGGGAAAAACCTGTTTCAAATAACTTTTATATATCTTGCAGTATTTAATATACATCTAGTAATAGCTGTGTATGTAATTGTCTCTATATGATCAAAATCAATTATTGGACATATTTTTACATTCAGATGCCAAATTAAAATTTACTGTCAAATGTGAGTGAGGTTTCTTTTTCCATTTAATAACTCTGGAACTAAGATTTACCGCTCTGTGCGAAGTTCAACTTAGTATGTTGTAGTTGATTGAAGTATTGCTGTGAGATGCTTATGGGAATTTTCTCATGCTCGTTGGTTTGGCTGTTGTTCAGAGAGCCATTTTTCATAACTTCTTCCAAACTGTTTTGGTTAGCTTACAGATCTTACATATAATAAGCCATTTCGTAAGTTTTAGTCCCTTTAAAATCTTGTAGAGAGACAGTCAAACATTTGAGTTTTACATAGCAAAAGAGATACCTGTGACAGGGAATAAGGGCAGCGTCTACTCCTTTTTTTTTTTTTTTTTGTTTTCCCTTGTATTAAGCCAGGGAGATGATTGTCGATGCTATGAGTCACACTCTTTGGTGAAGGTGGTATTTCTTGTGTATTAGAGATGCTGAATTTAGGAACGCTTTTGTTTTTTGTTTCTAGGACACTGTTCTTGTTTCCTTTGTCTTTCGTGATTTTTATCCTACTATCTCCCTTTCATTTCTGATCATCTGCTAGTCTGTCCTTTTTGGCATTATTCAGTAGCCAATATTGCAGTAAGTAATTATTGAAGAAGCTTTCTACAGTCCTGGATGAATAGGCTTTTGAGACCAACAGGAGCTTTTTGATCATCTAATCTTACTATAAGAAGGTCTAAAAATTGAACTAATTTTCCCTGATCTTCAGCATTATAATAAATCAAGTTTCTTCCTTGGGCTAATATATGGCACCTAAAAAATCAGTTTTGTGCCAAGAATTTTTTTTTTTTGGGTAGACTTATGAAGGATTGTTTTAAAATTGATCAGGATGTTTGCAGGGCTTGCCGCCCTAGGAATCTGAATATCTCTGGCTTTGTTTCTGCGTACTTTGAAATACGAGGGAAAACTTAAAGTTGGTGATTTAATGATTCTCTCTGATGTATATACCGGCACAGGGCTTGTTGTGTCCCAGATGCATGCTTTGGGCTAACGGAACTTCCAGCAGGGGAGTGACATGAGACTGTAGGGTGGAAGGCAGAAATAAAGAGTATTATCTCCCTTTTCCCTCTTGACACTAGGAAATGGAGGAGGATTTCATGTGTAGAACTTGTTACAGAGATTGGGATACTGTAATTTTACAATTTTAACAATAGTAAGCATAGGAAACGGCTCAACTGAACTAGTGGTCTGTGGCTTATGTATACTTTCTTTGAGATATTTGGCAGAATGAACTAGGTCACCTTTTGGTTGCATGGATATGGGTGGATGGATGGACTTAGGCATAATGGAGTATATTAAGTCAAGTGTAACATTTGCCTAGAAGCAGAGAGGGAGAGAATAGAGAAGGTAGGGACCAGAAAAGAAGTGCTGAGTATTTCAGTGGTCCTTGAGTTCTCGAGGATGTGATGTGCAGCATGTAGTTCTGCATAACGGTTTTCACAGCACTGTGTGGAACATGACCAATTTCTTGACAGAATAAGCAGCTCTTGTGTGCTTTTTTTTGGTTAATATTATTTAATTCAACTGAAAAGCCCCACTACTTTTCAGCACTTGCTCTTCTGTTCCTGCAGTTTTCTGTCCTTCATGCTGCTGACGTACCAGTCAGCAAAAATGCCTTTTGGAGGCCCTCAGTTTGTAGTGTTTTTGGAGTTGAGGTTAGAGTTGGTTAAAATGTATTTGTGAGGATTTAATCTTGTTCAAAAAAACTTGCAATGTATAGGTGTTCTGCCTAAAATAAATGTTCCTGTTGTCTTTGGTCATTTGCCCTTTGTGATAGAACCCAAGGCTACTGCGAGGAGTTACTCTATATTGTTGATTTCTGCAGCTGTAAATCAGGATTGATAAGGCAAGAGTCAGGAAGGTGCAGCACCCTGAAACTTGGTAATTCCCAGCCTTTTTATATGTGATTCTTCAGCAGCCTTGAAGCGCTTTCCTCCTTTTAGGAATGTATAATTAATGTGTCACTGTCCATCAAGGTCTTGAGGCAACCCCTTGGAAATGAGAGGTAACAAATATGATTTCATCAGTGATTTACATTAATCAAAACCCTCTGAAAGTGAAAAGCTACTGTGTCTGTATGTTGACTCATCTTTAGCACCTAATTACAGTGTAAAGCTTTTATTCTGGAACAAATCCCAGTTGGCCCTATCATGTAGAAACACAAGAAATGTCTATAGTCTTCTGCTATCTCACATCATGCCTGTTAGGTTTTGAGATTTAATTTTTCTGTTTCTTCAGTCTGATATCAGAAAAATGAAATATGCCAAATACACATAAATATTTTTATTGTGATTGACCTAAAATAATGTAGTGGTGTGGATGGTTTGCATCTTAAAAGAGAAATCTAAGCCTCTGCTTGGTTTTCTAAACTGAGCATATTTTTATGTCATAAATAAATATGGTTTTCATTGCATATTTTTAGTACTGTTGTTTTATGGACTAAAAGATGCTATACTCTATACATTTTAAAAAACCTGATCAGAAAGGGAAATATTTCACACTGAAGTGTAAACCCAAGAGGAAGGGAGAGGGGGACACAAACCAGGCAAGGATCTTTAATTTACAGGGATAGTTATGAATATTTGTTTTTTTTATTACAAAAGTAACAGACAAAAAAATATACTCTCCCTGACCTACAACAGATATCACATGCAAAATTTTGATTAAATACAAGGATACTTTTCTAGTAAGATATAACACCGTGAATACCACTTCACAGATTCACAGAATGGTAGGGGTTGGAAGGGACCTTTGGAGTCATCATCTAGTGCAATCCCTGCCAAAGCAGGGTCACCTAGAGCAGGTTGCACAGGAACTCATCCAGGTAGGTTTTGAGTGTCTCCAGAGAAGGAGACTCCATAACTTCTCCGGGCAGTTTGGTCCCCTGTCCACCCTCTGTCACCCTCAAAATAAAGAAATTTTTCCTCATGTTCTTACTTAATACTTCTCACCAAAACCACTTTCATATGTGGTTTTGGAAAGCCGAGTACAGGAACACAGAATACTCATGGAAAATGTTGTGCTGTATTCAGGCCATCTGTGTTTTTTCTTTTTAGCTGTAAGTATATCCACATACATTGTGTGTGTATATTAATCTATTTTTATATGCTACAATGATGAACACTGCCAAAATACCTTCATGAAGTAATCTTTTGTGGGAAGTAATTAAAGACTTTTGGCCTCTGCTCCTATGTACCAATAATACATTTGCACATAGGGGCAGAAGGTGTGTGATGGGCAACTGTGCACATAATGTGAGTCTAATATAAGCATAAAAGAGCAGATGTAGAAGCATCCTTGTTCTTTGAGATCTTACATGTCTCATGTTTATTTGTAGCTGGACATAGCATTTTAGTAAGCTGTATATGTATATCTAGAAGTATTAATAATTTAAATTTGCAGATAAGTTTTGCATTGACAATCGTGATGTAAAAATTTATAAGGCATTTAGATGATAGCACTGTGTTTACTGCTGTTTTTGTCATCTGGAGTTTTTATGAAAAAAAATCACAAAAGTATATATACAATTTATGACTTTCCAGTATTCTGTATCACGATTTAGCATGAAGTTTTGGCTTGATAATGTAGATGCTCTTTGTTCTTAATCTAGATTGTTACTACTTTTATTTTTCAAAGAGTTAATAAAATCCACAAGTTATCTGTCCCCAGTATTGCATCTCTTATTTTTTAACTATTGCATGGAAACAGCAACTCTTTAATCATATTTTAAATTAATTTTTACATTGCTTTTTCTATTTAACTATTTTATTTCATCCTAATGCTTGTAGAGTATAGGATAATTTTAAACAAGACTGCATGTGGATAGGAAAAGGCTGTTCATCATTTGGTACAAATGCTTATCTACATGTAAGTGTGCCTGTGGGCTTCCACAAATTGAGCAGGATTAGGATAAAATTGTAACTGCCAGATTATGTTCCTAAAAACACATAGGAAGTGACAATATAGGAAACACAGTTCAGTATATTTAAAAAGATGAATATTTAGATATCATTGTGTAATTACACTAAGACTCATATCAATGTGATGCACCGCCACAATCATGTCTGTGGTAACTTTCTTGATATGCAGTGTGTTGTCTATTTGAACCTCGTATTATGGTTTAGAAACTGATTTTGAGGCTCATTGAGACGTAAATGACTGTTTAAGCACTGAACACTTCATTATTTCAAATTTACTGGAAGTTCTGAGGTGCTGGCCCATTAGCTATATGAAAGCTACAGCATTTTTTTTCTTACCAAGTATAAAACAAATACTAAGCTCTTTGTGTAGTGAATCACAAACCTTGTGTTCATCCCCCAACAGTAAATCTTAAGACAGAGCAGCTCTTCAAATCAGTTGACCATGCTTATTCAAGATTTCAGAAAAACATATTGCTCAAACTGATGTGGTTTAGAGCTTCATATTTCCAGAGAACTCTAATAATATGTATGTATCAATACTTTATGTTGAACAAACATAGTTGTTAAAATTTTGTTTTAACAGTATACGGGACTCCTTCAGAAAGGATAGTTGCAGTGTCCAACTCTGTAGGCACAAGTATGATATAGCTCAACCTTCTCTGAGATGTGGGGTAAATATTTGGTCCACAGGCTGTTTGAGGGGGAAGGAGGAAAAGACAGTAGTGAGGAGACCTGCATGAAAAGAATAAGTGTAGAGAGTGTGTGTGTGTGTTAGATTCAGGAGTAGATGGACTATGGTCGGTGCCGCAGGAGGGTGCTAAAGCATGAACCTGGTCCCTGGGTGATTGCCATGGGTTGATAATCTTGAGTTGTGTTAGTCCTTAAGCAACTGGTATTACCTAAAATTCCCATCAAGACTTATTTGTAAAGCGAGGGATTTGCCTCCTGAATAATGGAATTACCTGTTGCAACTTCTCTTCAGGGCTGCAGATGAAAAGCATCACTCAAAGAAAGTGCTCTTTTCATTTGGTATGAATGCAGTTGCACTTAAATGAATTTATAGTATTGTGGATAGTATACTTTTAAGGTAGTTTTTGAAGAAGCTAAAACTCTCCAACATCCCAACAATTATATACCGTGTAAAATGATAAATATTAGAGAAACCTGAATGAGTTGGTGACTTAGTAGTGGTTACTCATGTCTAACTTACCTGTGATTACTCATGCAATCACAGGTATGTAAACTTAAATTTATAGAACACATTTCTTCATGTGAATAGATAAAAACCTGATGAATTATAGATGTAAGAGAACATTTTTGTGAGTTTAAATATATTTCTTGGCCTATGTTTCTCAGTAGTTTTGTTACAGATGATGTTCCATGTTTTGATTTGAAACGAGACATTATTATTTTCTTCCACACTAAATACTCCCTGAGCTTTCCCGCTTGGCATCATATGAGATTAGAGGATGTTTCCAGGCTTTTAACTTTCCCACATACATATTTTTTCCCCAAGTTCTCTTGAATCTTATTTCTCCATCCTGTTGTCCAGTTTTTAATCTCTCTCACATTGTGGTCACTAGAAAGAATAATAAATGTTGGATCCTCATAAAAAGTCCCTACTGCCTGAGAGGAGGCACATTGTATTTTAAACTAACCAATGTGATAAAAACTTAAATGTTATGTTACAACTACAGATGTCTTTTGTAAAACTTCACAACAGTTATAAGTAGTGTTGACAGCTACACTTCTCAATATGTAGCGTTCTGGTGGTTTTGTGTGATTGCTGACTATTTTAGAAGATTATTGTTTGTTTAGGTTTAAGGTAATGTTTCAAAAGCTTTCTTATTTAAAAAGCAGTGCATTATAAATAGCAATAAATTCCTTGAAATGATGTACACATCACAGACTGACAATTGCAAAAGAAAAGACTGATTATAAGCAAAACCTCCTTAATGTACATGCTTTGAATAAGTTGCAGCTATGTGTACTTTTTTACATTGATTAACTAGGAAATTTTTGTAGCCATTCAGCTGGCTTTGTAGTTTAGTCCATTACTTTTAACTAATGTTATTTAGATAAGATGTTATTAATGAATTACATTTGGTGGAAAAACTAGTCTTCCGCATAGCGGTGTCTGAAGTTAACTTGGAGTAAAAATAAAAAATAAAATTCAAAGTGAGTTGTTACAAATACAGTAGGGCTATTAATGCATAATTGGAAGCTTAAATGCAAGCATTTTGTTAAAATAATTGCCTTGTTTTTACAGATGCCTTGCTTGAGACAACTAAATAGCTGGAGATAACTGTGACCTTCCCTTAACTTGGATTCTGTGTATAGAATTTGATCAGCTGAAAAATTAGAAAACTATCTAAATTAGGACAAATGATGTTTTATCCAGCTGTATGGAGGTCTCCAAAATTTGACATACAATTACACTCACCCAATAGGTTTTAATTTGTTAAAGGTATTTGAACGTCATTCATACATAGTATTAATAATACTATTACATAGTATTACAAGTATGTGCATAGAATGCATAAAAAGTATGCTGCATGAGAATGACTATTGTCATGTCCATGTTCCAATATCCTGCTGTACATGGTATTGTATGCTGAGATCTTACGTTTTCTTTAATGAAACTCCCCACACTTTTGAATTTGCAGAATGCAGTGAAAACTGGGGAGAGTTTCAGTACTTCTGTGCCTGCGGCTGAGAAATCTCTTTCCTATTTGAACCTCCCTGTACTGGCAAAAATGTCCTGAAAAGTACCATTCCCAGCTTGGAAAGAATTCCACTAGTGTGTGTTCTGTGGAAATGGCCACAAGATCAAATTTGGCTTGGCCCCATCTCAAATGGTAACCAGGGAAGAAAGGACTCCTTGGCCAACATGTATGACACAGCAGTTTTTAGTTGTATTGAGTTTTAAGCTTGATATCTTAAGGAAACTAGATGTGTGTGATTTTTGTGTGTCATCGAGTCTTCTCTTTTTATTCTTCCACATTGCTCCATTAAATTTTGAAACTGTTGACTAATTTCAAACAATTTTGATGGAGAATTAGTCACTTTAAGGATAATAACCTATAAATTTGTGGAAATCAGTGCAGCTGGGAGACCCTAGTAGGTATACTCCTCCTGACCTTGGCATGTATAATTCATTGCCATTTCATTACCTCCTTTCCTCTCTTTCCAGCCCCAGCAGCTGCCAAAAGCCAAACAGGGCCCAAATGATGCTCAGCAATGAAAAGAGCTTGCTTGGATGGCATGGTCTCCAGGCAAAGCTTTGTGCCTCAGGCCTTTCTCTGTCACGTGTCAGAAGTTTGTTGTGATGTTAGAAATTTGAGAGCTGGGGGATTACTTAATTTGCTGGGGCGCTGCTGTAGATATCCTCCCAATAGTGGTTGGGATTAGGAGAAAATTTAGTCTGGACAGTACTCTACCTTCCTTTGAAGGAAGTGGGTGGCAAGGTTATGTTGTAATAAAAATTATTACTACATCCTTGGCAGGTGCTCGGTGGAGGGAATTCTTGCACGTGGGGTCTGGCTTTCTAATAAACTGCTGTAGGAAATGTGTTAGGTAAAAGTGCCCCCTAAAAAAAGTGTGAAATGGACCTGCAACTACAACCCGCTAGGACAGTGGGAGGAAACGAGTACAACTAAGAATCTGCCACCACAAAGGAAAGTGATGTCAAGGTGAAGAGTCTGGTGCCGATTGGAATAGTGCTGGCACCTAGCCCTCTTAGCAGGTGGAAGAAATACAATAGGAAGAGTGACTTGAATGGGCCAGGTTTTTGCTAATGGTTTCCAGTTGGGTTTTAATGAACCAGTGATGTGATTGAGCCATGCTCACAATGGTATTTAGATCTTCCTGCAGTGTTCAGAAAAACATACTTGAATAGCTGAGCACTATTTCTCTAGCATATATCTTAATTAGTATTTTGGGGACCTGTAACAAGGATGAGAGTATGTCCAGTCTTTGGTACAGTGCCTTCCAAAATAGGACACAAAAAAGTAATTTGTCTAAATATCACTACTGTACACAGAAGAAATGCAGTGGTGTAAGGAAAAAACCATTTGTTGTGGTGCTGACCAGTTCAGTGGCTGGACCTGTCTGTGGGTGAGAATGTCCTGTAACAGCCCCTGAATTATTAGGCTGGATGACAGCAGAACAGTCAATCTGTTCTGGAGTTTCCGTGTATTGGAGATAAACTGTTTCAAAGTAAAATGTATATTCTGGTTTGTTCAGACTTAAATTTCAAGAAAAAGTTGTGGATTTTCCTTAATAGATGTAAGTTCTTTTAACACTCTTAATTTTACTAGAACATAAGTCAGAAAAAAGAATAAAAATGTTGTAGGTCACTTCTTGTCTCTTATGTTTTGCAGTCTGAGTGTGTTTCCTGTCACTTTTTCTTCTCAGTCCTTCAGGGTAAACTGTTTCAGCCAATCTTCCTTCTCATTTCCAGTCATAGAGAACATGTCAGGCAGAAGAACCTTTTTTTTAGCCCACATCCATCCCATATCAAGGATGCTCCACACCGTTGATTTTGCTGAAGGATCTCACCTAGCACTAGACTTTCTGCTACATCTCTCCTCCAGACTCCTTTCCTTTCAGGCCACCCTGGTGTGAGAATTACCGAGTTAGAGCTCTGGGCACTGAGTTTTGTGGGACAAACATTTAAGAAGTGCCTTTTTTCATTCCTTCCATACTTCTTTATATAGTAATGCCAAATCTTGAGTATAGCAGCCAGTTACCACTGTAATATTTCTTACTGTTTGTTGTTATCTTTGTAGCTTTGAGAGCTCTGGTCATGGATCAGGACTCCACTGTGCTAGGTATTCAACAAACAGAGAATAATGTTACAGAATTAAGATACCCCCACTTCTATCCCCCTGAACCAAGGCACTGGGCAAACTTTCTGTAACATGAGGAAGAGTGAAATCTTTAAGAAGTTTATCCTAGGAGAAATTGCAGAAAAGCCATTTTGAGATGTTTGTTTCTATTAAAAAGCACTTACATCATGGTAGGTGGCCTCATAATTTTTTTTAAAAACACAATAAATGCATCAGAAACTTTACTAGATGGTCAGTTAACAGTTTATAATATAACTTTATTTCCAAAATAGAAAGAAGATGTTTTTACAACTCGCTTCCCTCAAAGACTTGCAAAGTCATTTTATTTCACTGAATTTTTTATTTGTTGCTCTGTCTCAGAGATTAGATTGAGAAACTGGGGTGTATTTTTGAGGATCACTTAGTGAGAATAGCCCATTTTATTTATATTTGGACTTATCACCACAGGCTTTTAGACTCTGACAACTCCCTTTCTTGTAAACAAAGGAATCTTCCTCTTGAGTGCCTCAGATGATCACCTAATCAAAACAGTAGCAACATCACAGAGAGATTCAATTTCTCAGAAATCAGTAGGCAGACAGCACACTTTCTCAAGTATCAGTGCAACAGGCTTCTTATAAGCTTCTTGCCTTTCAGTTGGGGCTGCTATGGCAGCATTTTAGCCTGTCCACAGCTTTCACATAGATTTTTAACTCATACCCATATTTCAGAGCACATTGTGCTATGCTAATATAAAATTTAACAAAACATGGCTTATGATAAGAGACTGAGAGATGGGTGCAACCTCTAGGACAGTGTGCCTTGCTCATTGCTGCTACTACTTGT
>JAOXNO010000013.1:137064866-137116815 GCA_028565335.1 Limnodromus scolopaceus
TCTCTCTTATAGGCCCTCTTTAGGTAGTGAAAGGCTGCTATAAGGTCTCCCTGGAGCCTTTTGTTCTCTAGGCTGAGCAACCCCAACTCTCTCATCCTGTCTTCATAGGACAGGTGCTCCAGCCCTCTGATAATTTTCATGGCCCTCCTCTGGGCCCACCTTCCAACAGGTCCATGTCCTTCCTGTGCTGAGGACTCTAGAGCTGGATGCAGTATTCCAGGTGGGGTCTCACCCGAGCAGAGTAGATGGGTAGAATCACCTCCCTCAACCTGCTGGCTGTGTTTCTTTTGATGCAGCCCAGGATGTAGTTGGCTTTCTGGCCTGGAAGTGCCCATTGCTGGCTCATGTTGAGCTTTCTGTCCACCTACACCCCCAAGTCCTTCTCCTAAGGCCTGCTCTCAAGCTATTCTCTGCCCAGCTTGTATTTGTGCTTGGGGTTGTGGTGGCCCAGGTGCAGGACCTTGCACTTGGCCTTGTTGAGCTTTATGAAGTTTGCACAGGTCCACTTCTCAAGCCTGTCCAGGTCCCTTTGGATGGCATCCCTTCCCTCCAGTGAGTTGACCGCGTCACACAGCTTGGTGTCCTTGGGTGCAGTCAATCCCACTGACCATGTCTTCAACAAAGATGTTAAACAGCACTGGTCCCAGTACTGACCTCTGAGGAACACCACTCGTCACTGGTTTCCACTTGGACATCGAGCTGTTGACCATAGCCCTTTGAATGCAGCTGTTTAGCCAGTTCCTTATCCACGAAGTGGTCCATCCATCAAATCTGTGTCTCTCCAGTTTAGAGACCAGGATATCAGAGCACACCACAGGCTTGGTACCAATCCCTGAGGGATGCCACAAGTATCCAGCCACTAGTTGGGCTTTGTTCCCCTGATCACAACCCTTTGAGCCTAAGTGGTCCAGCTGCTTTTTCACCCAACTTATCTCTTGCTATCCAGTTGATGTCTCGCTAGTTTGGGAATCAAGTCTGGGCAGGACACCGTGTTAAAGCCCTTGCTAGAATGAATATGTGCTATTACCTTCTGTCGCACCACAGGCAGCTCAGTACTCAGCCATATAGGCACAGGTCACTAGTGGGAAATAAATCCTTGTCTTGCAGTTTTTGCATCTTGTAATTTAAGATATGCTTTACAGAAATAGAAATATGTATCTCTTCCTGACTTGTAAAGGGTATTAAGCTCGATGTTATAGACATTACAAAGGATCAGAAAAGGCAAAATTTTGTAGAAAAAGAGAGAAAATGGCAATGGAGAACTCTGCAAGTTTGTGCAGTAGGTTCAGGTTTTAAAATTGTAATTCATAATGGTTCTTTTTATCTGTTTTCTTGTATGTGGGTGTTTTTTTTTTAAACTGAGTTTTCTTTATTTTTAACTTGATTTGATGAAAGCAGAGAGACAATATTTGCATAAATAGCGAAGTGATTCCCAAGAGAAAACATTATTTTCCCATAAAGCATGCTTGTGAAGTATTTTATTTGGGAGATCTTGCACGTTAAATAGGCTTTATGTATTATAAAAGGGGAAAGTATCTTTTTTCAAGAGAAAAATTTAGAAAATAGAATAATGAACGAAGGTAATAAACTGCTTATTAGGAAAGATCTTAATAAGCCTCAACTAGTATGTGTTCAGGTGTTCTTAATTATAATTCAATTTAAAACTCATGCTAACTGTTTTATATTGTAGAGGAAAACTGACTGAGGAACTCGCATGTAAATTTAGTAGCCTGAGTGTCTTTAGCGTGTTATTTATGACTTGAGTAGTTTTCGGTGTAACCGTAGTGCTCTATAGAAACATTTCAGCCATGTACCTGCTCTGACACATTTGCCAAAAGGGAAGAAGGAGTCTCGTTGTGCAAACTTGTATTTGTCCTGCTCCAAAATACATTTGAATAACAACTCCCACAAGCAGGATCTCATGTTAAATTTTTTAAGTTTTCTAGGCTTTACTTACGATACAAGCTAGTGGCAAAAGATATTTTTGTAAATGAATGTTATTTTCTTTAAAAATCATCTCTCCAGGTACATTATGAGTATTTTTAGTTTTCTGTTGTTGTGACTGTTGTTTGGAATCACTCTTGTTATTGCTAAAATGAATGGGTATTTATCAAATCTCATACTGTGACTATAGTTATTAGCACTTTTGGAATGTAACTCCCTTCCCAGCCCCAGTATAATTTTGACTTTAACTTTAAAATGTTTGTCATCTGGTGTGAGGTGGATTTATGGGAGCGTAGTAGTTTTAGTGCTTTTTGGCTGTGTGTTTCTGATGACATCACTGTGATCTAGACACAGTGTGTGACTCTAGTTGGTTCCAGTGTTAAATAGTTTCATAATTATGCTAGTTTTGGCAGTTTGCTTGGAACTTTTTCCCATCTCTTTAATGAACGTGTTTTACTTCTGGGCTTATGAGACAGCCACATGTTTGAGAAATTATTAGTGTGCTCTTAAAGTTAACATTGAGCAGAAGTGTGCAGATACAAAAAGCTTTTGGTTATACATCTGTGTAGGAATGTAGTTCCGATAAGGTCATGACCACTGTTATCATCTTCCAGTAATTAAAGAATACAACATTTGCTTAATAAAGTATCGATAGTTGTTGTGAAAAATGGTGTGTGTTCACACTCAGAAAACCCCCATACAGCTCTTGAAAACCTTTTTGATAATTGTAAAGTAAGGGAATGAATGGATGTTATTCCAGATGAAAAAAAACTTTTTCCGAATGTTTGGTCAGGTTTAATTCTCCTTAAATTTAGGAGGCATACTCTGTTACTTCATGTGGATTAAGTCACAAAGGTGTGTTTCTGAGATAAATTTTTGTGTTGCATTTTGGCATCTTCTTGGAATATGTACATTTTTGTTTTGATTACTTTTAGGTCCAACTTGCTGTAAATGGTTGCAACCATTTTCCATCACAACAGACTTGTAGCTCAGGGAAATAGAAAAAGCGTATTATATTGTGTTTATTTATATGTTAAGATTTGAGACTTTCAAAATTAACACAATCTAAGGGTTCTCTGCCTCTTTCCTTTAAAACAAACAAAACTGCCCAAACACCAGTGTGCTAGTGTATATTCCTTACTCTCTGAAGGTGGTAAAAGCTTAAACCATTCTTATTTCATCTTTAAGCGTTAGTAATACGCTATGTCATTAAAACATTGCATAGATTTTGCACGAAGTTTATGATACATCGAACAAGGTTGTGTCAGTATGCAGATAGAAATGTTAGACTGGAATGTAGTTAGGCTTGATACAGTTAACACTTCAAAAATAGAATGCCTTCCCCATGTCCTCAGCCCCCCTTTCTTTTTCTCCTAGCCAACATAAATATTAAAAGGCAAGCGTAATGTGATCCTATCAGATCAAATCATTAAATACTCGTACCACAGCATTCAGTACAAATCCATAAGTGAGCTCAGGAAAGAAGGAAATGTGCTAATTAAGCTGTTTGGTCACTCTGACATCTTGAGGTTTTTTGCAAATTCAACACAAAAATAGCAGTGCGGTGACTCATCTGAAAAAATATTTTCATGCCATATATGAACTAGTTTCCAAGAAAGAGGGTATGGTTAAAAGTTATTTCAAAAATTTTAGCTTATAGGTCTATGATCTAATTTTTCTCAGTAAGCTGGAGCTGTGAAGGAGGGGTGAACTTTTCTGATTATGAAATATACATGCTGATGAAGAGGCTTCTGTCACCCCAGGTTTAAAGATAAAGCAAGAGCTTTGAGCTGTCATCCTTGCTCAGGTATGCCATGAAAAGAGCAGTGCTTTCTAATGAAATTGCACCGTAGTTAGATGTTCTGAGAGAGTCATAAGGAGACTAACATTCCTGGATGAAAAGCATCAGAAAGTTGTCAGAGACAAGAAAGCAAACAAATGCCCTCCAGAGTTGATACTAAACACCCATTTAATTTTTTTCACGTACTGGAATGGGAAAGTCCTGAATGACTGAAATGGCCAAATAACTATAAATTAAAAATCAACAAACAGCTTGTTTCAGTTCTACATTAATGACTGGAAAATCTCAAATTCTTCATGGTAACTTGTCTTTTTTTTTTTTTTTAAAATAAAAAGCTGTCTTCTATCCTTCTAATGTATGAATGGGTCTGTCTTTCTGCAATTTCTCCAGATAAGTTCAGGCTTATGGTCTCCCCTGTCCCCACACCGCCCCCAGCTAAGATTACACTGCTCATCATCTTTTTTCTTAGTGCAGTGGTATGTCCACTTTATCACAGAATTTCCTTCTGTGTTCTGTTTTTCTAATTGTGGCGTGGAAGGAAAGAACATCTCTTCAATTGTTTTTGAAGTTGTAGACTTCTATTTAAAATGTATTACTACGTGTTACTGCAGGGAAACATGTGATCTATCCCGTACAAAAACCCAGCACAGTTTTAGCTGTTTGCTTCTTGGTGGTTAGAGGACTTAAGAATACTGTAGCTTCATACTGAAGCACTTGACATTTGTTCCCTGAAACCTTCTTGTGAACACATTGTGTGATCCCAGTAGTGCCATGACCCACAGAATATTTCACTATTTTTTTCTGCAGTAGACTACATCTATCAGAGAGTTTCTTGGGTCAAAAAGTTTTAAGAATTTGCTTCCTCTCTAACCTGCTCTTCTAATACGCTTACAAGAATATTTGTATTATGTTTCGGCTTTCTTGTGCTTGAGTCTTGTAGTTAAACTGTCATTCTGGAATGTAATGGGAATACTAGTGGGGTATTTAAAACCCTAAATTCAGCTAATTAAAGTTTTCTTGTGTCTGTGAATTTCATCTTGTAAGGCTTGTATCATATTTTCTAATTATGAGCCATGTTTCCTGCTTCTGAATTCCTTAAGGTGAATAAGCTACATAGAAGCTCATGGTGAGCAGGTGCCCTCAGTTCATTTATCTTTTCTGGGGCCGTGTTTTACTATTTTAGAAGTCTGCAAAAATATTTTCTTTGTGAATCGGCTTCAATTAGCTGTATTAGGAAGGACATGACTCTGACATCTTGGAACCGTCTGAGGTGGTTTCATGAGTAGGTATGTAAGCTCATAAAATTCAGTAGTTTCTTGTGTTTGTTTTGGTAGTCTGCAGGGCTCTGTCTGTTTGAAGGAATGTTTCAGCAGAAATGCAGTTAGATGAAATGTGTTCAATTAAAATTAATAATTAAATTACTGAGGGCTTTTTTTAAAATAAAAGTTAGTGGAAGTATTAATAACAAGTAATTTTTTTGTTGTCCTGCTAGTTTTGTAATAATTTCTGTAGTTATATGCGTGTATAGGATTGAATTGATGGAAAAACAGTAACAGAAGTTTAATTTGCCAAATCTTTACTCAGTCGTTCTACCCACGTTTATTTTCTTTTTGTTTGGTTGACTCAGTTGCTTTCTTTTACTCTTGCAGGAAGACCATGAGAGTTGTGGTTCCAGTTCAACCAACCGCAGTACCACAGAAAGCATGAAATCAGCAGTAAAACCACGACGAGTTCAGCAATCTACTTCTCCTGATCCTGATTTACCTCCAGGTAATCCATAATTGGATTTCTCCTCTTCTTGTCCTTGGAGAGAGAGAGGTGGGGGAGAGCATCTGTCCTTCTCATTGGCCAATCTGGCCCAAACCACGGCATTTCAGAACCTGGATTGTATTTGAGTGATAGAAAATACCTAAATTTCATTCAGGTGACCACAGTGTCTAAGTTAGGCTGTTTTATCTCTGTCCACCTACAAATCACGTAAAGGTGAGTGAAATACTTGAATATTATAAAATCAAACCAAATTGCAATAAAACATAGTTTATCCGTATATCTTTTCCTTCCAATTTGTTGAATCCTTAAATTTATAGAACTCATAGCACAAGACAGATTAGTGTGAGAAACATATTGTAGGGGTAGCGTGTTAGATTTTTATCCTCTGCTGCTCTGGTTCTTCTGTTTCAGATGATTCTGTTTTCTATTGCTCATTAGCTGCTCAGTGGTTCACATAAAGTTCTTTTCTTGTATGTTTTCAGACATTTTTTTCCCCGTTTTTTTATAATAGTTCTAAAGGTAAGATTTTCTGAGAATAATAATTCTGAGAGAAGTTTCTTATCAAGTCCTGTATCTACTGGTGGAGATGGTCACTTTTTTTCTGACGTGGAATGTAGCTCAGTTGAACTTGGAGATACGTAGATGATATAAAAATTCCTAAGGAACTGTATATCTCATTCCTATTCCCTCTGAGTTTGCACAAATATTTGAAGTATGAGGTGTTTTGTGTGGAAAAAGGAAATTGGAGAGTACTGAAATGAATTGCAATTTTCCTTCTTGGGGCATGTAATCTTAGATGGGTTAAAGACATGACAGTTTTGTTAGGCTTTTTTTTCATCTCTTTTCTTAACAGAAAGCTTATCCTTGCCTTGAATCAAAAGACAGCATTGAAATTTAGTGTGTGGAATATTATGTACTACAGAGTATCATCTTGCTTTGAAATGGGTGCTGGAGGAGCCAGGTCTGGAGGCTCTCTCTGAGATCCTGTAAATTGGTGGCTTGGAATTACGGGACTCTTGGCATCCACCGTTTCCTACCATGGACAGCGCTTCATCTCTGGCAGCTCCTTGGCGTTTGGTTGTTTGGGCCTCATCCGTGAACAACAGGAGTCAAGGGGTTGCCAAAGAGTCAGATGATTCTATTGCCTTCAGTGATACTTTTAGGATTTTGATTCCTCAAGTTTGTTTCTCTCAGTGTTATCTGTGCACCTCCCAGAAAAATCTAGTCTTAGTGAAAGGCTGGAGGTCTGCCTATTGTAATGTTGACATCTGATGAAGTTAAAACCTTCCAAAAGATGTGTTTCCACAGATCCAGATGCAACATGTTCAGGGAAAATTGGTTTGTGTGTCATCTTCTATGAGTATACTATGGTCCTTAATGATCAGTGTGGTCACACAAATTGCACGTGTTTTATTTGCAGCAGCATAGCAAATTATCAGATCTGCTGCCTTATGTTCCTGTTTGATAGATTCTGTAGATGTACTTTGTGCTTCTCTGAAACTTTAGGGCACTATCACCTACTTTGCTGTCATCACATTTCTTCTTCAACTACATAGAGTATGTTGGTAGTGAAATCTAACGATTCAGAGAGAGTTAGTGAAATCTTACCTCATTGAATGCACTGTAAGTTTCTTTCCACGTGGCAAAGTTCTCTAAATACAGTTGGTTTTGGGTTTTTTTTGATGCACAAATAACACTGTTTAATAGAGAGGTCCTATGTGGTAAACAGCCTCCATGAGGAGTAGATTGTATTCTCTGTGGTACAGGATATGGCTTTGCTAAGCTTTAATTTGCATACCCTGGATTTTAGTAAGGTGTTGAGTCATCTACTTAGATTTGTTTTAGTCTTTGCAGAATATAGGTATCATACTACTGTTGTGATTTGTTGAAAGGTTTATTTGTCCTTTAGCTCTGTTGTGTTCTCAGAGATGGCACTAGACAGAGCTTAGCTGAAAAAATAGCTTTGGTAACGACAGAGCACTGCTAAACTTAAGATGTTTAGATGTGACCAGTCTGATGATATCAATTCTGTTGAATCAATAGACCACTCTGAACTATAATGCTACGATATTTTGGAGAGCTGGATCTGAAACAGCATTTGTAGCTCTTACTGCACAGTGCAGCCTGACGGATTCTGGAGTATTTGGAGAAAGCATACATGTGGATTTTGTGGTGCACCTCTGGAGAGAATTTGCCCATATGGATTTTCTAGTATTTTTAGTCACTTCATCATAGAATACCTGAATTTTAGTGGCAAAGATGGTCATAGTGTTATATTTTAAAATTACAGGAATAAGAAGTAACCCCCACCTGTTTTCTGTATTTAAAACACTTGTATTTAAAACACATCCCTCCCCAGCACCTTTTTTTTAAACTGTCATATACATGAACTTGCTGATGTTTTTGTTAGTTTGTTTTGAGTAGCAAGAATTTAAATTAATTTTTTAAAAAGACTGATCCTCACTCAAGAGAATCTGATTTTAGTATATTTGAAGCTAAACTTAATTAGAAAGCTGGTGCCTGTATGGTACTTTTAACAATATACTGCACTACTAGTTTGGAAATGTCTTCACAGAAATGTGAAACAAAGTTTTAATGAAATCTGTGACCCCTGTTTCATTTGGAAGATATAATTCTGCTCACTCCTATGCATTCAGGCAAAAAGACACGCAGATGAAAGTGTTGCTCTTTTCCTGAATAGTGCTGGAACCTATCAATAGAACTTGTTTTTTTTTTTTTCTGCTGTGATGCTGGATGTGTAATGTTTTTGTCATTCACAGCAGGAAAATGTAAATTAGACTTTGAAAGACCCTTGAAAGCAAAATATTGAAAAACTTTGGACTTGTGGAGTGACAGCTTTGCTTCCTTCAATGAAATTAGTAGCTTACTTTAAAACCATAATTAAATTACTGGTTATGATTTTTATAGCTGTTAGTTATATAGTCTGCAAAATATTTCTGTGCTGAACTTAAGAAAAGCAACTAAATGCTTTTTGCTGGCTTCTAGTTATATACAGGCCAATTTACACTGCTGTAGTGATGTATATAAGTCTCTTACGCCCCTTAATTATTGAAATAATACATATGGTTTCCTGAATTCATATAACCTAAAAATATGATACCATTTTCAGAAGTCAGTGAGAAAATTCTTAAAAACAAGTTATTCTACATATTTTTCAGTAGTTTTTTTTAGAAATCTGACAGTACAAAGCTGTCAAAATTTTGACTTTTGCTACATTTCTGGGTTTTCTGTTTCTGTAGACAGCGTTCTAAAACGTTTTCAAGATTTCTTTTTAAATACAATTACAATCCTAATAAGGTGGCAGGAGGTGTTAAAATGCTATTTCTGTCCTGCTGGAACTAGCTTTGCTCAAAGGGTTACATGTACTCAAGAACAGGATAACGTGAAGCAAGCTGAATTATGATAAGAAATGAGATACGTATTTTACAATTAAGATTTTAATATTGAAATAATTTTAAAACATAGAAATGTACCTGATCATAATCAAAATATTCTGCTATTGGTAGCTGAAAGCATGTTTTTCAATTAATCAAAGAGGTGATTCAAAGCTTTGAATGCTAGAAAAGGAAAAACGTCTTATGTCAACTGTGTAAATTTGCAGTTGTGGAACTCGAACTCACTTATGTTACAGTAAAACATTCCATATACTCTAAGGTGAAAAGTAATATTTGAGTGTGAAAACGATAAATAGCTAGAAAAAGAAGAGTGGAATGGAAGTAGCATCCTGAGTCTGCTTCTGCTGATCTCACAATGTTTTGATGTTCATTTTCAATTTTATTTGAATTAAAATCGTTGATATAAATGAGGCTTAGTTTCGCAAGTTTCAGAAAACTATTCCCAAAGCCTGTGGACTTAAACCTGTATCATTAACTGGCTTTTTTTCAGGTTACCAAAGTAGTTACCAAACTAGACCTCTATAGCATGTATTAAATGTATTTTTAGATAGAATGTGAGTAATGTTATAAATTTTAAAACATAGAAATTTTAAGGCTTGATTTTTTTTCCAACACAAATGAGTTTGCTCCATAGTTACATTCAGTATACTTAAAAGACATGACTATGGGTAGTATTTGATTTCTTTACCATATTGGTAAAATATGAGTGTTTACGGCATACTGGGAATTCACAGACGAGTTCATTTTTCCAATCACATTATGTCTGAAAAAATTTAAATGGATTTCTTCCCAGCAGGCTTCAGTGCAGGTGCTTACTATTTGGGTTGTTGACAGAAACTGATTTTGTTATACCTCACAGGGGTCTTACTGAGCATGCTGTGGATATATTAGCTTTTAGAATGAAAAGAAGTACTAGTAATGTTTAGTTAACTTTTAAAAAAATAGGTGAAGGGGCACATAGGCGTAATATATGCATACATGAAAAGTAACCTAGCAACTGGTGTTCACTTTTCCAAACCTATTGCTAAATAACTTTCAAGTAAAAAAGTCATTGTTGTTAAAATTCTTTGTCTACAATAATTTAGTCTTCTGTTTTCTTAATTAGTTTGAAAGTTGATTCTTGCCACCAAAAATTAATCTTTTGCACTATATTACATTTCTAGTGTTTACAGGGTTTTTTCCCATAGTTTATTGCATTTCCAGGATGCTGATTGACTTAATGGCCCTGGATGTTAGAGAGTTGAAAGTCCTGTGATTTTTTGGATAAATTAAGGACAATGGTACTTGGTTTGTTTTAGTTTGATTTTAAAAAGAATATACATTGGAAATAGTGACCTTAGTAATAAATGAATTTGGCATGGTGTTTTCCCAATAACTCCTAAGAATTTGTTTTATTTTATAGGTTATGTTCAGAGTTTGATTAGGCGTGTTGTGAACAACGTTAACATTGTGATCAACAATCTCATATTAAAGTATGTGGAGGATGATATTGTTCTCTCAGTCAATATCACTTCTGCAGAATGTTATACAGTGGATGAGTTTTGGGATCGAGCTTTTATGGACATCTCTGGTGAGTAGATATTTGGCTTTAGGTATCACAGTGTCACAGAAATTCACAAGTCTAATAAAAATGGCTCTTTATGTCAGAAGTGAGATACTTCCTGCCTGTTTTCATTTCTTACCAGTTTTCTCCTTCATTTTGAAGAGCCGATTATAATATAGATTGATTCTTAACCCGTACTTCTATGATCACAGATTAATATACAACAGGTTTTGAAGTCCCCTCTGCTCATACTTGCCATCGTTCTGTGATTACATTTTATTTTGCACTTGCTGTTGGCAGTGAGTGCTTAGGCAGTCTCTTTCTATTTTTGTGAATGAGCCAAATTGTGAATTCACTCATCTTGTGAATGAGCATCTTAAGGTGTCCTGTTGCAATTGCTTGTGTTGATCTTAACACTAAGCAAGCTGGCTAGAGAGTTAGTAAAACGTGCTGTATTGTAGTGAGTGTAGCACACCAAATGCATGACATGCTTCATTTAGCTTCACATTTTCAGGAAAAAAAAACTCCCAAATTTTGGTTTTTATCTTGGTCTTCAGTATCTGAATGTGTCGGTCTTTGAATTACAAATGTTCACCTGTAAGTCTAGGTGTTTTTACTGACATCTGGTAGAGGTGGAATTTGGACACAGTATTCTAAGATCACGCAGAAGATCTCTGGTAGAACAGGGAATTTGACTAATGGATTCCTGACCACCAGACCCACTTCTTTGTTCTGGCTAAAATTATTACAAACTAACATGAGAAAATTACAAAATGCCTTTCATGTTAAGATCACGCCTTTGTTTGCTTTGGAAGATTCAAAAGAAAACTGGGGGAAAATATGTAAGATTCTTTCTGGGAGAATAATGATAATATTATTTATTGGTCTTATGCTTTTCACATGAAGCAGTAGTCTTATTTTATAAATAGATATAAGTACAGTAAAGAGATTAAAATTTAAATTGGGTGTAACTTATTTGTCCTCACTTCTAAAGTATTTAGCTGAAAAAGTCTGTAACACGTTAAATTATTCTCTAGTCACAAAAGCAAGTACTTTGCGGATGATTTAAATAATTACCACGTGACTCTTATATTGTTTTCTTCTAGTTAATAACATGTATGCATAATTCGTTTTTCTTATGCAATGTGTTTTTTTTAACCTATATACTTCTTTTACAAGCCACTGATCTGGTACTGAGAAAGATGATCAACTTTTCTGACTGCACAGTATGTCTTGATAAGAGAAATGCCAGTGGTAAAATTGAATTCTACCAGGAACCTCTGCTGTACAAATGTTCTTTCAGGACTCGTCTGCATTTTACTTACGATAACCTCAACTCCAAAATGCCATCTATTATTAAAGTAGGAATCCAAAATAATTTTTTTTGCTATTCACTTGTGAAGTTTTTTTGATGTTTTTCAGAATATACTTTGAAATTTAAAATAAAATGAAAAGCTAATGTTCTTGGGTTTTTCTAAAGTGTTTTTTTTATTGTGTTTTGTTCATATGATGCAATTATTCTATGTACAGTAAGAGCATGTAAGTAATACTCTCTAATCTTTTCTATTTTTCCTGAAGCTTTAAAAAAGAAAGAATAATAGAGAAAAAAAATGTCTGCAGGTACCCTGTTAAATAAAAAAGCCCAACTGTATGCTTTAAGGTGCCTCCAATGAGATGGAAAGGATTTTTTTACTTACGTTATTGTTTCAAGTGTAGATCACAAGTTTCTTGTTATTTGAGTTTGAACTGTGTGAAATGGATTAGCAAACCAAGCCCGTCCCTAGTGAACAGGAGTGCAATATTACTCATGTTCATCTGTCACTAGGTGACATCTTTACATTTTGTAATGCAGAAGCAAAATGCTGAATTGGTAGAGAGACTAAACCACCTTTCACTCTTTTTTTTCTTTGTGGTTTTTTTTTTTTTCCCTGCTCTGAGTAGTCATACATGTAAGCTTTGTCTTCCCTCCTTCTCTCAAAAAATCCCGGTGGTGCCCATTTAATTAGTTGAGAACTGTTTTAAATTAACACACAGGCTTTATAGTAGGCTTTTCCCAAGTTTTAATAAAAAGCAATCTCCAGTTGCATGTGCTGCAAAATAGTCAATTTTGAGATAAATTTTGATGGGCATTTCTCAAGGATATAATTTAAAAGTGTCACTCTAAGTTAGGAGGGCCACAAAGATGATCAGGAGCACCTCTTCTATGAAGAAAGGATGGGAGAGTTGGGGTTGTTCAGCCTGGAGAAGAGAAGGCTCCAGGAAGACCTTACAGCAGCCTTTCAGTACCTAAAGGGGGCCTACAGGAGAGCTGGGGAGGGACTCTTTATGAGGGAGTGGAGCGACAGGATGAGGGATAACGGTTTTAAACTGAAAGAGGGGAGATTTAGATTAGATAGGGAGATTTAGATTAGATATTAGGAAGAATGCATCTTGAAGGGTAGATAACTGAATGCCAGCAATTTTTCTTTTGATGCTTTTTTTTCCCAGCTAGAGACAAAAGCCAGCAGCGCTCAATCTTTTTCTCCCAATCTGTGAAGATCTTTATAATGAAAACTTTGATACTCTGTGTTGTTCACTTGGTGAAGTGCATCTGTTTTTCAGTCTTGAGTGAAAGTTTCCAAGACTTCCACATTTGCAGTAGCATATGCTCTTTTGGTGTGTCTGTAGAGAATATTTTTATAACCTGTGTAATTTTGACTGCAATGTCTGTTGCAAAGTTTTGGCCAAACTAATCTTAATGAATTTAATTTGAGACTTCTTAAAGAAAGATAGTATTTGGATATATATTTGTGTGCTTTTAAACACTAGTTTTAGAATGAAAATAGTATACATGGGGGAAGGTGGAAAAACACATTTAAAATGCTTAGAGTTTTAAGTTTTTTGTTGCTTTTCTTTTTGAAATCATCATGGGATGAGACAAGGGTGAGACACATGAGCTGATTTGCACTGTGGATGTCAGTCCTGCCTCCCTCTGTTTGCGGCAGCACTGACGTTTGTCTGACTTGTCAGTCATCTAAGGCAACTCATTGTGTTGACAGAGAACTAACTGCACAAGAAATAAATAGTTTGCTGCTGCTTTTAGCGAGATGGGTCAAGTTAACTGAGGGGCAGGTGAGTTCTGCTGGCAATGCAAGAGCAGGATCATGATGGGAGGGTAGTACAATACAGGAAGTCCAGGAGTCTAACAGAATTTCAATTAAGCCTCTATATTACTCATGTAATTATATCATTGTGGGCAGTGCTACCTGATTTTCCTGTCTTTCACTATGACATATGGCCCTTGTGTGACTTTTAAAAAGGCTTCTGGCAAAATAATCTTTTTTTTTTTTTTTTTCCCCAAGTCTTAAGACAGTTATTTGCTCCTTATCCTTCCTGTTGTTCATCTGCACAGAAAAGATTTATTATTGACAACTTTTAATCAACTGGCCCTGAAAAGTTGATATTGAAAGATTAATTTTTAATTTCAAAAATGTTTCTTAGGATTTTACATGCTATTTTCTTTCAGACAATTTTAAATAATAGCTGGATATATCTAAAATCTTTCCTCTAGTCCATATAAATGGCTGATACTATGTTGTCACTTATTCTGTATGACTAAGGATGTGACTTTATTAATGAATTTACTCATATAAATTTATTAGTGAACTATTATTAGTATATTTGCATGTTTTTATACAAATATTTTACTACTGTATTTTTATCTGTCCATGTGCAATACTGTTTAAAAAATCATTTTTCATGTTTCTTGAGTGGATTGCATTAAGGCCTATGCTGATGTGTAGTTGTTTTCCATTTCCATTATTTTCACCCACAACATTTAGAAACTGAACCTGGAGCTAGAAACACGTCCAGTGTTACAGACAGTAATCTTATTAAAATAATTTTATTTTATGCAGGTCTTACTTCAATGAAAGGTAGCTTTCTTATCAAGGCTGATTTTGTCTTTATAGTATGATCACATACTCATAAAAATATTCTGAAGTATTGAATGAAATAGCTAAAATATTTAAAGAAGGATATATTTGCATCTCAGTAATCGCAGTCTTTGCAAAACTTTTTTTTATTTAGAGAAAAAGGCTTAATTGCAAGTTTGAACTGAAATATCCAGAGAAGCCGGTTTTCTGCGCTTCAGTCGGATTGAATCCTTTCTAGCCCCACTACTTGTCCACTGGCAACAATGTTGGGAGTAGGAAAGAATCAAAATGAAGGACCCTGTATATTAAACCCAATATATCTAGGTTTTCCTTAGCAATCAGAGATTTTTATGAAACTCTATAATGAAAATACAGAAAAAGTTTTATCAGATGTGCGAGTATGGAGTTGTATGGTTTAAAAGTTGGCTTTAATGATGACAGAGCTGTGTTATGATTTACTTTTGTTTCCTTTCATGTTATAGGTTCACACATTAGTTGATAGTTTGAAACTTTCAATCTCTGATCAGCAGCTTCCTATGTTTATACGTATAATGCAGCTTGGGATTGCTCTCTATTATGGAGAAATAGGCAACTTCAAAGATGGGGAAAGTGAAGATCTGATTTGCCACACTAAAGATATGTTGGGAAATATCACAGGTAAATACAACATTTACTTTTTAAAAAGAAATTTTAAAGACATTAATCTTTTTGATTTTTACAAATACAAATGGCCAAGGCTAGTCATTGCTAAGTATTTCAGCAGTCAACAGTTTATTAGAGAGGCAGTTCATTGTGCTGGGTAAGTATGCGGTGCTCTAACATCTTTTTCATGTTATGTTCTGAAAAGTATTCTGATAGTCCTGACTAAACTGAGGTTAAACTTTATCTAAAAAGACCATTTTAAGAGTTGTGATGCAGTAGGGTACTTTGGATCACTATATTGTGCAACAAGGCACCTGTCCTTAGGCAACTTTGACTTTTCTATTTTATTTAGTTCAAATGTGGCTGCTGCCAGTTTCAAAGTGATGTGTTTTTCCATCTTGCTTTGAAACTTGTTACTGAGAATAGATCTATCGGCATTTCTTCTAAACAGCAAAGCATTACTTTGCACTATGTTTTCAGTAGTTCTGTCCTTTTTCATTGTCTAGTCTCCTCCACTTTTTGTTTTTTTGTAAAACATGTATTCCCTCTTCTAAATCATCTTTCATGGGAACCTACTGTGGCAAGGTATTTTGAGGAGCACTGTACTGATTGAGGGGTGAATTCTCTGTAACTTTGTGTGATGGCTTCCCATCTGCAGCTTCCCAAATATTGCTGTTAGAACAGTGATGTGTTTTGAGATGTGAAGCTTTTACTCCAGCCACAATTTTATGTGGCTTTGCTAGGAGCTGCCAACTTTCCTACTGTATCTTTATTTTTTTTCTAGTTGTATCATGTCATGTATTTGAGTGTTGAGGTTCTGTGTTAGGTGAATTATTAGGAATTTGCAGCAACAAGAAATGCATATAGGTGCTTAGTTTATATTAAAATCTAAGGGAAATAAAATTTCTAAGTAGACATTAGAACTTAAATATTCTATACTTCTATTCACTTCTATGTAAAATTTAAACACAGAACATTCAAGAGTCAAGCAGTCATATTGACTTATATGACACTATTTTGTTCAGTAATTTAATTAGGATTTTCATGGTCTTGAACAACTAAACTTGAATCTGAAGTTCTTATAATCTATCGGGCACTAAATAAAAGAGAAAAGGGAGGATGGACTGTCATTCTGAATTTTCTTGGTTTTATGCTTTTGTAAAGCAGAAGTTAATTTGCTTGTCAAAACAGGGAACTTATTTAGAGATTTGTGTTTTAATTTTAATCTTCTCAAGAAATAAGTTTTGAATATTTTTCCAAGGTTGAATTTGGATCTAAGGGAATAGGAAGAGATACTTGCTACACAGCCAAGAGTATGGTAACTTCTAGAAAATTCTTGGAGATATACGTGAAGGTGATGCAGCACTCTTAAGCTATACTTGTGTTTATAGTATTACAATGGTTTTGCGTAAACTACTAAATTAATTCATTTTGTTCTATTTAAGAAATACACAATTTTAATTTACATAAGAAGTTTATAATCTTTTTTGACCCTGTGTTGCTGTCTTCTCTGGTTTCAAAGAAATACATTATTGGAAAAATGACAGCAGTGGAAATTTCTTTGCCAAAATACAGCCTTCAATGTTGCTGGGCACAGATAGCCATTTCACTGTTGTGCCAGATGTAGGATTCTCTGTCAAGCTCCTGCTATGTGGAAGCAAGCAAATAAATAAGATGTCTGTAAATAGTTCTCTTGTTTCTAATGCTCAAATAGTTTTTTGCTCTAGAAATTATTTGCCTTACAAGGAATGTGGAGTATGTTACACAAGACATATGATTATGTCTTTTTAGATTAGATACTAGAAAAAAATTCTTTACAGTGAGGGTGGTGAGGCACTGCAACAGGTTGCTCAGAGAAGCTGTGGATGCCCCATCCCTGGAAGTCTTCAAGGCCAGGCTGGATGGGGCTTTGAGCAACCTGGTCTGGTGGGAGGTGTCCCTGCCCGTGGCAGGGGGTTGGAACTACATGATCTTTAAGGTTCCTTCCAACCCAAACCATTCTATGATTCTATGATTAGAAGTACTTAATTAATGTTCTGAAAATATTAATTTTATCCTGAGACTCAAGCATACAGATTTTAGAAAAATAATTGATGTGTATTTTAAGGACCAAAGTTTTAATTGTACTATTTGCAGGAGGAAGGGTGAAGAGCTTTTCTATGAAGAGTTGCATTACCCTTGCTTTCCGAAGGAGGGTTATCTTTGTACCATGAATATCTTTCTTTTGTTCCCATCAAAGTTTGTCCAAATTTGACCAAGTTTTCATGCCATAGGGAATTATGATATATTTAGAGTTGCTTGAACTGTGTAGCTGGATTCCCGGAGCTACTGATGCGAGTAGGACCACTTGAATATAGGAAAGACAGTGAAAGAATAGAGAAATCACGTAAGTCAATATGAGAACAGCTGAGATCTGGTAGGCAGTGAGTTTCATATGAAAAGATGTAAGGATTGGAGACAACGATTAGCTGAGCAACAAGAAAACTGGAATGAACAGCTGTAAATGTGGTAGAGGATAGAAGTTGGATAGGAGAGGTATGGAGGTTTCATTTGTTTGGTTTCTTTTGTTTAGGAGGTGAGATGGCTGGTGAAACAGAAATATAGTTTAAGCAAAGATTATGGTTAAACTGAAAGGCATCTACCTACAAGTACTCAGTCTTTTCTGCATCTGGAATGGAATTTGAAATGTCCAAATATGAGTAAAATCTTTGGCAATGTGTATCTTGTGATCCTTTTTTCTAATGTATGTCCTCAGGAAGGTTGAACTGCAATTGCTGTCTATAAATCTCATTTGTCATCTTTTTTTGAAAAACTGTGAACGTGTCTTCCTAGTTTTTCATAAAATAGCCATCTAAAAAATAAATATCATGTAACTTCACATTGATGTACACAAGAGTTGTCAAAAGGGTCAGAAATTAGATGAAGATATTTTGCCACATGCAGGCTAAACCTGTTACCAACTGTTTTCCTTCATACCATTTATGCTTGTTTCCTGCATAAAGATTAATATATCTGTAGGCCTACCAACACAAATGTGTGCATGTGCATGTACACACACAAACAAAACTCTTAAAATATCTAATGGTTTTTTTCCTCTTGTTCAGTGCAGTTAAGCAGCAGTGCCAAATTGACATTAACCAGGTTACCTATACCATCAGTTTGAGAGTTTACTTTTTTTTTCTTCTGGCTTCATATTTTATCTGTGTCTGAGAAGGAAAAAAAAACCACTTTCTTAGCACTTCATGGTGCATTTGTCATCCAAATTTCCAACCACAGATTTGAACTTTTCTGAGGAAACTACGAACATGCTACTATTTTCAGAAAAAAATATGTAATCAAGTACAATAATAAATGACATGTATTATCTGCTGAGCTATATTAGCCACATTTTTTTTTCCAAGAGTAGCACTTCATGAAATCTAAGACTAGTTCCACTGGAATTGTGCCTAAATTTTTTACAGTTTAATAATGTACAGACCTCCTTTACAAATTATATTTTTATAACTCTTTGAAAGGGTTCTGAAGATTCATTAAGCAGTTTAACCCAGTATTTATTAGTAAGCAAACCTCACCCTTTCAGTTCAAAGAATTTACTGGTTTCGGTTATCACTAATTCTTAGTCTTTTGGATGGACCTTATTTTTATTATGTCATAGTTAACATAATAAAATCAGTCAGCTGTCCATGTCTGAGTATTCCAGCAGCAGATTGTTCTTGTATACTCAACTGTAATACCAAGACTTTGAGGTTTGGCAGCAGGATAGCCTGTGTCATGAACATATATTTTGCTGCTTGAGTAAAATCTGCTCCAATTCTGTTATGCTGAAAGCATTCAAAGTACACAGGTAAAATTACAGAAATACAGGTACAAATTCACTTTAGTTTGGTATGTATATTCACTTGTACTGCATGCATACTGAATCATGCTCTTGCTCAGAGCTGGACAGGCCTTTTGCTTTGGAGGGTTTGTGGGCTGCCTGAATTGTGGGCTTGGATGTCTGTACTGGTAGCACGCAGGAGCAAATTGATGTATTTCAGTGCAGACAGATACAGAAGTGAGAAGGGTTTGGACAAGAGTCTGTGGTAGAACCGTATTTGTGGCAGGCTGGGACTTGAGAATAAACTTCTGGTTTGTGGTGGAAAAATTGGTTAATGTAACTAGAAATGAAAATGATTTAGGCATGAAAGAGGACAAGAAACCAGGAGGCAAGAGAGAGCTGGAATTTAGTTGGATGGGGTTGCTGAGGTTGATGATCTGACGCTGAAATACTAGAACTGGTTAAGTAAAGAATGATCTGAGAGGTCTGAAGAACAGAAAAAGCACTCAAGCAGAGCAAATCTAGCACTCGCTGGGCAGAGAAGTACAAACAGTGGACTAGAAATGAAAAATTGCATGGCTGAGGGAGGGTGCAGGGCAGGCGGGCAGACAGCTGAGACGAGTCTGCATGGTGATGGTAGGAGATGCTGAGTATGAAGCTTGGGAAGGATGTGAGAAGCTGGAATCATAAGCAGCATGAGCTACTGAGCTTCTGAGAGTGGTTTTAACAGTTCCAGGTGCTACCTCCTCTGAATGATTGCCTTGAGATTCTGTATTATGAAAGTGTTTTGTTTTTTATTTTTTCATGAAATGAAATAGATGGCAGATCTAAGTCCAGTATAGAAAGCATGTTTCCGAGGTGTAAAATGGTAATAATAACAGTACTATTCCATCCCAAAGGAACATTGTGAAATTTTCTAATATTTGTAAAGCACACTGACCCTGTCATGATTTTTACTCTAAAAAAAAAATTGAGTGAAAATAAAGAAGGCCTTTGTGAACGCGAGTAGTTAACACTTTTACAACACTAAACAGAATAAAATGTTGCATAGATACTATAAAACCCAATTTTTTAATGGGCTGGATTGCTCCTTATTGAGAACTTGGTGGTAAGAATGGGTAATTTTTGGGGGTATGAATGGAACAAAAAGCAGATCAAGAGAATTGAGTTCAATATATTGCCAGCTTTGGGTTGAGAAAACCAGGTGCAAATAATTTGTGACAGCAAGAAATTCTATGTGAGCATTAGTTGTTGGAGAAGGAGTTGACTGTGCAGTATTCTATTAGGATAAAAATGGGCAAACTGAAATAGATTTATTTATCCATGCTTGCCTGAGGAAAAGCGGCTGTGTGCTGTGTTAAAGAGTTTAGGTAGAGGTGAGTTATTCCTAAATGGTGGAGAAAATGATCCCTAAATCGACTGAAATAATGTCAGGTTAAAAGGTCGTATGTGTTAAATTGCACTTCCCTGTGTATTTTTCTTGTCCCTAAGCTTTTTGTCTTTCTTTTGAGGGTTAAAGAGATGGTTAAAATACATACGATCTCTGTACCTGAGTACATAATACTGTTTCAGCTCTTTATGTTTTCATGTGTTTTGTGGGGTAAATGCCTGGTGCAGTACACCCCACAGTCTTTTTTTTTTTTCCCCTCCAGTCATATAGCTCCATTATTGGAGTTTCTTCCTGGCATATATACTTTGGTATCCTCCCAAGGAATAGTAGGTGTAGCTGCAATTTTTATTTCTGTAAAATACTGTAAAAGACTGTAAAGACGCTGCATAGACAGACACCTGTGAAACGGGGCTTGTGGGGTCAGTGTGTTGTGCAGCCATTTAACAGCCAGCATGACCCTGAGTAACGTTGTTGTCTGTACTAATGCAATGTGACTGGTTGCTCAGATCCTGTATGCTGAGGATGGGTAACAAGCTTATTGTATGGAGATGGCCAGATTTCATTAAGTTGGAAAAAATGTTTAGGCACATAGAATTGCTTATGTCCATTAACATCGGTTAAACGAGCACCAGTTAAAATGGGTAGCAAATTAAAAATAAAAAAGAATGAAAATTAAATCTTCCCAAATTTTAAAGTTCCTAAATTGGGGAGATTAAATTTGTTTATATTAAGTATTTTTTATTGGCTTAGGAACTATAAGCTTTTTGTGGAGAACTAGATTTTTATGAATGCCTTTTAAACATCTGTTTTATGTGATCTTGCCATTTTCTTTTTTTCTTGAAAAACATTAATACCCTTTTTGTAGTAGAGACCCCAGAAATGTGATTAAATCTTTGACAGGCATGAGTCATAGGTTGATCTTTTTTTTTTTTTTTTTAAATTGCACAAAAGCTTAAATATCAGCCCAGTTTTTCTGCTGCTGATCTTAAAAGTAATTTAAGGTAGATGGCAGAATGCAAGCATTTTTTTTTAAGGCTTCTAAGTGAGTACAGTATATTTCCAGCTCATCGGCTTGATTTTCGGATTGGCATTGTCAGACAATGAACACCTTCCTCTCCCTATTGGGTATCTGCAGTTACATATCACTTTAAGATTAATTGTCCTGTGATGTGTATCTCAACCCTAAGGCACTTGCCTTTTTGTTGTGATATTTCATATTATTTAGTCTCCTTTGCTATTAAAATATAAAATAGATCCCCTACCTCTTGTCCCAGTTCTGGTGTTTTACAATCACTGCCACTTGTTTTGTAGCTCGCCCTTAACTAACTCGTATATCTGCTTCTCATTGTGTTGAGATTGGGATATTGTTTAAATAATTGAAATTTTAAAATAACTGATTAACGATCGCAGGTAATATCGTGGGGAGCACTTTAGAATAATTATTGGTGTTATTTCAGCACTTTTGACATCATTCCTTATTTGGAATTTTCTTAAGAATTTGGAAGGTGATTCGTTCTCTCCCTCCTTATCCATCAGTTCTTCACTAGGGTAGGTAGTTTCATTTTACAATAAAACAAGACAGGTAGACTAGGAGTAGGAGCTTGGGGAAGTTTGTTTAATAGATGGAGGTACATACCATGAAGAAGCAGATTCTCTATAGAGTCAAACCTGAAGCTTTTCTATGTTCCAGTCATATTGCATATCTAGAGGACTGTGCAAGTCAGCAGTGAAAGGGAGCTATGATTTCTTCCCTTGATATACATTTATCTGTAAGGTGGGAGCGCGTTCTGGTCCAGTGGGATCCAGAGGTTGGAGTTTAAGGAAGATGCTTTTCTTGATGCAGAAATAAGAAACACTTAAGTCTTACTATTTGCATTATTGATTCCTGTCTATCTGAATCACTGTACTGGGTTGTCTTGTGCAAAATAAGTGTGATACCTCTTAAATGTGTAAAAGTACTGTCATTTGAGTGTATGACTTTGTTATAATATTATATTCATGCTACAATTGTGATGACATCAGATTTTCAACTAGAAAGTGTTGGAGGTACATCTGTTTTCAAAAGGAGATGCAGACTACCTTTCAGACTACAGTTTGGTACCTAGGATTTTAGTTTCTGCTGGTGTTAGTGTCATTTCCAGTTATGTGCATTCGCCTTCATCGATATTGCTGTGCTAGTGTAATGCGTATGTGATACATCATGAGACACTATTTTTTAATATATACTGTGAAGTAAAACTAGTTGAACATCAAAAATTTAAGCTACTGTCATCGTAAATATTATGAGTTGTCTTGTGGCAGTCAATTTATTGTATTTCTATGGTTTAGATCCAGAATGAACATCTTCTTTCGAATAAAATTCAGTTTGGCAACACAGCCACTGAGTAGTCTAAACGTATTGGGGAGAACTTTTACAAACATTAAACTTGGTCTTTTTTCTGTATGTTAGTCATTTCTGTGCATTCCTTTATGTAATAAATACCTGCAAAGGAAAGTTATAAGAAAATATTTATTACTCTGAAAGCATGTGTGTTATTACATTTGAGATTCTTCAAGAACAGTTCATGCTGCAAGGACAAATTTAAGGGCTATTGCATTCTCAGGGTCAGCACCAAAACTGTTGTTATCAACCAGGTAACTCTGGTTATTTCTCTTTTTGTTTTGTTTTGGTTTTTTTTGTACTCCTAATTAATGATAACGTCATCTTAGCGATGAGTTTGCAGTAGCTTCTTTAGGTTATAGCAGGTAAAATATGGATGAGGAAATTAATTTTATATCTGCATTATTTAGTGATGCAAGAGTGAACATCTACAGCTGTGTTCTTGAAGCAATTACGAAGTTTCATTTATGCAGTTTCATGGTTGATTCAACCAGATGAAAAATTATGCTATTGCCAGCAGGGATGGCGATGCATTCCCTCCCTCTTCCCCTGGTGCTAGCACTTGTATTTATGTTGCCACAGGCTAAGCTGGATCAGCCTTACCTGGCTGAAATCTAACACAGGAAGAAAAATAAATAAATACAAAGAGAGTAATTTTCTACTGGGTTAGTTCCAGACTTATGGTAAGAGATACCGGACTCTCAGAGTTTCCAGACTCTTAGAGATAAGTATCTCAAACCCTTTAAAAGAAAGGATAGTGTATTTCTGAAGATCAAACTTGATTTGAACATGGAAACAGTGAGATGCAATCACACTGCTATCTTGTAATTTATATGAAATGTATTTCTTAACTGGAATCACTGTCCTACAGCATGAAGCAAGATTGTTCCAGTGTGATCTCAGCTATGGGTAGCTCGCAAGAATGGATTTAGAAACTTGATGAGTAGGAGCATTTTGTCCTTCAACAAACTGCTGTATGCAAAGCATAGGAGTTTTATCATTATATTTCACTATCCTATATGTTTGCAGTTGATGTAGTCGTTAGTGTAGCTAGTTAAAACCAAAGAGGTTTTGGAAACACAAAGTACATACTCCCCTTCATGCACTACTTGTTATAAAGGTATTTACATTATGCTTTGAAGTGTTTGGAGGATGTTGTGGATTGCTTACGAGGCTGATGAGAATCTGTTCCAAAGTTTGACTGTTGATTACATAATGGTTGTAGTAGTTTTAATTTAGTGAGAGAAGATAGGTGTATCTTCCTCTTTTTCTGTCTTCTGTCTCACAGCATATAGATATCACCATTTTAGTCTAGCTGCTCTTCTGTCTTATTTTAATGGCTGCCAAAATACTAATGTTATAAACCAAATGATTATTTGGCATCTTTTACCGTTGTCTCTGTGCATAAACATACTGCAGCAAAGAGGTATGCTAAATGATGGCTGAATTTTATGGCTATGTAGAGCAAATGTTATGCATGACCTAGGTCCTACACCTCCGGATTTTTTTCTCTTTTGGCAGACCTTCTACCATTTCTTCTGTCCTTGCCAGCAACAGTCTAGGCTAAGCTGCTCGAGTTATGCTCCATATGAATTCTTTTTCCTTCTACATCTGACAGTTCTGCCTCTTAGCCATTTCCAAGACTTTATGCGCACCTCTTCTGTATTTCCTGTGTTTCAAGATTTACATTTGGATTGAAATCTGATCTCTGACGCTGTTTTGTAGCGAGAGCAGGAAGGAAGCTTGCATTACCCTTGTGGGAGGAGATGTCCTCGCCTCCAAGCGTGTGCAGAGCATTCTCACAAGTGTTTTTTTGTTATGCTTTCTCCTATTGCGCAAGTGTATAAATAATTAGACTAAAAGACGAACTAGACTAAAGACTAAAAGCTCTAACACTTGCAAGAGTGAGTCCTCTGAGATAAAAAAATACGTAAATAGAAATGGAATATGCCTATTTCCATTCTCAGTTAAATAATGCACTCAGTATTGCTCCCCTGTGGGAACAGTTCTGCATCCTGTACTACCTATGGTAACTCTGAAGCAGTTAATACTCCCCGAGAGTCCTACAAGAGTGGTGATGAAGGCTGAGTTAATTGTGCTATTTGTACATGCACAGTGTTACTCATTTGGATCATGAATCTTTGACTTGTATCTTTGTGGAAATCCTTGTTTTGTTCTGTATGCTTTCTCTAATATTTTCACAGAAGACCAGCATTTGGTTTTTTTTGACTCACAGGTGGCATACCAGCTTTTTTGAGCATAGGTAAACCTGTGTCTTTCATACTTGAAAACCTGATTTTTGCACAAAGGAGGTTTTCAACCTTAATTTTTGGATCTGTGTTGTGTTTACATTTTCCTTATTATGGCATTTGCAACTGAAGTCCTTTTTTATTTAATTTTCAAACTGAAAACTGTAAGATTTTAATATATGTTTATTTAGTAGGGTTTAATTTGCAACTTCGGAAGGGCTTTAATGGAAGAAGTCTTGAAAGCGTGTAGTATAGATGACCAATTCTTGTCTTGTTGCAAATGTATGATAATAAAACTTTTGCAAAGATCCTTAATATTTTTTGGAGGAAAATGTTAATGAATCAAACAAGTGTTTAGAAAATTATACTCAGAAATTTAAAATTTGTACTTATTTTCTGTCATTATAAGTCCAATATCAGTGAATAATATGTGGAATATTGTCCTAGGTGAATTCCACATGCTATAATTTTGAGTAAAATAAGTTTAATTTGCAAGCATCGTTGATTTGAAATTTGACTTTTTGTTTTAAAAGGTGCAGAAGATGAAACAAGCTCAGTAATGCAATATCCAACACAGTATATTAATCAAGATCCTTATTTACATCAAGATGATGAGCAGCAGCAAGGTTGGGTTTCTTGGGCTTGGTCTTTTGTTCCTGCTATTGTGAGTTACGACGATGAAGAGAACGATTCTAGTGGAACTAGTGATGGAACGACACTACATCAGCAGAAATCTCAGTCCCTCAAGGATCCAATTATTTCAATTGGGTTTTACTGTACAAAGGCAACAGTGACTTTTAAGGTAAGTATTTCTCTGTGTTGCATAGGATTTATTTGTCTTGTTGAGAAAGTGCTTAAAGATTATCTGCATGCTTGTCTACTGTTTTATTTGAGAGAGGAAATATTACAGTAATGAATAACAAAAAGTGTAGAAGTTGAAAGTTCCTCTTCCATCATAATGTATTGTTAATTACAGTGTGAGGTGGTTTTGCTATTTGAGGTGGAATTTGCATACGGACATATTAATTTTAAATGATTTACTTAAATTAATATTTTTTGATGGGAGAAAAAGCTTAAAAGTTTTTCTGTGGATGTTTATTCCAGTATTCTGAATTAGAAAAATACTTTTTACAGGTGCCAGACTATATACACATAGAATTGCTTGCACAACTATAATAGAAAGTGGCTCTTAATTTTGTAATTAAACATATATTAGATCAAGACAAGAACTCTTTGGAATAGGAACTAATACTATTTCTATGAGCAGCAGAATAACTAAGGTTGTGGTTTTTTTTTTTTTTATGACTTTCAGCCTTTTGCATGAACTGCAGTACTTTGATAGAATCATAGAATAGTTTGGGTTGGAAGGCAACTTTAAAGGTCACCTAGTCCGATCCCCCTGCAATGATCTTCAACTAGATCAGATTGCACAGAGCCCCATCCAACCTGACCTTGAATGTTTCCAAGGAATGGTGCATCTACCACAGAGTCACAGAATGGTAGGCATTGGAAGGGACCTCTGGAGACCATCTAGTCCAACGCCCCCAGCAAAGCAGGTTCACCTAGAGCAGGCTGGACAGGAACGCATCCAGGCGGGTTTTGAAAATCTCCAGAGAAGGAGACTCCACAACCTTTCTGGGCAGCCTGGTCCAGTGCTCTGGCACTCTCAAAGAAGTTTTTCCTCATGTTGAGATGGAATTTCCTGTGTTCCTGTTTGTGCCTGTTGCCCATTATTCTGTCACTGGGCACCACCTCTCTAGGCAACCTGTTCCAGTGTTTCACCCCGCTCATTATAAAAAAAACCAACAACTTGTATCTAGTCTATATATCTGCCTGACCTAGGTGCAGGACCCTGCACTCAGCCTTGTTGAACCTGATGAGGTTCTCATGGGCCCACTTCTTGAGCTTGACCAGGTTCTTCTGGATGGTGTCCTGTCTCTCAGGCCTAGCAACTGCCCCACTCAGCTTAGTGTCATCTGCAAACTTGCTGAGGGTGCCCTCAACCCCACTGTCTGTGTCATTGATGAAGATATTAAACGGCACTGGTCCCAGTACAGATCCCTGAGGGACACCACTTGTCACTGATCTCCACCTGTACATAGAGCCATTGACCACTACCCTCTGGATGTGGTCATCCAACCAATTCCTCATCCATTGAACAGTCCACCCATCAAATCCATATGTCTCCAATGTAGAGAGAAGGATGTTGTGTGGGGTTGTGTTGAAGGCCTTATGGCAGTCCAGGTAGACGACATCCATAGCTTTTTCCTTGTCCACTGATGTAGTCACTCCATCATAGAAGGCCACGAGGTTGGTCAGGCAGGACTTGCCTTTGGTGAACCCATGCAGGCTGTCTCAAGTCATCTCCTTGTCTGCCCTGTGCCTTGGCATAGCTTTTAGGAGGGTCTGTTCTATGATCTTCATAACCCTTGTACAATGTTTATGGGCCTGATTATACACTCAATACCACCAGCAGCTCCCTTTTCTGCCTGTTTGGTCTGTTATTTGGGCACAAGAGAGTGTTTTGAATGGCTTCATGATTTCTTTCTCTTAGCTTTTTTAGTTTGGTGGCATAGCAGAGAATGTAGCTGCTCAGCAACTGACAGAAAGGTTGAGACAAGTAACTTTCACAGGCATTCTATGGGGAGGTTAATGTTTTAAGCCTTCAGTCTCCTGGCAAATTTGATTGCAAAATCTGAGGACATAAAGCATCAACAGCCATTCAGTCATGTTCTTTTGTGTCAATCTGCTTTAGCCTTCATTTAAAAAAACCCAACAAACAGGCTAAAAATAAATAATGGATTTTTTTTTCTTCCTCCTTTAATTATATCCCTGGGACACCGCTTAAAAAAGCTGAACAACCAACCAAATCTCAAATTTCTCAATTATCATCACTCAGCATCCTCTTTCTTTTGTGCCTTGCCATACAGTAGTAATTCTGTGTCCTCTTTCCTCACATGAGAAAACTCATTAAAAAGAATATGAAAGTTTCTTTTGAACAAGATTTGCTGGATTGTCCTTTCCTAGTGCTTCCTTGGGAAGCTTACACGTTTTATATTAGGAAGTGATAAAAACTACTTAAAATGTAACATCTTGCATTCTATAAATTTTAAATTTGAAGTGATGTATGATACTAATATGGTGACGGTTAGGAGGAAAACAGAATTCATTGTTCTGCTTGCATGCAAAGAATGTATGGAATTAATTTGTGGTTCATATTTTGGTTAAAAAATAAGGTCAAGTTTCTGCATTAGCATTCTGAACAGTTGATATCATTCCAACTAAAAATCATGCCAAATTAAATGTAGCATTTTCTAATAATTGTGAAAATTATTCTTGTAATGTCTGAGTTCTTTTAATCAATTAATTGCTTTTCCTCTACTATAATTGCACACAGCTGAAGGGTGATCAGTGATTTTTTTTAATCCAATTTTCTTGGACATTTGGATTACAAAATTTTAATTTGAAACCACATCCATGTGTATCCACTCTTGAAAATAATGAGAGTTTATGGATATTTTTATAAAAAATTAGAATTTGAACTATTTAAGTTGCCTAACATAAACAAATGTAAGTATTTTTCTTAATGCAAAACACAACACCTTCATTATTTTGTGCCTCTTTTCTCCTTTTTCTTAGCTGCAGGTTATGTTCTTTTTAACATGTGCATATGTGTTTCACCAATTTAAATTTTTATATCAAAATCATGCAAGAAAGCAATTGAGAGAAACATGCACTTATATGACAATCAGAATGTTTCTCTAAGATTATCATGCTGTTTGCTGGGAAGAATAAATAATGATTTATGGATTTTTACAGCAATTTCTAAGCTCATTTGATACTATGTTAATAATGCAGCTGTGTATCTGTTTCATCTTTTCACATAGTTTCTCTTTAGATAAGCAAACTAAAAATACTATAGTGGATTTAAGACTTTCTGTTATGGCATACTTCAACCAGAAGTTGAATATGAGAAGTTCTTGTATGGATAATGTGTTACAGCTGTTTAACTGCACCTGTTTCCTGCTTGTTAATAAATTTTAGCTCATAATTTAATTTGTCTTCATCAGTTCTGTATATTAATGACATTACTGCTGTTTAATACTGATATTGACTTCTATAAGGTGTTTATCCTGTTGTTTCATAGCTCACTGAAATGCAAGCTGAAAGTAGTTATTACAGCCCTCAGAAAGTAAAATCCAAAGAAGTTATATGCTGGGAACAAGAAGGAACCACAGTTGAGGTAATTTTCCATTGACAGGGTTGGTTTTTTATTCATTATAAATACTGTAGTAAATAGTTACTAATAAAATATTTTGAAATTATTTCATTACTGATTGATTGTGTTCTGCTATATTGGATGTGTTTATTGTAATAATCATGTAGACAGAAATTCTCTAAATTTCTAATGTTCTAGTGATCAGACTTTAAAGTAATCCCTTCCTTCTGAGTACACTGTTTGATTATCTTGCTAGTTACTAAAGCTCTAAATATATAAACCTCAACATATTTCGGTTCACTTTTCTGTATATTATCTAATTTTCATGGAGTAGAATTCTTCAAAATATCACTTTCTGTTTTTCTTCACTAGGTCCTTATGAAAGGGGAACATTTCTTTGATTGCCAAATAGGCTTTGTTGGTTGCCAAGCTATGTGCCTTAAAGGAATTATGGGAATTAAAGACTTTGAAGAGAACATGAATAGGAGTGAAGAAGTGAGTATATTGAAATAGCAGCTGACTTGCTGAAGAAGCAATATGTTTTAGAATCATCATAGAATACTTTGGGTTGGAAGGAGCCTTTAAATGTCATCTAGTCCAACCTCCATTACCCCTTGTCCTATCTTAACAGGCCCTGTTAAAAAGTTTGGAGGGAGTGGGCAGGAACTTCAGCATTGTTTGAATAAAGTTATTTTAGTTTTCTTATCTTCATTAATAATGAAATATGCTCTTGAGGGTTGCTACCGTGTCATTAGTGTGTTATGACAGAACCGAAACTGCTGTTAACTTGACTGTGATTTTTTTTTTTTTTTTTTTTCCCTTGCCGCCTTATTATTTTCTGCTACCTCGTGAAGGAGGCCTACTTCTTTAATTGCGGAGAAAATCTGAGTGCAAAAGGGATGACATACCTTACGAATTCACTGTTTGATTACAGAAGTCCAGAAAATAATAGCATTCGTGCAGAATTTATATTGGATGCAGCTCATCATAAGGTCAGAGAATTACATTTTTCTTAGAAAAAAAATTCTAATGCTCTCTAATGGATTTCTAATTATTTTTTAGATCTGCGTACTATTAGAGGACTGATTTTCATTACTTTGTCATGTTTAACTGAGTCTTACTTTGCAGATGGCCAAAAGAAAGTAAACCTGTTTGTGTTTAAAAACAAAAGCAAACCAAAAACATGTCCAAAAGAAACCTCAAATCCCCTCCTGCCCCAAAAGCTGAATTTGTGTCATAGTTTCTAAAAGCATTAGCTACAGAATACCTGCAGAGAAAAAATAGAGATATGAGAGAATGCTTGCAAAAGGTCAAACTTTACCAGCACATACTTCTTTAAACCCAACCAGGAAGTAGTTCGAGGTCTTCAAACTAAGAACTGCTCTCTTGGAAACTGGATCTTGGGCAATGTTAATTTTATTGTCTTCGTGCTATATTTGTCTACTTAGGGGAAGTCTTGCTAATTCTGCCTTTGGTAGAGACAAATTTTCAGTCACCTATAGTCTCTGTTTTGTACATTGTGCAATAAAACTTTATTGCCTGGCTGTCTGCAGTTACTAAAGACTGGATGTGGTGACCAAGGTGGTCCCTTCCAGGTGTGTTCATAGGTGGAGTTCTATGCTCTGTGTTTATTGTACAGGTAAGCAATGCCCCATTTTATATATATCTAATTTCTTTAAAATTTTAATATTTTCACCTTTTTGGTACTACTGATGAAGTGTAATGCTGGAGAATCTCATTAAAAAAAAAAGAAATTAATTAGTGAAATCACAAAGTCCTTATACACATTCAAACATTTCCCATAGTGTGTTTTAGTTTTAAGCTTTACTCTTTCCTTGGCCTGTCTTCGATGCTTTTATGATTTGCCTATATTTTGGCTAGAGGGGAAGCAATCTTGCTGTGTAATAAGGGATTATATAATATATAAATCTTAATGATGGTGTAAGTCCTAATAGGTTTCCTACTGTTTAAAGATAAAACTGCAATATTCCTTCAATAAAAAAAAGTTAGAATGAATGATCTTGAGTTTTCAGTGTATTTAGTTAGGCAGCTCTGTTGGATGCAAAAGGTCAAGTGAAGAATATTTACTCCATTAAAGGTACTAATTAACTAGATGTTATTGATGAATTGGTCAGCGTGTCCACTGGAATTATGGATGTGCCTTTGTGTGGCCTCAAATAGAAGTTACATTACCTATTGGAAAGGTGAATTCTTCGGGATAACCTCTGTCCTTTGTTTTGATAAGCTTTTCCGTGTGTTGATGCACAAATCCAAACATGGATATATCTCTCTCATACCAACCTATCAGTTGGTAATCTCAAGATTCTTTCCTAATACAATGTTTTCTTTGTTTGCTTTGCTTTGTTGGTAGGAGACATACACAGAGATAGCCGGAATGCAGAGGTTTGGGGCTTTCTACATGGATTACTTGTACACAATGGAAAGCAACAGTGGCAAAGGTACCTTTTTTTCTTTGTTTACCTTGTTAAATAATAGAAACAAAGACTTTTCATGCCCAGCTGGTCCTTGACCAACTGTCCTCCAACTTACCTTAGATTTAGCGTCAGGTTCATCGTTAAAATGTTTTCATCTTCATTGATGTGTTTGAGATTAGCTGTTTTGGTTAGCTGTTGATTGTTGGTGTTCTTTTTTTTCCTGCATAAGTAATCACAATGACATCTTTCATAGTCAGTCACTAAACTGAAAATAATTCTCTTGTAGCAGTGGTGAAGTTCATAAAGCTTTTTTTTTTTTCCGATGATGTCTTTTTTTTTTTAAATGTTGTTGTCATTATTGATTTGGGGGGGGGGGGAAAATTTTTTGAAAAACTTCAGTTGAAGAATGAAGTCAGTCATCTACTTGGTGTTGAAGTTGAAAAGCACTGTCATTTTTTCCTGTGAAGAAAAGTGCAAGAATGAGAGATAGTGTGGAGAATTAATTGTTAAATATACATATTGGAACAATTTTGCGAGCAAATATTAGCCTAAACCGTGCACACATAGATATGGGCGAATTCTAAGTAATTTTTGAGATTCCTATCAATTATTTTCTAAATTTGAGAAAACACAGTGGATTCAGTGCAGTAAGCATATCTACTTTTGTGAGTGTCACAAAAGCAAGGATAAAGGAGTTAGTGTCAGCAAGTAATATGTATATATTTTTATACAGATATTCTTATCATGAATTTCAATGTGATTTCCCCCCACCCCTGGTAAGATTGTCATCTGCAGCTGCTGTTCTGCAGTTTAATTGCCTAAATAATGTTTTCTTCCCCACCTGTGTATTTATTATCATGAATACTATTTCTGTGGGCAGCTGTTGGGAACACCCTGCTATTTTGTGACTGAATGTTTATCTGTCATTGCTACCTAGTCCAACTCATCTGGGGTGTTTTGCATGGTTTTGTTTCTGTGTAAGAGAAGTCTCAACTCCTAATGTTTTGGGGTTTTTTGTGTTTGTTTTGTTTTTTTTTTTTTTTCCCTGGACTTGTTGGACATTAAGTATATAATGTCCTGCTTTAGCAGGGGAGTTGGACTAGATGATCTCTAGAGGTCCCTTCTAACTCTGACAATTTTGTGATTCTGTGATATAAGGACTAGGAAAGAAAAACTTCCAGTTTGGTTAGAGGGTGGATCATGCAAAGCTTATAAAAAGAAATAAATGATGCTATTTCCTTTGACAGTAGAGGGATACACTAGGTAATTTAACAGCTCTTTCTTGGCCCTGAGTCTTTCCTCTCTGTACCGTGAGTGTGACGTGAAGCTGAGAAAATGTATGTCAAGTCAAGCTTCTACTACATGTCTAAGTGAAGAAATAATTGTTTAATTGCATGCAGGACATTTATATAGAGAAGTTTTACCTAGGGTAAGCCTTATCTCCTTTTTGAATTTTGGTATGGTATGCTGCTTGGATTCCTGTTGAGCCTTGCTGTGTGTTTTTATTTCAGTAGTACTTCTCTAATTTCAGCTACCTGACTACATAAAAGAATGAATAGAGTAATTAATTTTTAAGTTAATGCTTTAAATGGGCGTTACAGCTCTAGAATGAAGAACTTAAAACCTTAAATTTTCAAATAGTTTTGTTCCTCAGAAAAGCAAATATGACATTTTCTGCCAGCTATTTTCTAGCTTATTTTTCTATATTGTGAGTCAAGTATGTAATTATTAAATAGAACGTGATCAAGGAAGTGTAAATTATTTCATTTGAAATGAAGATATAAATACCTCAAGATTTTGAAAACAATATAAATCTTGATGCATTTTAAAAATATGATATTTATATGAAAGTATTTAAGTAAAAGTTTGTTTTACTACTTTTTGTTTTGACATTAAGTATGTTTTTATTTACAATCAGTGCACACCACCTTCCCCTAAAAAACTTAACTCAACTTAAGTTACAGGAGGCTGTTACTGTGATTGTAAGATTTTTATCTGTCAAAGCAATTTTGGTTTGACACCTTCTTTGCCCCTTTAACCTTTTCCGAAGCCTATACGATTACTGATTAAACCGCAAGTGCCTCATGGATAACATTAACCCCAGGAGTTTCACCTGTCACTTACAGAAGTACATTAATCACTTCTAGTATTTTGAATGAAAACAAGATAGATAGTCATGCACAGTAGTTTTATTTTGAAATTCTGCCTGTCCTTCCCTCTCAGCTTTACTTTTCTACTTTTTGTGTTGTATATCAATACAAAATAGTAATTTCCCTGAAACATTGTATAGGCTGTCAGTTCCTCATTACTGATTTTGCATGACCTACAGACTTAATGGGGTGTATTTTTGAAGTTATATTTTGTTTATAATGTGTGCCTGTCTATTTTGGTGGCAAGTTTATTATGCAGCACCCTCATTTTAAGGTGGGTTTGTTGGTTTTTTTTTTTTTTGTCAGAATTAGACTTCTGGTTTATGGAGAACTGAATACTCCGTGATCAGAAATTATTTTGCTTTATGCATCTGTGAAGTTTCAAAAGTAACCTGTGATCGGCTACTTCTGTAGAAGCAACAGATTTTCTATCACATTCTCTTTGCCTTTAGTTAGAATTTCATGGAACTATTCCAGAAAGTGGTTTCTGTAAATGCTGTCACTTCAATATATTATTCATATACATGGAATATATACTAATGAATTTGTTTTTTTCTTTTTAAAAAAGTTAGGCTGTTATTGTTTCTAAAGGCCCTTGACATTTTTTATGTGAGGTTATGGTTTTTTACACTTCTTAGTAGGGTTTATCTGAACTGGATACTGTGTAGAAATGGAAAGAAAAAAAATCTGTGTAAACTGCATATTAAATAAAGCACACCCTGACAGCAGGCCATATGCCTTCTTTGCTTCATCAGTGAATGGAAGGAAGGGTCAGTCTGGGTTATGACAATACAAGTGAGTGTGATTCTCATCACTGTTCTAGCCCGTGTACCAGCAGCTAGCATTTCAAGGGACCATATTTGCAGTGTCCTTGCAAGCACACCTTTTCCTTGATAATTTGGGATGGATATCTTTGTGGTAAACTGTAGAAAGTTTGGAACAGCATGGCTGTCGTTGGCACCTGGGGTTAAGTTGCCACAGAAGTTTGGAGACAGTTTGGACACTTTCAAAGACTCCCAGGCTTGAGAAAGGTGGCCAAAGTTGGTTCCCAAGTTGTGCTGTGCTTGGAGGTGAGGCAGAATCTTGCTGTTTGCTCTGCATTGAACAGAAGCAATGCTTGTTTAAACATGTTAAACTAGTCATGGTGTATTTATGTATTGAATTTACATTGTTGTATTTTCTGTATATTTATGTCTGTGATCGCAGGATTTGAAAGAAGAGTAGCTGATAAAAAATTTTACTATGTCCAGTTGTTTGGTGTAATTTGTTTCTATTTATAAAACTCCTTGTAGTTTCCGGGAATCAGCAAGACCTTTCTTCAGCAAAGAGTGAAGATTTTGGAAGCGTTCAGGAGATGTCTACAAAAAGCCTCATTGTGGGCCCACTCAATCTTCGATTGGATAGCAGTGCAGTACACCGGATAATGAAAATGATAGTTTGTGCTCTGGAACATGAATATGAGCCATACAGCAGAACCAAGCCAGGTTTGCCCCTGTTGCATATACTCAAATACACAGAATTAAACCAGACCAAGTTCAGTGCTCTTGAAGGTGCAAATTCCAAATAGTTAAACTCTAAATTTGTCAGGGGATTTTATGAGTCCAAAAAGCAAAATTCGGAATAAAGATAAATTAATCACAATATCCCCATCAGTGTTGGATATACCTCAATAATTTCAGACACTTTGGAGGCCATTTGTTTCAATCACAAGCCTCTTGTTAAGTAAGGAGGGCTTTTTTCATTGATAACTCTAGCTTAATGTTGGAGTCTTAGAGAAGAAAGCATCCCAGTTGGTTAATATTTATTAGTTTGAAATAATAGTTATACAGGATAAAAATGAATGGATACAGGCTATGGTACACTGTTAAGATGAGTTTCTGAAAAAGAGCTATACACATTTCAAAGTGAGGAAAATCCAGTTACAATTGCATTTAGCCTTAGGTAGAACCAGTGTGCAATAAAATTCCTAACTATTAAGAGGGGGGAATGCTTTCTAGTTTTCGCCTGTCCCTAGCCATTTCTGAAACAGCAACTGTGGGAGTTATTTTATATATTTTAGTCAAACATATGTAATCTTGATTTATTGTAGATATTATGGATGGAAATAGAACTATGCCAAGCTCAGAAGAAGTAGCATCATTGGAGGAATACATTCCCACTCGACTTACAACGTTCACTGTTCTTAAGTGTACAATTATAATCCCAGTGGCAGAATTCAATTTACTAGACCACTTGATGCCAATAATCATGGGTGAAAAGGTATGTATGCACAGATATTTATTCAGTTCTTTATATTGGCACGTGCTGTTTCTTACTGGGCTGTTATTCCATGTACCAGATGTATTACTGAGTTCCAAATGAGTTTGGTGCCCATGAACCTGCCCTTCAGATACCTAAGACAAGTGGTGTTCACAGTGACTAGCTAGACTTGTAAACTGAAGGTGTCATGTACTTGTAGGAAAAAAGAATTTGGAAGAAATAAGATTTTAAATCATCAAGCAGATTAAAAAGAAGTTGCTCTGACTTGAAGTTTTTTATGGAAACCTTTTGATCAGAAGAGTAAATTTTATCATTTTGCCATGCATGTCTTCCCAAACTTGAATAAGTCTGAAGTCTTTGAATACATAGGCTCGCTAGAGACTTCATAGATGTTAACAGCCAGCTTGCTCTGTACTAGTTCCGGCCAGGACACAAGCAGGACTCTGGCTGTTACTGAGCCAGACAGCTGAGTGACTAGCTCAGAGAGCCAGAAATGACATTTTCTAGCTTCTTTGATTTGTTTTATCTTCTGAATATATGTAGTAGAACTCCAACCAAAGAATCCTGTAGTGGTTGTATTCCTACAAGACTTCATCATCACACAAAGCTGAGGAACTGTACAGATGCATTAGTGTTTTGTAGTGAAGACTTGCAGTAGGTTTACCTCTTGTGGCAGAGTCTGGAAGGAATTTTATGGATAAGGGAAGAGACAGGAAGAAGAGGGGAGAAAAAAATATCAATTCTTGATTGGGTTCCATTTCTAGGAATTTTCATGTGATATTAAACACTTCCAATGTATTTTTGACAAGTGGACGCTACATGCTCCTTGTACTTGTGGACAAACTCTTTTAGTGGGACGTATTTTGTGGAAGTTCTCAGTATTAGTGTATTATTTTTGTATCAGCCTTTCTTTTCAGTGATAAGTTTGTCAGAAATGGAGATGAAGTTGTATATTCTGAAGGGGTTGTGAAAGTAATCTTAGTAGTATTTGTGAAGCATGTAAGAAAGGTGAAAATGATTGACCTGCCTTTCATAAACCCATCCTGACTAGGCCTGATCCCCTGGTTGTCCATTAGATGGCTTGTAATGGCACTCAAGATGAGCTCCTCCTCCATGATCTTCCCTGGTACCAAGGTCAGACTGACAGGTCTATAGTTTCCTGGATCCTCCTTTCTGCCTTTCTAATTTTATAGACGGCTGTTACATTCACTACCCTCCAGTCCATTTGGACTTCTTGAGTTAGCCATGACTTCAGGTTGCTCCAGGGGCTGTCCAGTCAAGTGCTGAATTAGCTCCAAGGATAGAGATTCTATAAAAGGCAATTACCTTGTGGTACACTTTTGACAAGAGTCTGGCTCCCTCTTCTCTATATCCTCCCAGCAGATAGCTGTAGATAGCAGTGGGATCTTTGGCCTTCTCCAGGCTGAATGACTCCTGAGAGAGAGCTCTTGTGCTCCAACCCTCTAACCACTTTGGTAGCCCTCCAGCAAACTTACTCTGATATGTCCCATGTTTTTCTTGTACTGGATACAGTACTTCATTTCAATGGATACTATCAAAAATGTAGTTGGATGTGTAAAACTGCAATATTTATTTTTTTTGAATGACATCTATTTTTATTTTGCTGAGATGTCTGGCATGACTGTGAATACGTAATAATATATGACAGTGTAAAGGTTAGATCAGCATGAGTTTAACATGGTGACAGTGCTCTGGAGTGATAAAAACGTAAGCAAATATTTTGTAGAACAAAATACTTTGACTTTGCATATTCTTGTAGTGGGTTGACCTTGGCCAGCTGCCAGCTGCTCGTCCAGCTACTCTCGCTTCCCGTCCTCAACAAGACGGGGGGAGAGAATAGGATGGGTCGAGATGAAGAGCAGGAGATGGCTTACCAATTACCATTACTAACAAAAAAGTCTTGGGGAAATTGATTTAATTTATTGCCAATTAAAATATATTTGGGTAGTGAGAAACAAAGACAAGAATCAAAATAGCACCTTTCTCCCATACCCCTTCTTCCCAGACTTAACTTGACTGCCTCATTCCCTGACTCTTGTATCTCCCACCCCACAACACAGGGGATGGGAAATGGGGGTTGTGGTCAGTCCGTAACAGTTCATCTCTGCCACTCCCTGTTCCTCATGCTTTGCCCTGCTCCAGTGGGAGTCCTTCCCACTGTCCTTGAGGAAAAAATCTGCTCCAGTGTGGGCTCTTCACAAGGCTGCAGTGTCCTTCAGTGCATATCCACCTGCTCCAGCGTGGGTGTCTGTGCAGGCTGCAGTGTGGATATCTGCTCTGGTGTGGTGCCTTCCACGGGCTGCAGGGAAATGCCTGCCCCACGGATTGGAAAGTGCTACAAGTATTAAATGTGCTGTGTCCCTTGCTAAGGGACAGCAGTTCAGGACTAGTGGCTTCTACATGCCTCCAGCATAAAATTAAAATCTTCGCACTCTGAAGCTGTATTCTGAGGGGTAGTTGAATAAATGCTCCGAATGTCAGTTGATGGTGGAGAATAATTAAGTGCTTAACTCTTTCACAAGTGTACCATAGAAAATCGGGAAAAGGAGGAAGAGATTGTTCTTTATTCTAGAACGTGAAATACGTTCACTTAAATCAGGAACAGTTTGTTACTAAACTTGTTCTAGAAGCTTTTAACTTGAAATAGGTAATTCATTAGTGAAGGGTCTACAGAAATACATAGGAAGATAGAACTAACTGGGTTCCTGGTGTTTTCATCGCTGAGCAAGTAGCTCAGTTAAGGCTTAGTGAAGCTTTCACTTTTCTCCTGCTTTGAAAATCTTAGCAAGTTTACATGAATATTGGCCAAGAAGATCAATAGCATCCTGGCTTGTATCAGAAATTGTGTGGCCAGCAGGACTAGGGAAGTGATTGTCCCTCTGTACTCGGCAGCAGTGAGGCCACACCATGAGTACTGTGTTCAGTTTTGGGCCCCTCACTACAAGAAAGACATTGAGGTGCTGGAGCGGGTCCAGAGAAGGGCAACAAAGCTGGTGAGGGGTCTGGAAAACAGGTCTTACAAGGAGTGGCTGCGGGAGCTGGGGTTGTTTAGCCTGGAGAAGAGGAGGCTGAGGGGAGACCTTACAGGTCTCTACAACTACCTGAAAGGAGGTTGTAGCGAGGTGGGCGTTGGTCTCTTCTCCCAAGTAACAAGCAATAGGATAAGAGGAAATGGGGTCAAGTTGTGCCAGGTTTAGATTGGATATTAGGAAAAATTTCTTCACAGAAGGGGTTATTAAGCATTGGAACAGTCTGCCCAAGGAAGTCATGGAGTCATCATCCCTGGAGGTATTTAAAAGACATGTAGATGTGGTAGCTTTGACAGTGTTAAATTTACAGTTGGACTAGGTGATCTTAAAGGTCTTTTCTGACCTAAATGATTGTATGGGCTACAGGGGAACATCTGCTCTGGTGCCTGGAAGAACCACCACCTCCCCCTCCTTTTCTGACCTTGCTGTTCGTATTGCCGTTTCTCTTTTTTCCCTCCTCGGTCCTCTCAGCCTGTGTGGCTTTTTGTCTTTTCTTAAATATGTTTCCACAGATGTGCCACCGGCTTGGCCAAAGGGCTCAGCTGAGCCCTGTGGTGGGGCTGTTGCAGCACTGACTGGAACTAGCTGGAAACAGCTGTGCCCAGCACGGGGCAGCCCCTGGTCTCCCCTCACAAGAGGCCACCCCTGCACCTCCCTGCTGCCAGCACCTGGGCACTGACACCCGAGACAATTATGGATTAAAAAGCTTCTACATGAATTTTAAACTCTGTAGAAATTGTTTTGAAAAGATTTGAGGACTCACATTAGAATGGCCTATGGCGGTTATATTTGTAAACAGTTTATTACATGTACGTTTGCTTGTGTGTGTGTGTGAGGTAAGAATATGTAATTGTGCTAGATAACATGTCTGTAGTGTAACAACTGCATGTTTTTTCCCCCCTCGCCTAGAACTTAAGTGGACTGTTAAATGCTACAAGCTTCCAGCCCTTGCGGCCTTTACCTTCCATCCGAATTTTGGTGGATAAGGTTAACCTGGAGCACTCGGTGCCGATGTACGCCGAGCAACTGGTGCACATGGTCAGCAGCCTCGGCCAGCCATCGGACAACCTGCTTCATTACTGTTACTCTCACTGCTATCTGAAGGTAAAAGAAGGCTTGAGATTAGTTTCTTCTTGCGACGTGCTCAGAAGAAGTTAATATAAGTGTAGATAATCCTACGTGTTAGCAGGTTTCTTGAGAGAAAGTTTTCAGCTTACCGAAACGGATGTAAACACATCTCACAGAATGTTGTTGTTTGGGGATTGCTGCTTCTGACTCGAGCCAAGTGTTTTGTAATATAAACAGAGAGCTTCACATGAGGAAACTATGCAAACTGAAGCCCCAAGTTCTTTCTGGCAAGACTGAGTTAAAATAATTTGGGAAGAAACCTTTCACCTCTTGTAGGATAATGCCATAGAATATGTAGATTGTAGTGGATTACGCTTAGAAACTTGATGGGATATTATGAGGGAAAAACATCACTTCTACTAGGATTGATAGAGCAAAACCATGATAGTGAAGGTATGCAATCAAAAACTGTTGCCAAGCATTTTAACTTGTTTTCGTTATAAAAGGAAAAACTTCAGAATGTTACAGATCCATTGTGTGGGAGGAGTTCTCATTGTGAGGTTGGGGCAAGTTTAAGAAGGTTCTGAAATATTGCTTTGAGATTATTTAATTGCATTTGCTGAGATTTAGTAGAATGAAAAAGTAAAATCTCAAGCAGAGTTTTAAAACAGGCCTTCCAATCTTTTAGCTTGTGCTCAGGAAGTTTGAAACCTTTTGGAGTGCTACTAAAATGTAAATATTTACTACTAGTACTGTTGATTTTGCTAAATTTTTCAGTGATCCATTCAGTTCCATGCTGCTATCTTAATAGAGATTTAAACGATGAAATTCTTATTATCTACATAAAAAAAACTCTGCCAGAAACGCATGACAAGCTTTGTTTTCTCTGAAAACTTTACCTTCTGTCACATTTAAAGTGTTTGGATGGTGATTTTGCAAGTCATCTGTATGTTTTTCAATTTGAGGGATTTTTTTTTCTATTCAAAAAACTTTTAGCAGCTGTTTGATCACTGTTTGCAAAATGTGGATTACAATTTTGATTTTTATAGGGTTTATTTGATAGGTGAATATAGAACAAAGTGTTCTGTTCTTATGTGAATGGTGGTACAGCATGTTAAAAAGTCAACTCTACAGCCATTTATTTTCTATATTGAACAAGGAAAAATCATAAAAACCAATTGTGATGAACCCTTCTTTAGATGCTCTTATTGAGAAATAAACCTGTGAAGAAAAGCTTCTCATTTCCTTAAATACCACTTTTTTTTTAGGCCCATGTTGTTATAATTGCAAAAAGTGATTTTATTCATTTTATTTGCAAGGCAATGTGCAATTGGCAGATTTAAAGGATATAGAATAATGTATTCTAGTTGAATAATTATAATTCAGTGGTTTTTTAAAATTCAGCAGAACGTCAACCTTTTTTGAGTAAAGCAAAGATTTTTCTATGTGTTCCTGCTGGGACATTTATTTTAGGTAGATTTTTCTAGCTTTGTGTGTTTGGGGGAGAAGGAATTATCTAAAAATAATACACAATTTGTTTCATATTCATTAAGTATATTTTAAAAAAGATGTATATTATGATATAAAAATAACTTGAAAGTGATCTCGTCATGTGATATTATACACTTTGACCAAATTAATTTGTTTCAGGTATTTGGTTTTCAAGCAGCACTGACTTCTTTGGATAGTAAAGGATTGTACTGCTTCCCTGTTCCAGTTATTCCCTCATTCAGTACTGCTGTTTATGGCAAGCTGATCAAGTTTCCCAAATATTGGTAAGCATTAAGCATGTACAGTGTACTTAAGTAATATACTCAACTAGTTTTGTGTTTCTAATGAATGGTTTAAAAATTATATGCTTCATATATATCCCTAAACTTCTCTCTCTTCTATCATATTCTACTATTAAGACTATTATCATTAATAAATTTCTTTGGAAGGATAGCTGTTAATAAACATTTTAGACCCTATTTGGATGAGAGAACAGGCTACAGAAGCCCTGTAGTAAATGGCTTTGTTCCAGACCTTGTAGAATTCTGTGAAACAGTTTCTGGTCTTCCTTGAATAGATTCAAAAGCTGTAGTTGTATACTGGTGGCAAGCCTGATGTTTAACTGACTTAACAGGTCAGCTCTTTCGGTTTTAAACTCAACCAAATAAAAAGCAAGAAATGGGGGGGAAGGAGAAAAACAACCCATCCCAAAACACCTCAACCCCACAAAATGATTTATTTTTGTTTACTATTTACAGTTGGAACTGTTTTAACATTGTGATCAGGTATTGAGCTGATTGTAGTCTTTCAGATTTTAAATGCAAACACTTTTGTTCTGAGAACAGTTCTGTGCTTTAGTATTAAATGAGCTATATAATTTTTTTTCTTACTTCAGTGCCATGGAAATTCAGTATTTAAATTCAGTTCTACAGGTTTAATCTTGTGATAAGTGTCAGTAAGTTTTTATGAATAAATAGTATTTCTAAAAACTATTTTCAAGAAAAACAGACAGAACATTGGTTTTCTTTATCCCTTACATTGAGCAGTAGCTGTGATACTACTTCATAATTAAATCCATTAAAAAAAAATCTTACATAAAATGACAAGATAACAGAAAAACAGGTTAATGTGTTAAATACTTTGGCTTCAAATGTTCTGTATTGTATAGGTAATTTGTAACAGTCATTTCTTTGTAAAAGTTTAATGGGTTAGAAAGAAAAAAAAAAAAGACTACGTATGTGATGTTCACAGTGCTAGAGAAAATATTAGTTTTCTCTTACAAGCTGTGATATTACGTTAAATATAAGAGGTTTTTAGCGTAATCAGCACACCACCAGGTGGTAGCAGCCTAATTGACTTTCGCATATTTTCCATCAATAGTTTACCAATGTGCTAACCACTTCAAATGAATTGCTGTTCTGTTGCAGCATCTTGCTGAAAAATAATAAATGTTACCAGGATAACCCGTAGTCAGCACTAATTGGAGTGCTTCAGTACTCTGGTGGGATTGACAGCCTTTCCTGCCATGACCTGAGATTTAGCACTAAGCTGTAGTTAGTGATCCTTGCTATTAAACTGTAGAAATAAATTTGTGTTTAGTAGTAAACTTAAATTTATTTTCACTAGTACATTATAAAACCCCTGGTTAGTTGTGCAAAACAAAAAAATTAGATTAGAGATGAGAAATGGTTGGAAGAAATCTGTCATCTGACAAGTTCACGGTATTCAAGTGCTAGTGCTTTCTCATGGGTGCACCTGAGCTCTCTTTTGTGTGTCCTTGCGCTCGATCTCTTGCTCGCTTATGCTTGGTTTCTCGCTCTTTCCCACACGTGCTGTTGCACACTTGCCATCATGCTCTATCTCATGTGTCCATCCATGGTCTCGCGCTTGCATTCTCTCTCATGCATTCCCTGCTTCTCTCTCGTGCTCACTTTCTCTCTCTTTTAAAAATACATCATGTTACAAGCGTGCCCAGCTGGAAAATAGAGTATGGTAGACTAATAACAGAGAAAAATAAAAATGAGCAGTAGTTTTGGGGAGTGGAGGCAGGGGAATGGTCCTGCCTTAAAATAGCAAATCATCTATCAGCATTTATTAGCGATCTTGTAATACCAACACTTATTGTGGTCTAGTATATTTTAAAATAATTTTAATAGCTTTCTCACTTTTTTATGAGAGATGGTGTCTTTCTAAACTTATTTATTTATTAACAGTGTGAAATAATTATATAAAATTAACTTATTCCAACAATTTATCTAAACTAAGCAACACCAATTTGCGGGTAATAAAGTAGAAAAACAAATGAGTACAGCAGCAGCCTGGTTAAATGAAGTGTAGTTTGAAGTGAATAAAACTCCAGATGAAACGCATCAAATAGCACTTGAACTAAATCGAAATCAGCATGAGGACTGAGAGCTTCATTGAAGTCATGCAGTGAGTGAGAATTAGTCTGGTAGGATAACCTGGTAATGTCATTAAACTTAAATTCAGTCCTCCCCCCCCAAATTATACCACCTGCTTTATTTGGATTTTTAGATTTCACATTCCAGAGTTTCTTAAAGTACACACATCTGATGCTACATGTGTTCTTCTATTTCTTCGTAGAAAATATATACCACAGACCATACCTTTTAAAAACAAAGACATTTTATGAACTGTTATGGAATCCCTCAGGTAGTATGTTTTGAGTTAGCAGTGAAAATCTCAACTTTATTTCTGACATAAATCAGTAGAATAGCTTTCTTTTCTAGTTTCAATATAATAATCTCAAAATGTATACGGTGTATAAAATATTGAATTAATATTTACTTTTTAAAGCTAGTTGATAAGCATTGGTAATGTGTTTTAACAGATAAAATTTCATCAACATCAACACAGTACATTCCAGTAAATAGCCATAAATGTTAGAAAAGTGCTGCTTCATTTGTCTAGTAGATTGATGTCTCTTTTAATTTCAGTTAATACGCTTTCTTTTTATAAACAAAATGTGCTGAAGCTCGCTATTTAACTAAGTCTTCAATATCTTTTAAATTGTATAGCTAATCTATTTTTATATGAAAGTAAAAACATCTGGTCTTTTGTTTTGGTCAAGCATAACAAGATGCAAAATACAATGTTAATGTCAATATTTTACAACTACTTTATGTAGTGTTGCATGCCAGATTGTAAAGCAGCTTTCAAAGCTTTCAGGAGGATGTCTAAAAACAACTGAGAATTAGCAGAATAAGGTTAAAAGCCTAGAATGAATGACAAGAATGTTTATTGCCAAACAAAAATTTTGAGAGGAATTAGTTATTTTTTTTTTCTTCTGGCTACAATATCTGTGGTAACAGATAAGGTAATCCAGTGTAAGACACTTTAGTGTTATAGCCTTCTATCACTTATAAAATATCACTATTTTGCACTTCTGAAGAATATTAAAGTAACATTAAAGAATATAGGTTCTGAATAGCCTTCCTTTACTTTTCTGATATCTGGATTGATAGTGTGTTGTCTGAATGTTTTGAGCTGGATATTATGAATATTATGGTTGGACTAGATGATCTTTAAGGTCCCTTCCAACCTAGACGATTCTATGATTCTATGATATTGGTCCAGTTTTAAGTGGGTGTTTTTTATTGCTTTTCTTCTTTTCTTGACCTGTCTTCTCTAAATTCCCTTCCTGTGACAAACATTCTTCTAGACTCTTGTTTTCCGTTATTAGGTCTGTGGGAAGGTTCTCACTGTCTCCGCCTGTGACACCTTTTGAGACTCTCAGCAGTGGTGGAATAAGATTATAAATGGGGAATATGTGATCTTTCCCTGCATTCTTTCTATTCCTCTTCTTAGTCCAGTAGTCTACTTTCAAGGGGTCTGTTTGCTTGATAATGAGTCTCCTCTTTTTCATTTTGAGACCAGAGCAATAGCTGCTGGTTTGCTCTCTGCAAGGAAGCACCAGTACAGACTTTACTAATAGCTGGTCATGTTAAATTTGAGCGTGGGTGAATCTTTTATGAACAAGTTGAAGACCTGCTGGGTAAAGTAGTATCTAGGATTTCATGGCCTACACTCTAATTATGAGAGAGTACAGAGCAGTTAATTGATTGTTCTTGAGTCATCTAGTCTATCAGAACAAAAATCTGGAAAAGAAACTTGCAAGTAGATCTAGATAACTACTAGTAAACAGAAAAAAATCTTTAAGAGACTAACTGAATATAATTTTTGCAAAGATTCTTTTTTCTTTGAACTGGTCTCTGTAAGAAATACATTTTAGCTTAAACATAGGCAGTGTGCTAATCTTAGCCAAGCAGTCTCTGATGAGGAAGGATTCTTGACAACATGAGATTTGATTTGTGTTGGCATTGTGTCTCTGTTCTTCAGTGTTTTTGTTAAAGAGCTAATCATTATTGACAAAAGCTGACAAAAGTTTAAAATTTGCTCTGCTGGGCACCTCAGCTGCCCAGAGAGATTTCACTTGTTTCACTTGTGAAAGCTGTGGATTATAGTCCTGACACAGTTATTTTATTAATATGTGCCCTCACAGTACGGATAGATCACTACTGAAATCTAAATAGAGAGTTTCTCATAAGGAATCTATATGTGTATTTTCTCTAGACTTCGTTTTTATGAACCCTTAAGAACATTTATATAATATATCTGTTCATAATATTTCAACACAGATTTAACTGTAAAGGTAAATATTTACTGTGTCTCTAGAATCTGTTACATTTACATTAGAGTGGCATGTTAGGTCATAACCTCCTTTTGGCTAACCATTATACAGCGTTATTGAGAAACGTACTTTGCCAGCAACATGAACCATCAGCATTTTGTGTTTTCTTACCTGACTTCATAGCTTTTATTTTGACTTTGTCACTGTGTAGTTGCCAAATGGTTGCTTTGTACACAATTCAAACTTTTTTAATTTCCAACTTTAATAATAACATTACATAACCTGAGGATTCTAAAGACCTTCTGTTATTACTGTTTGGGTTTCTGCTCAAATTTTTGTTACTCTAAAGCTGTTTGTATTTTTATACAGCTTTACTTCCATTTTCTTCTATCATATATCCCTTACAAGGCAAACATCCCTTTCTTAATCAAAGCCAGGTAGTGGTATGCCATACAACTGCATTCTTACTAACAAAATTCATCATTAGACTCCATATACAATCCAGTAAGTTCATTGTAAGCTCCAGTATGAGTCAGCATGTGGACCTGCATGTCTGTTTTATGGATCATCTTGAAAATTCTGTGTGCATTTACTGGTATCGCAATGAATTGACCACAGTGAGAGCAATTAATGTTGATCCAAAAGCAATGCGGTAGATGAAGATCTGGCTTCTTCCATGGTAAGAAGTTCTTTAGCAAGGAAATTAGCTCCTGCTGACATGGCCTTTACCAACAAGGTGGTACTGTGATGACAGTAGGAGATATTCGGAGTTGCTGCTTACTGAAAAGAGGACTAAAGGTGTATAATGGGGGATCAGGTGAACTATCTGCCTTTGTTACTTTTTTGATTGAAACATCTTCTCAGGTCATGTCCAGTGGAGAAATGCTGCTTGGAACTAGGAATCACAGTAGATTTGTGAGCTGAAGAGTCATGAGAAGTAGCTGTCACGCAGTTCAGTGCAGTTGTGCTAGTAAGAGGCAAGTGGACCCTGCTGTCAAGAAACACAGAGCCAGATATCCACAGACTGTGAACATTAGATCATAAATCTAGGAAGTTTTTGAATAAATTGACACTTGGGTCTTGATTTTGGCAGCTTATTTTATTGACTAGTCACAGTAAATCAAGAGTAATGTCAATTTAGATTGGATGCGGATTGTATTTCACATGGGCAGTTGAGGGGCATGCTCTGTTCCTGGGTCAGAAGCAGAAACAGGTTGAAAACACATGAAACTCATTTTGTAGCATTCAGTTGTGACTATTAGTTATGTCAGTAATTGGATATAACTGCCAGATGAAAATTCAGGGTATCCTTCGAAACAGAAAAGATCTGAGATTGCATGCCTGAACAGATGCCATCAGTGTATGGGACCGGAGAGAGTTTCAGCCACATCAGCATCATCTGAGTTAGAGCTAGCACATGTAAAAACCTGTTTGAACTATTGAGATATGCCAGTGATACGGGCTGTGCAAAACCAGACAGAAACGGTCATTCTCTTGGGTTCTGCAGAGGTGGTTGTGTAGAATTGCCTCAGATGTGAACAATCAGTCTAGGGAGTACGCGGGATTGCTTTGGCATTGTGTGCTTCTCTGCCATTGCCTAGAAAATGCATCAAAGAACATAACACTAAATCAAACTTTTTTTAAAAAAAGTATATTGGTAGCTGTTTTCGGTATGTGTTTGTGAGCAATGAACTTGACACTTTCAGAAGTTTGGTTTACTGAGCGTCTTTTTGTTTGAGGAGTAGTTATGTCAATATTTTATAGCAAATTATAAGCAGTAATATAGGTTGATTTAACAGTTTTAACGGGAGAATGATTTTTCACTGAATTTCACTGTTTAACGTATCTCTCATTATAAAAGTTAAGGTAGGCCATGCTTGTGTATAAGGGTGAAGATGCACAAGGAACTTGCGTGGAACATTTTCTAATCTGCAGCGATATTAAAGTATCAAATTGCGACATGAACATGTTGGGGAACTTTCAACTGCACTATTCTGGAAGAAGCTGTTGTCAGTTACCAAGAAGAACCCTTTGTCCAGGAGGAGTTTTGCATTCTGAGTACATGACTGGCAGCTTGATTAGTGTGATTATAAATTAACTTCAGTTGGAAACCTCTAGTTTAACTTTTTTTTTTTTAAATCTAGTTCAGATCTAATGTTACCGCTTCTCAGCAGATGTGGCAGACAGCATTCAGCAAATGTGTTGAGTACTTTTAATCAATGTAAATTGAAAACAGTTGCATTTTTTTAATTATTGTCCATGAGGAGGAAATTCAGCAGAGTTGACAGTAAAGGGTGGTCATCTGTAGTGTTTCCAGTGTAGTTACTTAAACTAATTAATTGTCCAGTCTCTTCGGTGAAAGTAAATTAAGCCTAGTAACTAAGACCTATGCAGGGAAAGTGGTTGCACATGGTGAATACTCTATCCTGGCTGTTGTAACTGTTGCCATCAGTATTTGCTGACATTTATACTAGAAACAAGAAAATGGTATTTATTTCAAAATGTGTAAGATTTTCAGGGTTAAAGCCACATTTTCTTTACTTGAGACTGATGAAAGGTATGAAAAACTTACTGTCTTAAAGCTGAAGTGCTGTTCTGTGGCATAAATACTAAAGAAAATTTAAATCCCTGATATATATTGCTTTTGTATTGGATGTATTTGGAAATTCTGTTTCTCTTAGTATTACTATTATTAGTAGAAAATATCTGGTGTTGTGGTTTAGGCTGGGTTGGCCTCTAAATGGGTGACAGATGCTCTGGTTAGGATTTTCAGTGGTATTCTCAGTTCATGAGGCTTTACCCAAGTAAACTCTGGCCAGTAAGACCCAGTGGTGGCAATTCTTCACACACAGTGTTTGTCCTTTACTTCTCCAGAATTTTGCCTGTTAGCGTGACACTCAGTTGCATTTGATAACCATGATAAATGATGACAGAAACATTTTATTTAAAAAAACCCCTGTATTTATCTTCATTTGGAGCAGCATGTTTTTCTGTTCACCTGTCCATAATACCTTAGCAGCTTTACTTTTATCTGTGCTCATCTCTAGGTAGGAGAAGCATACTGCCCTGTGTCCAGTAGCATTTGTTTGCTGTATTCTCCTCATGCTTGTTCACTCTGTGACCCAGATGTGCTTTTTCTTTTCTATGGGAATAGTACTCATAGATCAGGATCTGTCTTTGGTTCTAGGCTAAGTGTTTGTGTATTGTTGTGTACAAGGAAACATCCTCACCATTTTTCCTCAAACATTTTTACCTTAGTTGGTTATAGTTTTATGTAATTTTTTGTATTATTATTTCTTTAGCAACACTCTTAACTTGTTTTAAAAGTAACTTGTCAGATGCACATGCTGAGGAACAAGTACTTTATTGAACACGTGCTAATGTTTGGACCTTCATTGGGCCTGTGCATTCTGTAGGTGTTGTCTGATTTTTCATTAGGTTTTAATCTTCTAAAGGACATTAATTACCAGTTTCCGAACTAGATATTTTAGTATGACATATTTTGAAGGAGAACATTACAGGGCAATTTGAACAAAAAGGGAAAAACAAGAGAAGAACTGAAGTCATGCTGGTGTGGGATGAGGCCCTTAAATGGTGACCTGTGAGAATAAAATCTGTTTATCAGAACAGATTTGGAAATAGGTTACACCTGTTTCAGGTTCTTCTGATATTGATGAAAAAAATAGAAAGGATTATGTTGGTTAAGATGCTAATACGACAATTGTTGATTTGTTTTTCAATTGAGAATTTTTATCCATTATAGCATGTACGTTTTTTAAACAAAAGCCTGCAGGATTTTAAAATAAATTTTAATGAGTTTTCTTTGCTGATGATTAACTAGCATATCCTTTGCATTTAATGAATGATTCCAAAATGAACAATTTAATAGAAGGAAGTATATTTGGTTAGCGTGATTAGAATATTCCTTTGATAGTCAAGAAATGTGCATATACATGCAGAATGATACAGTTAAGAACCTGATTTTTGTATTTTTAAAAGAAGTGAAAGTGGAAATGTAATTGTAATAATGCTGTCACTGACTTAAATGTTCAGAGAAAGAGACTATTTGTTATACTCTAGTTTTATTGTGCATACATCTTGGATTTGGCTGGGTATACATATTATAGCAAGGAAATGTTTTTCTGATGTGTTTTACTGACAGTATCTTTTCCTCAGTATGTGTGTATGTGATAATTTTGATGGTCTTGAAAAATTACTGGGCCTCGTGAAGTTTTTAAGTAATGAAATAAATGTAATGAGATTTACAGTGAATAGACCAAAACTGAATACAAAAACTATATCCATAGAATCTGCTTCAAAGTTTTTATTATTTTTGAGGAAAGAATGGTATAAAGTCAATGCTGGAGTCAGTGTTTAAGATGGTAATTTTAGATTTAACAATAATTCTAGTCTTTGAAGTAAAAAGTATTATGCTTGTACTGAGATTTAATGTTTTGCTGTAAATTACTTCTGATATCTCTTAAAATTCTTTTGGGGTTACTTAATGAGGCCACAATAGAGTCATTTTAACAGCCTTTATACTCTTTCTGCTGATATACAGTTTCTGCAGTGTATAGATGTGAATCATTAGCACACCTTGTCCACGAGCACAACCTTGCTGTCAATGATACCCTTGATCCATCCTTTGCCATATTAAAGGCATATTCTAGTAATGGCAAAACCAAACCACCACCACCACCCTCCTTCCAGCAACTTCCTTTTGATGCTGTAACTTCTGTCTCAAAAAACCCTAGCATTAGCTTTTGGGGTACTTTCAGGCAAGGAAGAATGGAATTAGATGCTTTTATTTACCTTTGTGGATTTAATGGAATTCAGTAGTTGACTGTGAATACAGAAATATGGCCTTGTATCTTTCAGTCTTGTGCACTTTCTTCTTGTGTCATCTCCATTCAGTGCACTCTTTGAGTTCAAATACTTACTTTGTTTTACCTAATGCAGACATGAACCTTCTCACCCCTCTGACCTTTATGGTCTAGCTATAAAGAATTCGCCAGAATTTCAAACAACCTTTTTTTCTCTCACTATAAATGCATCTTTTTCTGCAAAAAGGTTTTGTCCATTTATAAAAGAAAATAAGCAGTATTCAAAAATATTTAGTAGAAGAAATTCACAGAAAACTCCAAATCTTAACCAACTTACCTTCTTGGACAAAGTTTCTTATTTACACCAGTTGTTAGTGTTTACTTGAAGCTGGGATTGTGTTCAGCTCTTGAGTCTTTAGCAGGGAATTTGAAACTGTTTTAGTTCCCAAGAAGGTCTTTGAACTTTTCATAGAGGAAACAAAATGGGAGTTTTGGTCCATCTTCTAACAACTTTGCAGCTGTTAATAATCTTCAAGAAAAAGAATACTTAGGCAAATTTATCTACATTTCATCACTTTTTTTCTGTTTTACACAATTTTCATTCGAGTACTTAGAGGTGGGTTAAGACTATGTATTCAAAAATGGTATACAGGAGAAATTTCAAAGGGGAAGCAGGAAGGGATGTGTGTTTATTAGTGTGTGTATGAGTTATATGTATCTTCTTTCTGTTCCCATTCTCAGCATTTCATTCCGCAACTATCTTTCTCTTAATGCTCTAAATAGACTTTTATTTTTCCCAATCCCTACTTTCAGTTTCCAAGCACTTTCAAAGAGGATTCAGTCATAAAGCTTGTTCTCTGAATTTCACTGAATTTCACTGAATTTTTAGAGTTGGAAGGGACCACAGAGATCATCTAGTCCAACTCCCCTGCCGAAG
>JAOXNO010000013.1:137133634-137184499 GCA_028565335.1 Limnodromus scolopaceus
ACTTCCCTGGGCAACCTGTTCCAGTGCCTCACCACCCTCACTGTGAAGAATTTCTTTCTAGTATCTAATCTAAATCTTTCTTCTTCCAATTTAAAACCGTTGCCCCTTGTCCTTTCACTACACTTCCTGAAAAACCTTTCTCAAACCTTTGTTAGAATTTTGAAAACCCGGCCAGGTATGATCAAGTTAACGTAGTTTATGGCATTAGTTAGAGGTCTAAGTAATCCTTGTCATACATGTAGCTGTGGTGGTGTCAGATACAGAGGCAGAACTGTTGGTAGCCTGGGAGTTAACTCTCTTATATGTGAAAGTACCACGACGCTTGCAGAGCAGATCTTATCCATGAGGTTTCATAATAAAAACAGTCTATGGACATAGAGTCAGATTTATAACAGATTTATAGAATCAGATTTATAACATCAAATGTTATGTCTTCTAGTGAGACTTTGGGAGGAAAAAGGACAAAGGGACTAGACTCTGGTAGATAACTTTGTAAACTGAAGTAGTTAGTTGTAAGCACTACTGGGTTTCCAAATGCCCACTTGCATAGTGCTGTCTCCAGCACCAGCCTCTGCTTGGAGTCCATTTGGGCCACACTGCATTTTCAGAGTGGAAATGTAACTCTCTGGGCAACTTAAGCATTGTGTTTCTCCCCATTTATTTTTGATGAATAAAACAAACCAAGTGTTCTTGGTTTGTATGAAAGGCTTCATGTTTTATAAAATGTTCGTATAGTTTTATTCACTCACTGACAATGTGGTTTTGAAGTAATTATAATATATCCTTGCTTCCTATCTGTATAGTCCTTTCTCTCAGATGAATTTAGAGCTCCTCATTCTCCTTATATTTACAGAATAGTAAGAGTGACGGTTAAATATATAAATAGCACCTAAAAGTGAACATGAGGAAATGATACTTGAATGAGATGTTCTTGCATTAAAAACCTAGAAATTGAGGAAGAGGTGCTATGGTGCTTAGGATAGGAATATTGCTGTTATGTTTTCATAGAGACGATTCAGTAATCATCCAAACAAAGTGGACATTTCTGTATTCTACAGCTGCCTACACATTTCCTATTTTTCTTGATTGTTATTGCCTATTAAATTGTTTCCATGAACCCATATCAGTGTATTCTCTAAAGGAAATTAAAGTATTGCTCAAATGAATTTTGGAAAACAAAGCAGCCTTTCAAGATACTTTTTTTTTTCAAGAACATATAGCAAGCAAGTTAAATAAGAATATTCTAGCATTTTTGTGAAAACTTGCATCTCAGCGTGCCATAACATCCTTCCTCAGTAAGAAAGACAAAATACTAAATGGCCTCTACCCCATTCTTAACATGAAAGGGCAGAGATGATATGAAATAACTGAGGTTTGTTCTCCACCCCTTGCTTCAGATTGATTTGCGGAAATGTGGCTCCTTGTACTTTAGAAAAATGTTGCCCAAAGAACAGCCCTTTGTGATAACCAGTGTATTCGGCAGTTTCATGTTTCGCCTCATTATCTTACATCTTTGACTGTAACTCTATAATTCCATAATTCAGCATTTGTGAGTATTTGGGTATGTATATTGATGGAGATAGGATGTTTCTTTAACCATAACGATAGCTTATAAGAACATTTGATTAAAGTTAGGCTCATGTGATTTAGACTTATGATTAACACAAGTCAAACCTTACATTTTTTTTTTTGCTACTAGTTACAGTAGGTACCTAGTTGTGGTACATAACTTTAACATCTGAATTCTATCCCTGGGTCCTGCTGTGTGATTTAATAATTTAATTTCTCTGCCTCACTTTCTCTATTTTTGAAATAAAAATAATGATGCTGACCTCTTTTGTTTCAGCACTTAATGCTTTTCTGCTATAAATCTCAGTAAGAGAGTTACAAGATCATGATAGCAGTAAAAGTACATTCTTACTGAATGTTTCCAAAGATCAAAAGCCTTTTTTTTTTTTTTTTAAAAAAAAAAGGAATAGTGTTAAAATGTTATGGGGTGTGTATGCTTGAGCAAAGACTAACTGTTGTATGAAGGAACTGTGTTTGATATTACAGACAAAAGTACTTAGTTCGTGAGAAAATGTTCCCCCTCTACTTATGTTTTAATGAAATATTCTAATATTGGTCTAAGCAACCAAACTAATTGACCTTGGTATTCTTCTAAGCACTTGGTGAACATAAAGCTATATGAAAGTACAGTAGACTTGGAGATCTTTCTCTGAGATAAAATTGTGATAATGTTTACATAAAAGGCCATCTGTAATCATTCAAGTTCAACCTTGAATAGGGAGACACACAGACATATATTTCAGTAGTTAGGCAAAATGTATTAACTTATCGTAGCTGGTATAATGTAAAAATAATTTTTCACAGTCACATAAACTTTGATGTAGCTTGAAATATCTGTTTCCCTTGTCTGACTCGGTAATTCAGGATGAAATGCAGGACTCTGTCTCTTAGGTAAGCTGTTTATTTTGCAAGACAATCATATTGGCTTGTCACTGATATTCCAAAGTAGACAAAAAGGGGTTGCATGTTTCATTTTTATGCTGTGTAACTGCGATTTCTAACTCCTACTTCAACTCTCATTCTTCAGCTTGGGATGTGACTGCAAATGGCTGTGGTGCCATAGGATAGCTAATTGGTAAAGCCTGTTTGGAATGTGGGTAAGCGAGCCATATTGGCAGTAAGCAGAGTAGTAAAGAGCACTCTTTTTCCCTCAGTTGACTCCCAGATTAAAATTAAACAAGAGTTTGGTGTTTCCACGTTTAGTGATTTACAATGCATCTGTTCTGAGTCAGCTAGCAGAAAGAACTAATTTCCTATATACTTTTATAAAAAAGAGCTCTTCATTTGGGTGTAATATCATAATATCATGTAGTTCCAACCCCCCTGCCATGGGCAGGGACACCTCCCACTAGAACAGGTTGCTCAAAGCCCCATCCAGCCTGGCCTTGAACACCTCCAGGGATGGGGCATCCACAGCTTCTCTGGGCAACCTGTTCCAGTGTCTCCCCACCCTCACAGTAAAGCATTTCTTCTTAATATCTAATCTAAATCTCCCCTTTTTCAGTCTAGAACCATTACCCCTCATCCTATCATTACACTATAAAGAGTCCCTCCCCATCTTTCTTGCAGACCCCTTTTAGGTACTAGAAGGTTGCTATAAGGCCTTCTCTAGGCTGAACAACCCCAACTCTTTCAGCCTGTCTTCACAGGAGAGGTGCTCCAGCCCTCTGATCATCTTTGTGGCCCTCCTCTGGACTTGATCCAACAGGTCCATGTCCTTCCTATGATGGGAGCCCCAGAGCTGGACGGAGTATTCCAGATGGGGTCCTACCAGAGCGGAGCAGAGGGGCAGAATCACCTCCCTTGACCTGCTGGCCATGTTTCTACCGCTCAGGATACGGTTGGCTTTCTGGGCTGCTAGCAGACCTATCTGGGTCATGTTGACCTTCTCATGCCCCAACACCCCCAGGTCCTTCTTGTCAGGGTTGCTCTTAATCTGTTCTCCGTCCAGCCTGTATTTGTGCCTGGGATTGCCCCAATCCACATGCAGGACCTTGCACTTAGCCTTGTTGAACTTTGAGGTTTGCATGGGCACCCCTATAAAATGCGTCCAGGTCCCTCCGGACAACATCCCTTCCCTCCAGCATGTCAGTTGCTCCACACAGCTTGGTGTCATTGACAAACCTGCTGAGAGTGCACTCAATCCTACTGTCCATGTCACCGATAAAGGTGTTAAACAGCAGTGGTCCCAGGACTACTCCTTAGGAATGTAACTCATCACTGGTCTGCACTTAGGTATTGATCTGTTGATCATGACCCATTGAGTGCAACCATCAAACCAGTTCCTTATCCACCAAGTGGTCCATCTGTGAAATCCATGTCTCTCCAATTTATAGACAAGGATGTCATGCATGCGGGACAGTGTCAAATGCTTTGCTCAAGTCCAGGTAGATGATTTCTGTTGCTCTTCCATTATCTACCAACACTGTAACACCATCATAGAAGGCCACCAGATTTGTCAGATGTGATTTGCTCTTAGTGAAGCCATGTTGGCTGTCACCGATCACCTCCTTATTTTCCATGTGCCTTAGCATAGTTTCCAGGAGGATCTGTTGCGCGCAGAGGTGAGACTGACTAGCCTGTAGTTTCCCTTCTTAAAAATGGGGGTTATGTTTCCCCTTTTCCAGTGAGTGGGAACTTCTCTGAACTGCAGTGACTTCTGAAATGTGATGGATAGTGGCTTGGGAACTTCATCTTTCAGTTTGAAGTTGGGAAGGTAAAATAACTTCTTCACTTTCGGCCCTTGATGTGGGCAATCAACTTTATTAGCCTTGGAATCGAGATGTGTCAGATGAATTCCTTAAGTGTACTGTGAGTTGTCTGTGTTTTATCCTGCTTTGCACAGTACAAAATAATGTTGTGCAGTGCTACTATTTTTATACTTTTAGTTCCACACCTGTTTCTTTGTTAAAAAAAACCACTTCTAGAATACGTAAGTACAATAGAGTTGTCCTTCAGATCATTCTCATCTGTGTTAAGAACTGTTTGATATTTCATTTGTAGGACTCTGTTTCCCAACAAAAGTCATGTGACATCAGCAGTGAGGTGCAATAAGAGCTCTCTTAGGATTACTTTAAATAGAATGGAAGACGTTGAGTATATAAGGTTGTGTGGCCTTGAATGTGATTTTTATTTGATATATGAGCTGTGACATAGCTATTGCATGACTGAGATGTGCCTGTAAGCGATGTAGTGTACAGATGGGGTTTCTCTGAAACAAAGCCAGCGACTAAATCTGAATGTGCTCATTTAAAGGGTAAAGAATACTTCATAAAACATATGGAAACATTTCTATGTTTTTTCATTAAATAAGCTTCTTACTCCTTACGCGTTTTTTATGATTGTTCATGCTAATATGTCATTTACCTGAATCAAGACTGCCTATGCATCTGTTTGGTTTAGTGACATTTGTATAATGTTATGAATCTTTTATTTAAAAACACATGAAATACACTTCTCTATTTTATTATTCCAGAACTTTTCATCATTTCAAAGGTGAAATGCTCCTTTTCATAGAACTGTTGGAAAAAACCTTACTCTTAGGCATTGCAAAATATAAGATTTAGGAAGAGCGTCAAATGGTAGTAATAGAGCAGTTACACAGGATGATTTGAAGGACATGGTTATTGGGAACCACTGAAATTAGATCCAGGATTAAGTACATTTGAATAAGAAATGTAGACCAATTTATACAAAGAGGATCTCACTCTTTAAATGCACAGATGCTGAAAATGTGCAGGAATCATAGCAGTCTGTGACTCAACAGGGACTTTCTGTGTCATGCTGTGTTAAGGAGCTAGTGAGAATTTGGTGTGTGCGATAACAGAATGATAATTAAAAATATGAATATGTAAACATACGTTTTATATGCAATGTTTATAAGGTATAAGATAATGCTTATATCCAATTTTTTGTAGCTTAAAAAGAAAATCAAAAAGTAGAAGAGGGCACAGAGGAGATCTGTAAAGCTCATATGAGAATTGGAGAAAGAGACCTTCAATTGAAATAAGTAGAAAATGCATCTTTCTCCTCTGAGATTTGAAAAATGTCCTGATTGTGCCACCTGTGTACCTTCAAATGAATAGTAAATTGGGTAGTAAAGGATTCCTTCATCTCTTTTGCCTTTTCTTTGCTAAAGCCCTCCAGTTAAACCCACAGAAACTGGTATATTAAAAATAAAGGACACATTTCCAATAGTGAAAGTGGTTACATTTCGACCAGCCTACCAAGAGAAGCGTAGAAAGTTCAAAAAATGTTCTGATTTGAGTAACCACTTCCTCCAGTATGAGTTAGGTGTCATCAGACAAACCCAGTAGATACCAGGTTCCAAAGGATGCCAAGTAAAAGGAGTCATGGGAAGTAGTCACACTGTGAAAAAAAAACCCACCAAACCCTGTTACAAGGCAGCGTGCTTGCTGGTGGTTTATGTTAAACAAACAAAACCACCTCTGGATAAATACAGGCAAGAAAAGAAACTGGTACAAAGGCTATTGAAACAAAGACAACCTTTCTGGTTGAAGAGTCATACGTTTTCAATAGTTGGAGGATTGTCTAGGAAATGTCATTCAGACTTTCCCTCTTCTGATGCTGTTGGTTAGGAAGGTGGCATTAGTTCCAGGTGGGATGTTGGTCTAGGTGGACCTTTGGTTTAACTCTTATGTTCTTCAATAATGTTTTGAATGCAAACTGTTTATGGGAAGGAAACATTTTTGTCTTACGCTAACATCCAAATTTTCAGTTTAAAATGACATACAGCAAATGTAGGTTGTATAATAATAGTTTATACTCAAATTATCCAGTACAAGGAACTTCTCTCCCTCATTTATTCCTTAATAGGTGTTTCCTTCTTAATGCCCAATGAAGTCTTAAGAAAGTTAGTAATGACTTTAGACAAGTAGTGGTTTTTAATAGGAAATTATTTTCTGCAGGTGATAAATATTTTACTTTTTGTTTTCTGTGTAACTCACCATTGGGACAGGTGTCTGTCTTGGTTACTTGATACCAAAGATAGTCCTGCTGAATCATGTTACAGGAAGAATGATCTCTCACTGTCTCTCTTGCACAAATGCTATATATATATTTATATTGATTTATATTACCAGCACTGTTTTAGATGTTTTGACTTGTTCTGAGGAAATGAAGTTCAAATGTTGTTTGTGCAGTTTTACTCAAAGCTCTGTTACTGAGCCTATTAGTTCTGTCTCTTTATTCTCTCTTACTGATTGTATAGAGGGACTTTCTATATAGTTTCTTTATCTTTGCTGTTTTATCTTTTGCTTTCCTTCATTCTGTAGGGGTTTGTCTTAAGTTACCTTAAACTTCTATCTTCTCTTCCTCTTCATCTAATGTTTGACAGTCTAGTTGCTACCATTGAGAATCCAAAGCATCTGAGCTTCTTCTGAGCATATGTGAGCTGTAATTACATACAGGGACCCCGTGGAAGGAATACATTATTAATTTTTGTCATTTAATGGAAAAAAAACCAAAACACCAAACCACCAAAATTTGTCAGCACTAATTGATAATATTCTAGTTAATTTTTTTGCAGGGATGCGAAGTGGAAAATGCAAATCCTAAATCCTGCCCACCCATCTGTCTCCTCATTTCCTTGATTCCAGATCCTTAGACTCAGGCTTTAGTAGTATGTGTATAGTATCTTATATTATGGATCTACTTTTTTTTTCTTTTTTTTTTTTCCACTATGATGGCAAATCCGTAGTGGGTTTTAACACTTAAATCTATTAAATTAATGTAGTGGTGGCATTCATAGCTGCTCTTCAGGATCACTAATCTAGCACAACAGGTCCTTGATGCCTGAGATCTCTAGGCAGTAGCTCAAAACAACATTTACGTTTGCAAGGAAGAATATCCCAGAAACAAATCAGTGGTTTATGTTCCTCCTTTGTAATTATCTATCTCATTTATAATGGATTCAGAGTTTTGCTTTGTCTACCCTCAGCCTGTGATTGCAGTGTTTGAGCCAGACTTTTGGTTTTTTTAGACTGTTCTATCAGTCTAGTCATACCTGTAATGGATGGCTTTAAGGGTTCAAGGACTAAAGACATAAAACTTGGATCTAGCTCTTGCAAAGACATAGTCTTTTTGAAACTTTTGTCACCTGTTTGTTCTTGTTTACACTGCTGAAGTGTTTTCGTGCCAGATTTTGGTTGCAGGCATTTTCATAAGGACAAGAGGGTTTTAAAACCTCATCTGTACTGTCTTGAAAAAGACGTGATTTCCTGTTATTTTTACCTGATGTAGGATCATACTACTGTGTAAAGGGGTGGTCCTCCCTTCCACTCCTGACAGCATCTTTCCCACACCTTCTAATGATCAGGCAGATATGTGAGCAGTTAGTTCAGCTTTTAGATCCAGATGGAAATTGCTCCTTCTGGGGGTTATTTTTCAGTCAATTTAGTCATTTATCTGGCTTATAATATGCCCACGTGAGCACCAGAGGCAACTCAAGGCAGAGGGAATGATGGCATTGCCCCAAGGGGAGAGCACCTCAGAGCTGAATGAATTTATAAGCTGGTCTTGGTATCACGCACCGCAGCAATCCCAAGCTCTTATTTTAGTGCCTTGGCTTTTTCTTTTACTTTCTGAAACACGCATAATCTTGCAGGTTTTTAATTACTTACATTCTTTGTGTGTTTAAAATAATTATTAATTCTGTCTTATTGTTTACACTGGATTTATGTAAATTACATAGAATTATTTGTGCCTCATCTATTAAGGCTGAAATCCATACTACCTCAATCAAAAGGATGTCGAAGTTTATTCTACATTTTGCTATGCTGTAACATACTTGTAGCTTTGTGCCAAAAATGCTTTGTGCATTCTTCTTGAGAGGTAAAATTGAAGTTGAAATTTCTTTAGTAACATTCTAAATGCTGCTATTCTAAGCAGTAATATTATCCATGGTATAAAACCAGATACAGTGCTTTTTGCAAGAGCTACCACACCTGGCCTCTAAATAATTCTTGATTAACAAGAAGAGTACTCCTTTTGTGCTATTATTGAAAGAAGTATGAATTTATTCTGTTTATGATTTGGGTGTTTGGAGGATGCTTGTGAGGTTGGCTTGGCTTCCTCTGTGTTCTTTGCAAAGAAGTAAGATGCAATCTCCTTGAGGTCTCTCAGTCACTTATGTTTCCTTCTACTAATGATTGATTTCAGGGTTTTGCTTTATATGATATCTGTACAAAAATTCTCTGTACATCAGACTGTATGGCTGTATTTTGTGCCATTTCTTACTAAAAGAAGTAAATATATTACATCTTCTCTTAATCAGCTAACTATGCCACCAATGACCCAATACTTATGGTGTAATGATGCTGCTGTTGAAGCTCAGCCAGGCTCCAGGAACCGCTTTGTAATACGCTGCTGTAGGCAATTCTTAGGGTGTAGAGCCAAATACCTTTTTCCCTTGGTTTCATTTCCACTTTGATTTTCTTTGAGATTTTTCTTTCCTAAGGAAGGTTGGCCTTTCCTTTAGTTGCTTGAATATGTAAATAGTCTGCCTGTTTTGTGATTGCTGGGTGCAATCAAAGCATCAGTGCATGTTTTCCTTTTTTCCATCTTTGTTTCTTTGTATTTCCCATGAGTATGTCATGCATAGGTGTGGTATTTTTCATATTAGCAAAATATACAGTAACTACACTAGAAAAGTATGTCAGCAACACAGATGAGATTCCTTTAGGTGGCATTCCTCTAAGATACTTACCATTACTCTTTTTTTTGGTTTTCAAATTACTCAGTTTATACAATTGCAGCAGAAATATTTCAGACTTCTGCAAATCTTTAGAGAATGTGACTGAGAATTGTCAGCTAATGTGTGGCTGAAAAGCAGCTTAAGGAATTGTAAAACTGTTGTGTTCCCTTTCTTTAAAACGTAACAAAAGCATTATCTGTAAGGAAGCTGTTGGAGTATTTCTAAATAAGTAGGTTTCTAAAACTGCCAGCAGCCTCCATTTATAACACTAATAACTGTATTCTGGAAAAACAAAGTTTGATCACCAGCAAGATTATTCATAATCTTTCTTATTAAAACATCTGGATATTTTTGGCCTTACCCTACAATGATGACACACTTAGCAGAGGAAATAAAAAAACTTCTGCATTCCTTATACAAGAAATGAGGTCTCTATCTTCCTTTCTTTTGTTTTACACATTGCATTTATGTGTGTCCATATCAGTATGGGCGTATTTTCTTCTTGAAAAGGCATTTGGATCCTAAGTATTCAGGTAGTGTGTCTATTTTAGCTTTGTCACCAGTATTAGGAATCTTTACCTTTTTTTTTATTTTATTTGGATCACTGTTATGGGGTAAATTGACTTTCACAAATCACGTTAACATCATCTTCTCTTTCCTTGTTTTTCTCTTGTAAATAGCTTGTGCCTCTTTTATGGTTTGTCTTTTGTGTATTGTCTCCTGTTACAATGAAATACTTCGGGTTTGCGAGATAACAGCCCAAATCTTTCCACCTGTGAATGTATTGGCAGATGCACAGTTTCCCATAATAGGATGAAGCCTATTGAAAGTTAGTGTGTTTAACAGCAGTTGCCATTTCATATAGCTGGTCTACACATTGTTTCTGCGTACTCTGTGAAAAAGTTATTAGTTAACTATTTCCTCTGGGAATTCATTTGAAACATATGTCTGATTATTATTTACGCATTCTGGTCAGTGTGTTGAAAAAATTTCTTTCCTGTATTTATTGACATTGTCTGAAGTCTTGGGAGCTACCCTGTCATGTGCTGTGTAACCACTACAAGAAGTAGCCTAGTGCATTGTGAGGTAAATGGAGAAGCTTGATGTTAGATTATTTTATGCATTTTGTCATATAAGTGAACATAAAGAGGAATTCTCCCTTGCTCCCCCGCTTATATATGTATTCTTCAAAGCACAAGTATAATTTGAAAAGTTTAATTATCATAGTTTATTATCCGTTTGCTGAATAGGGACTTCTTAACACTGCAAAATGAATTTCCCTTCCCATATGCAGAACTTCTGAATTTGTTGTAGTAGCATAATGAAAAGTCCTGAAAGAAGATGCACCTTAATGCTTATTTTAACATATTTTATAGTATGATTGTCAGGGATAATGTCACTTAGCTCTACTTGCCTATTATAATTTATTCAGTGACTTCCCACAAGTTATCCCACTTGTCCAGAACAGGTAATCAAGTTCTTCACAATTAAGTGTTTAATAGTTGAACTCAATTCGCCATGGTGAGAACAACCATGGGCACATCTTTAGAAATAATAATTATGAATGAGCAACAATACCGCTGTTGCAGACACAGTAATTTTTAGTTTTCTTCCATAAACAATATCCCTCAGTGAAGTTAACGTGAGGATTAACCTGAGTATGGATAACCCAGATACAGACTGTAGGGAAAAATTTCATTCTCTTCAAAAGTCACCATAAAGAGAAGCAATATTTGCAGCAACTCCTGATTACCATTCTTGGATGGACCCCATAGCTCTAACTTCTGCAATGCCGGCATATGGGGATTCAAAATTAAGTGTAGGCTTAAATTCTTGTTTGTGGGGAAGGAATCTGGTAAAACGAAATGCTCTGTGATGTCTGCATTTGTTTCTTTCTGGGAAGTGATTCGAGGCTATTGAGATCAAAGTCTGTCAGCAGGAGTAGTTAATGTGAGGTATGTGGAAATGCACGGTAAGGAAGGTTCCATGGGGTTTTTTGTTGTTTTGTTTTGGGGGGGGGGAGTGGTTTGGGGTGTTTTTTTTTTTTTTTTTTTTTATGTATAATTTTATTTTAAAAAAAAGAATTAAGGTTTAAAATTTTAGAAAATATTTTTAAAGACAATAATTCCAAAATTAAAAAAAAGTAGTGTGTGCTTGTGCCTGTAGGACAAAATTAAGGCAAATGAAATAATAAACATCCTTATAGTTATTTATTATGTTCCAATTTTTCTGTGTTACAAAAGGAGGACATCTTTTCTGAGTGTGACATGCTAAATATTGAATTAATTTCCAAAGGAATGTCTGCTTTTCATTTTTAAGATGGTACTGTATTTAATGCATTCTAGACATGTGAAAATGATTATGGAAATAAGGGTATGTGATCTGAGCTTCGCTGTCGCTTTGGTGTGCAGTGTAACTCATGTTAAAGACCATGTTATTCAACACTTTTGCTAATAAGGACAGTATTCTGCTAAGCACAATAATGATCTCATTTTGTTTCTCTTTAGGAGACTTCTGGTTTAATATATGCAGAAATTATAGTCTCAATATTGGAAGTTGCATCGAGAGCTCCATTGTTGACCTTTTAATGTTTTTATCTGGAAAAAGGGATTTGTCTGAAAATATGTTCTGTTTATTGGAAGGCCCCATGTCTTCATTCCCACGCCCCCCAACAAAGAAGAGTTCTAATTTTTATATTGGTGTTCTTCCAAATGTATACTAAAATGTTTCTAAGTAGCAAACAGAAGAAAGTAGTAGAAAGGCTCTTACCATTCGCCTTTTCTCGTACAGATTGTTTTTGATGCTATTTCATGACTAATCTCTTTCATATAAATCTTCTTACTCTGCTGATGACTGTAACTAGCAAAATTGTGGCTTGACAGTCCCTGGGTAAGAATAGTAGTGGCTTCTCCCAGCAACGCAGTGTAAAAATGACTTTGAACTATTGACCGTCCCTCAGTTTACTGTTAACTAATTATGTTAATTGGAAAAGTTTATTAGTTAACATTACTTAGTCATAAATTAACTTGTTAAAATACCATGTGTGAAGAACTTCATTTGGAAAGCGTGAAGTACTTTAGAGAATTGAGTCCTTATCTTGAGACCTGATTGGACTGCTGGAAAGTAGTCTGTTTTGACCTGTGAGCTCTCTGTCTTAAATTCTGAGGAAAAAAAGGCTATGTTTTCATAGATTTATTTATGTAAATATGAGAATATACAATGTAATGTTATATAATGGAGACATATAGTCCTCTTTAAGGATTTAATTTAGCTAGGCCTTAACCATAGATGTATAATTAGTGTGTAAATACTTAAAGATGCTATAGAAGTAGATGGATTTTGAAGATTATTTGTTTGATACTTCAAGAGGAATAGAGGACAAACAGTGTTTTATTTTGGTAAACAAGCCACTTCATTGCTTTGAAGAAAATGTACATGAAGACTGAAGGTAAAGCTTTAAAAATCTACTGCACCAAAATATCTGCCAGGAGTTTTTTTTTCTATCAAACTGCATAAAGAAAGCGTTACATTAAATCCACATTTCATGGGCATGTTATGGAAGGAAACTACTTATCAATGCACATCTACCAAGTAGGTAGTATGCAAATACTTTGTCCTGTTTTCCTCACAGCAATCTTTTTCCCGGATCTTTGAATGAGGAACATAAAGTTAGAATTTCAGTTTTATGTGGAAACAAAAAAGAACATACAGTTTATTTATTGAGTTATTTTGCCTTAAACAGTGTTATAAAATACAAAACAGTGGTAGTCACTTACTGATTTAATTACCAGTAGATGTAAGAGATACAATTTACTACAGAAAAAAGTAAAAGATGAAGCAGTTGTGTAGTTTCCAAGCAAGTAATACAGGACACATTTAAAAAACATAAGAAATGGTTTAATTTCATTAACTGTGGTCTAATATGTTGTGCATCCCACTCTTGGTAAACCACAGCGGCATTTATTGGCTATTGCTTCAAAGCACTACTGTTTTTCATCCCTCTTCGTTGGCCAAATGTGTCATAAGAGCATTAACTAAAGTCTGGAAAACAGTTCTCATGGATTTTGCTTTAATGATAAATCTAACATATAGTGCACTTGCTGATACAATCAAGTGAATGGAATTTCCAAAATCTTGACTTAATGTCTTTTAAGTATGAAGCAATAATGTTTTTATGAAGTAGCTTTTAAATGGCATTTGTTGAAGTGGAGAGCAGCTGGATTAGAAAGGTCTGTTTCTAACTGCAATCAGCAATGATCGTAGTATCATATTACAGTCACCCTATAAAATAGCTTGTATTTTAAGAAAAATAGGAAAAAAGCGGGGGTAGCAATGGAGAGAGAAGTAAGCATGGTCTGTGTGATGCCCAAAGGGGTCTGGAATTGGTTACAGTTTGATGATGTTGCTTCAGCTGTTTGAGCAACAGTGTAGTTCTAAAAATAGGAAGTTCTTTATCAATTTAAGTTTTATCAGGTTTTTAAAACATTGTGGAGATACAGTCAATGTGCATTTCTCAAGCATTTTAAGTTGTTGTGTGGCTTTTTACTTGTGATGTTTACCAGGAAGAGATTTCACTAGGATAAAGACCAAAATTACAGAATGTTTCTCTGTACTACAAATCTCTTTTACTAATTTTGCATTTGTATCCATTTCTATAAATCGAATATATCTCTGTCCCACCTTGGTTTTGTCCATTTTCCAGCTAATAAGCTCTTTGAATAGGGACAATATTTTCTTTTGTTTCTTATAGAACTTTAAATCTGTCAGTGATGGCGTGTTCTAAAATTTAGGTCACTGCTGAGACACAAACTTTGATTTAAGGAACCATTGCATCCTTCCAGTGGTTGCGTATGGAACCTTTTTAATGTGTTGTATCAATTGATTAACTGCAAGCCATTTCAGCAGTAGCTTGTAGCTTTCCTGTGGTAGGCAAAATGTATCTACTTCATTAGGTCTACTGGTTTAACATTGTGCAGGAGTGCTTAAGTGTTAGGTCTCAATGAATAAATAAAAATTTTGGAGATACAAAATGCTCTTATTCAGCAGTGCTTTTGTTCATCAGTGTTCTTGAGTAGTTCCCAAGTGGGGTCTTATGCTTTAACTTTTATTAATTTGATAAAAAAAAATGTCATGCTATCTACAGCAGAAAATGTAGAAGTTCAGTAATGCCTTTATTCTTGTAGATTTCTTGATTTGATTTGTTCCAGAAGGGTTTGATACAGTCTTAGGCAGGATCTGATTAAGATATGCATAATATAACTGTGCCTAAAATCCCAGCCAGCTAAGGCAGACAAATTGTTAAATTTTAGCTTTAAATTAAAAGAAAACAAAAGTGTAGATTGTAGACTTGATTGTAAAGACATTCTGAATAATATTTGTCATGTGTAGGCAAAAAAATGCATTCATCCGTGCCATCTAGCTGTATAGATCCTTCATCATTAGAATAAGAACTGTGTTTCCCTATCAGATAGTTCAAATAACTTCATTTTTCTTCCTGGAGAAGATCTTCTGTTGAGAGTGCTTCACTTGCCTGAGTTCTCTAGATAGAAAAGAGGGTCTATGTTTTGATTTAATTGTACTGGAATGGTGCTCCTCAGAATATGGGGATGAGTTAAGGGAAATTTGCATCATGATGTGCCTAGATTTTCTAATTTTTCTTTTTTTTTTTTAAATTGGAAAGGGTTGTCTTAGAGAGCTCAGTCCAGATTCAGATCCATACCTACAACAAGTTCCAAGTTCCATACCAAGCCAAGTTCCATACTTAGTCTTCTTGAAGAAGTAGGTCTTGAGGTTCTGCTGGCTTCTGTAGGACTTTCCCTTTTATGTGTTCAGGGCTCTCCTTTCTTGCCTTTGGACATTCCACCTCCAACTCCACCCCTAGTAATGGACACAAGCACCATGCATTTTTAGTACCAGAACATGATGATACTCTTAGTAGAATGCGTGATTGGGTCCATCATTTTCACAGGTGATATTGAAGCTTTGGTTCTGGAAAGGCTGAATCTGAGTGAATTAACAGCAGTGGGACTGATGTGTAACACAGCAATTATTGTGCAGTTTGGTTAATCCAGAAGATTATCCAGTAACAGCGAAGTTGGGATTATTTCTGTGTACAAGGAGAAAACTTCTTTTAGATCTACATATATAACAGCAACACTATAATAGTTTTGTGCTAATTTTTCAGTGATTAATTCATATATTATTAATAAAGTGATTACAAAACATGAATCTTCCCCTATCTAATGAATAGATGCGCCTGTAAGACCTTGTATTTCTCTAGAGAAAAATTAATGCCCAGAAGCTGAATGTTTTTCTTGAGGTCATGCAGGAAATACCTGCCAAACCCAGGATTAGAATGCAAGTTCCTGGCTGATACGTCTGTGTATAATCCTCTGTATCACTGTAATGTGCAGGGTAAGCCAATGCCCCTCACCCTTCCCCTTGCTCTCTCTTTCCCCCTCTTTAATTTCTAGTCTTTTATAGTTCACTGCATGGTATTGATTAACACTTAGGACCGCTAATTCCTCTTTTAAACTTTTCTGTAGTATTCACAGAAACACTTTCTTAAAGATTTCCTGAAAATTCACATTTTTGCCAAGACGACTAGTGGTTTGGAAAGGCACAGTTTTCCTTTATCGACATCACATTATTTTTTGCTTCATAATATTGTCATCATCTTTAATTATTTTTCAAGAAAGGTATTTTAGGGTTTTTTCCGAATTAGGGCATACTGCTTTCTCAGGAGCTTTTATGTAGTGGTAGATCATTTTAATAAAACAATTCTATTTTTCTTTTGAATACGGTTTGTTTATTAGTGGTATAATATGCCATTAAATCATGATAATTTTGCCCTCAAACCATCAGTCTGTTCTGCCCTGTTCCATATATTCTTGTGTCTTTGATATGCGCTTTGTCTTCAGCTTACCAGAAGAGAGTAATTCCATGGTTAAAGCTTTATATGTGTTTTCTTTTGTAGGCTGTAGAACCGAGATAGGTGCAAAATATGCATCCCTGAAATTATAGGCTTTCTGTTTTGATTCAGAAAGATATAGTTGTTTGCATAAAAGGAATAATTAACTTTGCTGTTTCCATTTTCCCTGTATTCTAAATATCCTTTTTTGTTTTGAAGTGGTTTAGTGGCTCTCGTACTGAGTATGGCTGAGTGGTGTTCATCTCTCTGTCTCTGGTGCCACGTGTGCCTTTTCAGCATTTACTACAACCTGTTGGGCTTAAAAGAATAGCTACCTTTATTTATACCACATGAGGGGATCACTATGTGATTGTTAGTTACCTATCAGTAATTCTAATGATTAGATCTTACCGTACCATAATGTTAACATAACCTTTATTAACATTACTGAGCCACCAATAGTGATATTCCTAGTGGATGAATGGTACATGGTCTTGAAATGTCATTAGGTCATGTTTAAGAAAAAGACCTCTGGGAAGCTCCTTCTCTTCTTTCTTGAAATCATGCAATTAACTTAATGAAGAGAGGGCAGCTGGGAAGAGATTCCTGCTCACAGCGTTCCCAGGTGCTGCCAAGTGCCTCTGTACTCCAGGAAAATGTGGTCACATTCTCAGCGCTGGTCAGTGTCTGCACTACTGATGTGTTGAAGTGATATCTTCCTTCCAGCATGTGAGTGTGTAAATACGGCATCTGCAGAAAAGGTAGCGCTGGGTAAGAACTGGTAAATTTTCGTGATTTTAAACAAGCACCAAAGAGAAGTAAGCACCTGCACCTGCGTGTTATTTGAACTCAAAGTTTAATGGATGAAAAGCATCAAGGATTTGTCCTGATAGTATTCAAGTTTTTTTTACCTTTTGTGACACAAAAATTCTTAAACGCTAAAATACATACCATACACTGAACGTTCTGGATAATTAGGTGGCAAATTGTTTAAAAAATTTTGTTAATTTTCTTATTGATTCATTTTATTTTTGCTTTTGATATATGAAGTTTCTTAAAGGAAACTTGCATAAAATTAGGCTTACTGCTTTTTCTGGTTGATTAAAATATTTTTAACATTTGTATGACCACCATGAAATTCTGTAGATGCCGGTGTCTTCCAGACAGTTCTGAGAGCGTGTATTTTTTGTTGTTTTTTCTTTAAAAAAACCAACACTTTAAAATCATAATTTAAACAAGCGAGCAAGTTACAGTAAATTGTTTATTCTGCACTACTTTTTCTCAAGTGTTCATTTAGGTCACCTGTGATCTAAGCAGTTAGAGCAAAAAACATAGATAGAAAAATTCTATGTAGTTATAGTAAATGTGACAAAGTATAATATATAACTAGTAAGAAACTTTATGATATACTAACTATAATTAATTCCAGTGATTTGTCTGTTAAAGCCAATGCAAATAATTGTAACATCTGTCAAAAACCAAGCACTAGCATGAAAACCTTTTAACATTTTGCACTTAATAAACTATTTTATACATAAACTACCTTATTGTTTATATTAAAAACTAAAAAATATTCAGTCTGTTCCAGCCATTCTAACAAAAACTTTAATAAGTAGACATTGCATAAAAATGACACAATCCAGCAGTTATTTGGTAAGGCCAGCATAATCATAAATTTACCATCCATGCTTTTCCAAAAATACTAACCCATATTGTTCTCCCTGGACCTGTTGCAGGGATGACTAATCCAGCTGCTGAGGTCTCCCTTTATGTGTTTGATGGAACACTTGGCTTGCGAGACTACAGCTGTGTGTTTATGTGCAGTGCACACCTGCAGAGGCCTGACAAATAGCTGTAGTATGCAGAGTATACAAAATTACCCTGGCAGTGCTGCAAATAAGGAAGTTTCTGTTTTGAAGTCCATATGTGTGTGAGCTTGAGATGCCAGCTGGGGTATTTATGTTGCATTGCACAGATGTAAAACTGCCAACTGATTTTATACCAAATAAAGGCTAATCTTTTTATACATACTTGGTGTCAGAGTTATGAAGTGGTACATAAGAATGTTCTCACGACTTAGCTCTTTTAAAATAAAAGCTGACATTAAAAATGCTTGAACTCACAGTATGCATAGAGGGTAAAAGATAAAAATGTACTGTATTTACTTAGATATCTGCTATAGCACAGTATCTTAAGGGTTTTATTATTAGTGATGTATAGTTATTAGCTGCACATAATCAGGGCTTGATTTATTGTATGCATATACACTGTACTATATATCCTTTTTTCTAGGAGGTCACTTTGGCTCTGTGTTGAATCCAGTTTATGGGTTCTGAAATGTGAAAGCCCAATTTATATAGGTACTTAACTTGAAAGCTTTGCTTTCCTATTTTCAAATGTGTTTAAGCACAGTGATAATTTTTCATCAAATATAATATGCGCTTTGAAAATTGCGATTGTTAGTAGACCTTGTCTGTGAAGGCTTTTAAAGGTAACATTTGACTTCAAATACTTAAGAAATTAAAATGGTTTGCTAAAACTAACAAGTAGCACAGATTTAAGTCTTGATTGTACCATCATTTTAGTCAGTACCTTGACTTTCAGTATGAACTAAAGACAAGGAGGTGAGTTGAATAGTTTATGTTTTGATGGTTCACTGGATATAGTTAAGTACTGTGTACATAATCCTTTATAAATGGATAAAAGGAGGGCTTGGCATAGCGACGGTTAATATGCAGATGTGAATGTGAACGGTTTCTGTGCTTCTGAATATAAGTTTTGGAAGTTCCTTAAGTTACATTTTCAGGCTTAAAGTGTTTTTCCTTCAATTACTTTTTTTTTTTTTCCTCCTTACTTTGTCAAGAAATTTTAGTGCTGTTTTTAATTTGTTGTTTATTCTGGGCTACTATGACATTCGAATATGTGTAGAATTCTGCTTTGGCTTACTGTGTCACAATGTATACCTGAAATACACTCATGCTAAATGTGTGAGAACAAAGAAAATGGGAGTAACATTGAAGCGTATCACTATAGAATGTGTCTCTAAGGACTTAAAAATTGATTTTGCTAAATGTAATGTTCAGCTTAGGAATGACTAGCCGTCACACACAGCTCACCAGTCTGGTGGAGCCTTTTTAAACCAAAAGAATTTCATACATACACACACGTGTGTGCACATGCTCACCCTCAGATAACGTCTGCAAGTATCCCCCAGAAGTTCAAACATTATTCAGATTTCCAAGGTTCAGAAATACAATTTCTTGATTACTAAAGTTTAGAGCAGAAATTTCACTAATGTTCCTGGTAGTTAGATGAAGAGGTAATGTACTGCAAGTGGAAGGAAGAGTTGAGCTGTACCCCCATAATTCTGCAGAGGCATGTCATCCCGGCTAAGATAAAAGCCTAAGGGTGCCTGTGGGATGCTTGTGCTCCCATTAGCTGCTGAGAAGGAGTCGATACAGCAGAGAAGGGCGGGAAACAATACAGGATGCCAAATCTGAGTGAAAAATGGAAACACTTCAAAAGAAGTTAGTTCTGCTAGATGAGTATAGGAAGTCTTAATTGTTGTTATATCCTCTATTTAGGAAGTATATTTAAGACCAAAAGAGCAGAATTGTGTTGGTGTGTGAGGAAATATGTTGCAAAGATGGTTTAGCTATGTTGTGTCGGGGCCAGCTCTCTTATAGAAGGATATCACTTCAAACAGATTGCCGCCACTGCAGGTTGCAAACACACAATTGAAGGCTTCTAGTTCTCAGCTCATGCACAGATGTCTTTCAATAAGTTTAGCCAGTAATTTCTTCAAATTGCTCAGTTTATCAGCAGCACATGTCATCAATCCTGGAGTGGTTGCTCAAGTCAAACTACAGAATCCTTAGCTTACAGACACAGCTGCAAACAGGTGAACAGGCAGAAAGTAATTTGTGCAGCTTGGTGGCTGTCAGACAAAAGACAGACAATCTGTGTTTAAAACAGATTGCAGGCCTTGCATGAGCCAGACAAAAGGGATTTCTACAACTGCAAATAATTCCAAGGTTAACATATTTTCCTTTCTGCCATTAGGTGATTTGTTAAAATTGGAAACAATGAGCATTATAAATCTACGCAGAAACTAGAGATAAGATGAAAGAGAAAAACAGATCGCTAAATAAGTTTACATCCTTCTGTTGAAAAGCATACAACTGGCATTCATACAGGACTCCTTTTTATAAACTAAGCTGAGCTATAATACCTATGACATTCAGTACATATTTGAAATTATGGTAAGGACGTCTAATTGGCAAAAGAAACAATATTGTGGAAAGAGTAAGCTCATAGTAATGTTCTTCTGTATTAAAAAGTTGACTTTTTTTTTTTTTTCTTAATTCACATTTGGATATCATCCTAAGACACTGTGAAGATTTATCAGGATTTCATTTTAACTTTGAAGTCCTGTACTTACTCAGAGATTTTAATATTGGATAGATTTATCAAGATTTACTGTACGAAGTATATCAGAGTTAAAATTTCTAACAAACAAGCTTACTGTAGTGTTAGCCTAATTACAGTAAGTTAGAAAACATGTACTGCCCCAGTCACACATATTACATCTTCAAATGTGTGACTGTAGAATATCTATTCCTTCCACTTCTCATGGGCTCTGTAAACTTGCCTTGACCTCAAAACTTCTTCTGCAGCGTTCCATGAGGTACTAATCAAGCTAATGTAATATAGCCCTTCTTCCTGTTTAGTTCAGTGAGTAAGTACTTATGTGCAATAATATTGACAGGTAATTCTATGCTTAGTTTAAGTTGTTCCGCTGAATTTATTTTTCATGTTATTTAAAACTTATCAACATAGAGATATGTGAATGGAAGAAGATGCGAAGAGTAACTGTCTACTTCAAGGTAACATCTGGTTTTGTGAAGATATGATTCTGTGCATAGAGGATAAATCAGTCTGCTAAGCACACAGTTTGAAATATATTGAAATCAATGAGCTTTCTGTGTATAATAGTAATACATATTGCAATGAATTAGTGAATACAGTTGTATGATTCTGCTTAGTCATGCAAAAGTGTTCACAAAAATTATTTAAATTGTCCCATCAAAATTCACTGTTGCTTTTAAAATGAAAAACAGGAGCTTACTTAAAATAATATGTGCTTTTTGTAATGTGGTCATATTACTTACTTGTGCCCGATATAAATGATGTTGTAATTGAAGAACAGTATTGTTAGGCTTTTGCAAGTTTATATTTTTACCAAAATACAGTACTAAATAATTCTGTAGGGAAACCTTATGCTGAGGTTGAGTTGAAGAATTCCTTAAATTTCTCAGCTATGAAGAAGCATGTCACAAACATATGCTTTATTAATCTACGGTATGGAAGTACTCTTTTTCATGCTTTTTTTGACAAAATGCTAATTCCAAGATTAAATTGCATCCTTACTATATGCTGGGTTATAGCACTTTCCTTACATTTGGATTTTCTTCTTTTTTTGTATCTTAATAGACAGTAAGATTTTAGCCTCTCAGAAATCAATCACACTGATAGAGATTTTTTTTTTGTTCTTTGGTCTGAGAAGATAATATATTAGATTTTTTTTTAATAAAGCTGACAGCATGTGTATTGCATGTTGGTTGTGCAGGGTATATGCTGTAGATTGTAGCCTGACATTGTTATGGTGTTAGCGTGTATGGGCTTCATGTATTTCACTGTGAAGGTGAGATCATCATCTTTAAAGGATGGTTTTAATTTGTGTTGGTGAATCAAGTGGATACTGTATTTAAGGAGGGGGAAAAAGTGTACTCATGCAGGTTGCTGTCTGCAGTCCAAATTGCTGATCAGAGAGTCTTTATACACATCGGTAATGTGCTGTGCAATATAAGCTGAAATATATTCCACAAGGGAGGAAAACGGAATAGGTTACATACGCTGTTCCTAAGTGCAATGAATATAAAACTCCATTACTCACTTTAAGCAGGTGCTTTTTATATGAGGCTTTAAAGAAATATAAAACTGCTGGTGAAATGATTGGTTTGTACAGACACGACTTAACTTCCAGTACTTTGACCAGATAAAGAGGTTAAAAATATTTCTACAAACATTTCTTTAATGATTTCAAGGATTAAAGGTTAATATCCTCCTGGTATAAGAAACTGCCATTCCAGACACTAAATGCACTGTTCCATTCAAGTCCTCCATAGTTGCATAGAATATTTAAAAGAAAATATAAACATTTATAAAAAATTAAAACACAAACACAGAGCATTGTGGTTTTAAGTTTCTATCCTAAAAGATGTGTATTTAAATTCCTGGGAGGAGCACAGTGATATCATAAAGAAATAGAGTGTGATATAGAAAACTGATTGAGTAAGAATGATACTCCAATTAGAAACAAAACATGTCTTTAAAGAATCTGAAATCTTGTCATCTATGCATGTGGAAAACTGCATGTGAAGGGGTAGCCTTAGATCTTTCTGTTCTTTAAAGCAGCATATACTATCTGAGAAGGAAAATCATGGGAAGACTGTTAAAGATAATACTGATATACTGTATTTTAATCTTTTTACATATAGTCATGTTTTACTTACCCACCATGTCTCAGTTACTGTCTTCCTACCATTTCCTACTCCTTTACAGTCAATGTCCCCAGCAGCAACCTCTATTGTCCATCTCTTAACCACCTGACCACTGGCTTTCTTTGCCTCCCAACTGCAAGATGTTTATGTTCTCTTTCACTTCCCCCAACAACACCAGCAACTCAGGAAATCAAACTGTTAATCATTACACCCTAGATGTTAGTTCTTACTATTTTTCTATAATACTGTTACTGAACACATCTACCCTCCTTCTTTCAAGTTTTTATGAACCTTTGCGGTTTCCTTGCTTCTTAAAGAATTACTGTGTCCATCCTCTAGAATCCTCAATTTGTTGATATTTTTACTAGTCCATAACTGTTCTGTCCTATATGTAATTATCTCAAATTGAGCTTGTGTGAGATTTCAGCCATTAGGTATTCTGTTTGACAGCAAGCAGGTGACCAGGTGCCATGTGTGTCACAGGGAAGCTCAGAACTATGTGTAGATCCAGGTGAGATCCAGCATTTCTTGTATCCTGCATAGTAGGTATGTTACATAGCACTTCAAAGTGTGCATCTGCTCTGGTGAATAAGGCTTTTTTAGGGCAAAGGAATACAAACTCATGGGAAACCAGGCTTTATTAGTTTCATAATTCCAAATAGCTTATTTAAATAGATGTGTCTTAGAAAAATGAGCTCCACAGTTGAAACAGGAGGTGATGAGATCTGAGATGAACTCTAGTTCCTCTAAGACTTTGTTCTTTCATTGTACATTTTGCTGTCCTAGAAATCTGCAGATGCCCTTTTTCTCTAGTTGCTGTGCACCTTTTTACTAAAAGAAGAGTTCTAGAATTCAGGCTTTATTCCAGAGCCTGAGATCACAGAATCATTTAGGTTGGAAAAGACCTTTAAGATCATTGAGTTCAACCTTTAACGTGGCACTGCGAAGTCCACCACTAAATACATGAGCATATAATAACGAGGAAGAATGTTTTAATATACTTTACATGTTGACATTTTGCGTGAGCTATGGAACTTATCCTCAGGTACAGCAAGACTACTGTATTTGAAAGGGATAGAAGACTTATACGACTAAGATGGAAGCAACCGATTGCATGTGCATGTTTCCAGACAAAGGGTGTGTAAGGGTGAAAACTGTAAGCTGTTTCCTCTCTCCATCTGTTTGTCTGTATTCTTCAGGATCTTGCTTCAAATACTTTATGGTGAAAGTTTCTCAAGTTCTTATTTATCTGTGTCCTGGAATTACTTGCATCTATGTAATTTTTAGCATTTGTCTACTGACAATGTATAGATACAAAGATTGATAGGACGTGATTTTTGAGAGTTAGAAATTCAGATTCTGATAGTTTTTCTGTGTTTTCTTGGAAGACAAAAGTTATATTAATGCATTAACTTGGGTTTCTACCATTTGTCTCAAATGATATAGCAATATCTGAAATGCAGCTGTTGAATTGTGCAGAATGAAAATCAATCCTTTTCTTCTTTTTGAACCTCTGTTACAGCAGCAGGAACAGCACCTCTAAAGCCACTTTAATCCTGTGTCCTGACCAGTGTCATGTTGCCAAATCTAAAATAATAGCTTCAATTAAGTATGCTTATAATTGACGATGCCTAAATAGCCTGAATGTTAGCAATAACAAGGTTGATAATAATAAGTTGCCCAAAACTACACTTATCACAGCAAGATTTTAGACCCAGTTGTAATACTATGTAAGTTTAAAGATGGAAGGTGGTGTTCCTTCTCTAAATGTTGGCTAATTAGATCAGAAGGAGCAGCAGTCAGACTATGGATGGATGGTGTTTCTGTACCCTACACTGAGAATGTTACATGATGGTCCTTGTCATTTTGATAGGTTGTGGTAGTAAGTCCGTGAATGGTTGCTGGCTGGCCTCAGTACAGTGGGTAAAGGGAGTTCTGAAACTTTTCCCAGCTTTGTTGTATTTTCAGAAGAGGCTTTTTTCAAGTGGTAGCTGTTTAGTTCTTCTATGAACATTCAAAATTAAAGTATTATTTTACCTGACTGGATAATCACTTAAAATGGGTTATCAATAAGGAGTTATTCAAAGGTGCTTCTGACCTAGAATGCCTTTACCATATTATTCCAAATGTTCTGTGACTTCTTCAGTATTGGTTTTCAGTCTTTGAATCACAGGTTTCTTATTTAACTCTCCATTTGAAGGAGGATTTTAGAAAAATCAAGAAGTTTGTGGATTAAAGGCAGATGGGAATGTGTGTGAAGGCCGTTGTGTGGAGTCTCAAAATGTGAATGTAGCAACGGGGTTTTGCCAGATTTAAGTGGCTCTCCCTCTAGGTAAAATGCTGCTGTTCCTTAGCAAGCTGGGAAGTTTATTGCAATGTGTAAATCTCCATTACTAAACGATGGTCCTACGTCTGTTTTAGTGTTTAGGAAATGGAGATGCCTTAATTAGTTTACAGGCAGTTTAAGGATTAAAATGGTTAGTTACAGAGATCCTAATATTGATCTCCAAGGTGAAGACCAGCTTATGACGGGTGCTTGGCCTTGGAATCTGTATGTGAAAATACTGAAAGTACGTGAGGAGACTTGTTTTTGTGTTACGTGTGCTCATACATGTGGTTTTTGCAGCTTATGTTCTGATGAAGAGAATGGTAGATACTTATATTGATGAATATTTTGTCATTGTTGCCCAAGAAGAAAAAAGCTTGACCTTCTTTAGAGTGTATTTCCTTCCGTCTGTCAATAACTTCTTTCACCCTGACATGCATTTACTTTTCCGTTGAGTACCATGGTTGAAGAGAAAATGAAAGAAGAGCTATTTTTTAGGACAGGTTTCTTTGAAGTGTGGGACTGTGGCACAAGAAGCTCAAGAGAGTGGAAAATCTGCCCACCTCACCCCATACATTAGAGGCAAGACAAGTCTACCATAATCCTGTTATTCCCTGTTAAGTCTTGAGAGTGGGGGGGGATGCAACAATAATTTCATAGAATAGTGGTATGTAGACTGAAAACTGGTTGACACAGTTACAAGAAAACAAATAATTATGATAATCAGAATAGCAATAGTAATGCTAAATAAAGTTGAGTTGTTTAAAAAAAAAAAGACCTGTCCCTTGACACCTCCTTAAAATAAGTTGCCTGAATTACCATTTTGAAGAAGAGAGAAAATAGTAGCCTCTGAGTGGCTATGTTAGGGCTGTAAAATGTGGTCTCCAGACTACGGTGACAGATTAAAAATGCGGAATTGTGAACACAGTAAAGATATTTGGGGAATTTAATCACAAAGATTTAGTTTTACTACACAAAAAATCTGAGAAAGTATTTATAACCTGGCTTCTACATTTAGAAAATATTTTTCCCCCCTCTGTTTTTCCAATTACAAAATAAAAGGAACTAAAGAACCCAAACACAAACCCCGCAGTGTTTTCTCTTCAGGTGTTGTGTGTGAGCATACGCAGTGATTGAAAGAGATGTTGAAGTTCCGCTGCTGCTGCTGTTTTACTGCAACAAAGAACATGAAAGCTCATGCTCCCCCAACGCTTTGAACGTGAGAAGTAGGACTGATGCCAGCTAGAGCTGCTCTTTGTGGCTTCTGTTATGTTCATACTGCAAGGAGGAAGGAATTAAGTTTGGTTTTAGCTTCAAGTTTCTCAGAAGTGCTATCTCTCTAACCAAGTTCAGTACAGACTTTCAGAAGTTCTCACTGAGGGCACTGCTCAAGCAGGGACTGAACACAAGTATCTCTCATGAAAGAAAAGAGGTTTTTCTTATGCTTCAATTAGTTTACTAGCTTTTCTCTGTCACTTAAATATATGTTTCTGTGAAAATAGTTGGACATTTTTTTTCTTGATTCCGGTAAGACTTAGGCCTAAATGTTATTTCATTTGGTTAATAGCTCCTTGCTTTTATTCGTGGATTGATCTTTTTACTGAGTTTGAAATCATTTTGACATGAATGTGACAGTCTTTTACTATATCATGTTGCCAAACCGTAGTTTATTGGTACTTAATGCTTTAAATATTGAAATTTTTCCTTCTGAGGCCATAACCTAAATATGGAGAGAATTCATGTGGAGCTGCTTCTAGAAGTTTTAGTCATGCCTTACTCATTTCCTATTTCACATTTTGCAGTTCTCTCTTTTATGATCTTTCTAAAGAATTATTTATTGAATTTCAGGGATTTGGCGGCACACAGTCCTGACTTTTGTCCTCAGAATCAGTAACATACCTCTTTTGCTGGTTTTCTGTCTTTTCTATTGACAGTTTAGATTTTGTCTTTTGGTTTTCCATTAATCATTGCAAATTCACCTTATTACAAATGAATTGGTAAAAGATGTGTAGGCTATTGGTAAAATCACTAATTAGGTAACTTTTTTTTTTAACAGAACTTAAATTGGATGATGGCTCAGTATTAACAGGCTTGTTAGCAGAAATCCTGGGCTGACGTATAAAGACACAATTGTGACCTGTATTGGTGTTTGATTCCCTCCTGCTTGCATGTAGAACATCACTGAATGCAGGGACCTGGGGCAAGCTGCGTAATTGGGTTATGTACATGGAGAGGACCAAAGCTATAACCAGAAAAGCTGGGGAGGGGATGAAAATGCCTGCTTTAAAGTGTGGGAGAACCTTCCTCGATGATGTGATACTTCTGTGCCTGTTTCTAGAACAGAATGGCTCTTTAGGCTCGGAGTTATAATTGAAGTGACTTAGTGTGCGCAAGGTGTGAAATTGTCAAGGCATAGTAGATTTCAAGTTAGAAAACCTTTCTGCCTATTTTGGGGGTTCTCCAGTGTGGAAAGAACAGCTTTTTAGGTCTTTCATGATGTGTTATATTTTTCCTGTGATAGTCTGATTCAGCTAAAACAGGTTAGGTTTGATCACCAAGAATAAACATGGTTACATATTGGGAAGGAAACACTTGATTTTTACTGCAAGTAGTTCTACAACAAGCAAGTTTTTCCAGTACAAAAATCACACAACTAGAAAATTGTAATTTTTTTTCTGGAAGCAACCACAGGTTATATTTGGTTGAAACAGGTATATGTATCTCTGTGTCTCCAAAAAGTATATGATTACCATATTCCTGATGAAAATAATAAATTAACTAAAGAAATTGTGAGGAGTACACAAACAGGGTTGCTCTGTTCTCCAGTTCTGACTGCAGTGAGTAACAGAGTGTGGTAAATCAGAGTGCTGCTTTTGAACGTGTGTTTCCAGGAGAGCGAGTACTGCACAAATTCTACTTTGTTGCCTTGCACCTTAGAAATAAGCCTTTCTCATGCTTCATTTGCGGGACATTGAATTTGGATAATGTTGCCTTTGGCAATGATAGATTTGTTTTCCCTGGTTCCTCCTTGAATTCGTGCTCAGTGTCTTAATTAAAATCTTGTGGAGTGTTTGTCTCCATACTAAATTTGAGTTAGTATTTGGAGGCATGGAGCGTTTCTTATCTAGGAGTTTTAACAACCAATCAATCAATCCCTTGAGAAGACACTACTTCTAAAAAGCTTATAAACATTGAGGGAAGGGAAGGGAGCCCTGTTCTTTGCTCGCTTAAACATTTGCTTGCTGAAATAGGTACTTAAGGAATATTTTAACTATGTATACAACTGTTGAGACCTTGATTTTATAACGAAAGGGATAATAAGGGAGAGTATTTGGGAAGAACTAGTTACAGGGATGGAAACTACAGAGAGAAGCATACATAGGAAACAAAGCTTCTTTCTTCTCTATAGAGTAGGTTGCCAATTTGACAAGTTTATGAGGGATGGTTCATCATTTCCAAAAAATTTCAGATACTGAAGAAAATGTGCTATTTCTCTATATTAAACCTGTTCATTATAAATGGTTCACCAAAAGCCTCTAAACTTTCTGCATTTTGAAAAAGAGACTTGTATCTGGGAAAGAGGAATCACCTTAAGTGATTTTTGACTTAATGATGGAAGACATTGTAAGTTCCTTATTCCTTATTGCAGCCTCTGTATAGGATTTTAGCATTTAATAAATGGGCTTTCTGAGTATCCCTCAGTCCAGACCTGTGAAACCTGAGCAGAATTAATTTTTCATGCAACTTCTCCTTGCTTACTGTGGTGTGCTGTGGTTATCAGGTGTTAAAAGGTGCAGGATGATGTTGCCATTTGATGTCATAGCAACATAAAAAATGAGGGGCATGATTATGCCATGTCTTCTTAATACTTTTCTATTTTCTTCTCAAATAATTAAAAACAACTGAGAAAGTGTTCATCCTATCCCACTAATAGGTGTTCCAGAAAGAAATAGCTTAATACAGAAATCAGTTTGTGAGTTTCTTCAAGGCCAAGCCATTCAGCTTGTCCAGCTTCCCATCATGAACCCGAAGTGCTGGCTGGGTGAAAAACAGTGCACTGGCCTAGTTTGAGCTGTGCGTTGCTGACTGCCCTGCACATGCTGCCTGGTCAAATATACCCACATTTTCATGAAGCTGTAGGAAATAAATGTCTTAGATAATGTTGCCGTATCTTGCTGAAATTCCACGTGTTCAGAAGTTATTTAGTGAGGGAATAGAACTGAACAGAAACAAATAGGGAGCATCATCACATGGAACTTGGTTGCTTCTTCTCAAATATGATACTAAAATAAAATTCAAGTTCTGCGTGTAACTAACATGGAAAGTTTTAGCCTTAATGCAGAGAGGTTGTCCAGGGTAATGCATCTAAAAGTGGACTCCATGATGGAAAATATTTAGTTTTAAAAGTACTTAATCTTCGGCAGTGAAGTGCAAGAAATGTATCGGACATCACACCTTATATTTTGAGGCATAAAAGAGTTGCTGAAAGGTGGAAATAGCAAGAAGCTACCAGTTTTGAGAAGACTTGAAAGATGGGGTTCAAATTATGAACTCAAATTTGTTTTGCTTTGACTGTAATCTTGGCTGCTACTAATAGTATTTTACAATCTTTGTTTTGGAATAGGCAGAAGGGAAAAACACACTTCACTGAATGTCGCTGAATTTCACTGAATTCACTGAACTTTACTGAATTTCACTGAATTTTTAAAGTTGGAAGGGACCATAGAGTTCATCTAGTCCAACTCCCCTGCTGAAGCAGGATTGCCTAGAGCTAGAGCATGTTACTCAGGACGGCATCTTCCCCCCCGCCCCAACACAATGGCCTTTATTTGCACAAGTTTATAGGAATTATGAGGAGGCAGAGCTAAGACTAGGAAATGCCTACAGATACCCTATCGGCTTTTGAGAAATTCATGCATTGAGTCTGATACCACACCTTAGATCAAAGGGGATTTTAAGCTTTAAAAGAGGCTTACCCCAGGCAAGCCTGGGAATGAGGGTGTATTCACAAGACTACAACTGGTAGCTGATCTTTCAGACTGGGAACTGATGGGGTGTTGTAGTGGCAGGCACACAGACAGGTTGCAGTGAGCATTCTTTGAGGCTGAAGCCTTCCTGAATCGCGAATTAGGAAGAAGCTGGGCTTGGCTTATCTCAAACACAGAAGATAGGTTAAATTTTGTAAGAAGGAATGCACGGAGTGTAAACCCTACTTTCACTTGGCACTCTGATTTACTAAATGCAGTGTGTCCCTTCGTAAGCTGCTTCTCTCTGCTTACCTTGGAAAGCACTTTTTAGTCAAAAAATTATTTTGTTTATTTTTGTTATAATATTGTTATAATTTATAATATTATTATTACTAAGCACAATTACCAGGTTTAATTCTAAATCTTCTATTTCTTATAATTTAGGAATTATTTTAGGAATTTTTCCTTACTCCTAAATATTAAAAGTTGTTCTTTGGGTTAAGTCTTTGAGAGATTGTGAAAAAAACTAATGAGCTCATTCTGCAGAAAATCTATTAAGTTTCTTTAATGTCTGTAACTATCTTGAAATACATATCAGAATGATTTTTAATTTTTTTAACCTGATATTCCATAATACTTTCCTTGCATAATTATGGATTTTGGAACAAATTCTATGTTACATATGCAAGGAAATGGTTCCATAATTATACTTATGTTTGCATAATTAACAAGCTGCTTGCCAATTTTAACTGACAAATTCCAAGTCACTTGTGCATGAGGGGGGAAAAAAACCATAAAAAATGGTGACTTCTGTTAGTTTTTCCTTTCATACTTCTTACAGGTGTTGAAACTATTTCTTTCTAATTTGCAAGTAAATTTATGTATTTTTTTCCTGATAGGCAGCACTGTACAGAATAGGAGGGCTGCTTTCTCCACCCATGCACTGTGGGGCTGTTTTGGGGGCTGCCCTCGAGCTCAGCCAACATATCTCAGTCCTGAGTTGTGAGATCCCCTGCTGCTGCCACCGCCGTTCTAGGCAGCTCTTCAGAAGTGTCTGCCAATAGCACCGATTTCTTCCAACCGGTGCGGTAGTTTTCTGATGTGCACAAATGGGGGCTGAGGAAAGACCACCAAAACTTGTTTCCGCTTGTGACCTAAGGCAAGGGTTGAACTCCAGTTTCCGTCGAAAAATGGCAAGTGTGCCGTTGGCCTTCTCTGCCGTTCAGCTGCCTGGATTTAATGCTTTACGTGGCTACTGAGTAAAATGTTGTTGTCTAAATGTAAGCTTGAAAACACTGAGTGATTTTAAGGTCTTGAAATGAAAGGGTCATAATAAAAACATGAAAGAGAATAGTTGAGGTGGCACTTATAAAGTGAAAACAAAAGTGTATGTGTGTATAAATGCATATTTATTATTCCAATTTCTAAGTGGCCTTGTGTGTTTTCCTCACAGTTATCTATATATATTTTATGCATAACTATTTGTATTAAAATGTCCATATACAGCATTCTCTTGCTTGCATTTAAAAACTGCGAATCACAAAAAAAAAATATGCTATAAGAACATCTAAGGTAGATAATTAAAGTATAATTAAGTTTAAATGCCTTGGTGAAGGAATATAAAAATATTTAAATTCAACAGGCTAGTACATTTGCAGTTTTCTTTTATTAGGTGTGAAATCTAAGAATCCCCTGCCAACTCTTGAGGGCTCAATCCAGAATGTTGAATTGAAGTACTGCGGCACATCATTGGTCAAATGTGCCTCTGGGACCGTGGGATCAATAAAAATTTGTGCCAAAGCCCCAGGTATGTGCAGCTGGACCATGTAAAACTTTATTGCCTGTATAGGAGAATTGGCCTTGCTTTTTACAAGGAGAGTTACTGAAACAAGAATTTACTCATTGTTCCTATGAATCAGAGAGGGTTTTTTTTTGTATTCTGTTTTGGAGTTTTTTATTATTATTGTTAAGTGTGCCAGGATGATCCAGTCTGGCCCCAGTATAGTCAATTTTTACACTGAATAAAAAATAAAGATGTTGGGTTTTTTTCTGCTGAGACAAATATTAATCTAAAAGCACTGAAGAAACTGGAATAACTGCATTTTTGTATTACGCAGAATATTTGCATTTTGTTTTATTTGTAGCATAATTTTGATGTATTCTGTTTATTGTTTAAAGTCTCATTTTCCATTAATGCTGCAAGTATGTATTTTGCTTGTTAAGTTTTTGGGGGCTCTGTGATAAATAATTTTTAAATTTCTTTAATAGAATTTTTCTTGAAGAGCATGAAGGAACTTTTCTAATCAATACTTAAGAATCTCTTCATATGTAAAGGCAGCTAATGTCAAGAATATTCAAAATGTAGTGTATTTAAATCTAAATTGAGTTCATGGTGATTTAAAAAGGTATTATTTTATAAAGTTGGGATTGAAATTACTATTTTAAAGAGAATGGATTACTTTATTTGAAATCCTCCTGGATGTAAAGACATTTACAAGATAATGTTAAGGAAGTTGTTTAATAGTTTATATGAGATTACTCTTTCTATTTCTTCTTTTAATTATGTACCTACAATGTTAATAGCTGTTCTCTTTGGACTAGTGAATGTTTATGTGTTGAAAATTTATCTTGTTACAGTAAAAGCTGTAAGGAGTTTAATCTTTATTTTAGGTGATGGTGGAAAAGAGAAATTGATTCCTTTAATTCAAGGCCCTTCTGATACCAGAGACTTACACAGCAGTAAGTGGCTCAATGAGAGTAGAAAGCCAGAATCTCTCTTAGCTCCAGATTTGGTAGCCTTTACAATCCAAATTCCACAGTATATGGACTACTGCCATAATTCTGGTAAGTGCAAAACTCTTGTTAAGCCGGTATCGCATTACATTTTTCCTATCCAATGTAATTTTCAAAAGAGGGGCTTGATATAAAATGTGCCAAATGCCAAAGTATCTTTTTCACATACTGCTCACGTTATTACTTTACTTCAGCTCACTGTGAGACACAAAAACTAAAAGCAGCACTTCGATGTGTGTCTTCTTCAGTGAGGAATGTTTCACTGACTTTGGTTGCCTTTTAAATTATTTATACAGAACATTTTGTAAACTTCGTTTTTGTGAGCAGGTTCCATGTTGAAAATATTAGTTATATTCTTTCTTCACATCTTATACAGATGTTGACATACTGAATTCAAAATGATTCAGATAAATTTGCAGCATAATTTAAAATTGACTTAAAGAATTTGTTTATAATAAAATTTGTTAATAATAAGAAAGATAATATTTAAAATGCTACCAAGCGCACGTTTAATGTCATCAAACTTGGTGTTGTGGTGGATTTAGATAGAAAACAAGTTAATATATTCAGAGTGTAGCTTGGATAAATTTAGGTGTGTTGTTTACTTTGTGGAAATAAATACTCTTACCTGACATCCTTATGGTTTCTGTGGGCTTTAAACAAAACATTGGTCTGTTTTAAGCGACACTGACAATTTTGAAATTTATCTAGTTTAAAGTAACTATAATAAAGTTTGTGAAATACACGTGGATCTAGCTTTTTCCTGTCTGTCTGGTACATTTTAAAAAATTGTTCTTTTGTGTTTTTAAAGCTTTATCCTGTTGCCATGCTAAGAGCGCAATCAAATAAGTGAAAAAAAAAAAAAAAACCAAACCCAAAATAGCATCTAGTTTAAGGAAAGCAAAAGAATTAGCTGATCCCAATACTATGAAACACTAAAATGAAAAGTGTGCTTTTTTCTTTAATTTTTTCTTGAGTAGTGGTTGTTGAATGTCATTAGTCTGAAAAATAACAGTGAATTTATTACCATCTTTGTAATGTTTATGTGCATATGTAAGCAACCTCTGATTCTTATGCAAAGTAAATATTTGCGAGCACTGTGCACTCCAGCAGTTGTCAGGTCACTTTTTCAGTTACTGTACTTGTATGTTTCTTGGAGCACATCATGCTGGAAATGTTTATGGCAGTGTTTTTATAACAATTATCTTAAGTTCCTGCCCCTAAAACATTGCTGAAAAGTAATTCATGATTCAAGTGAAGTTATTCAGATCTGTTTTTTAAAAAAAGTGAAAATCTGTTGCACCTGTGGTCTCACTTAAGTAGCTTTTAAATGTTCATAATAATGATATTTATTACTGTTATTGCATTTTCTGCCATTTTTGAGAATCTTTTTTGTTTAATTGTTTGATTTTTGTCTTAGAATATTATTTGCATTTTAAAGGAGCTGTGCATACTTACCTATACTATAGAATTACTGCTTTTGTTACAGGTCACAGCGATCGCATACATTTTTAGCTCATCAGTATTACAGATAGTCCAATTAGACAGAAGGGAGTACTTGATAGGTTGTGACTGGAGATGCCTGTGGGAATTAAGGCACCAACAAATGAAGTGCCGGCCAGACCCAAATGCAGGGACTTTGAGAGGCAGAAAATTGGTTTGTAATAGATTAGTGTCTGTGGTACCTTTTCTGTAGCTGAATGGAGATAGATTTAAAATGCTAAGATTTTAGAATTTAAAATTTACCAGATATTTCACCCCCTGCCCCCCGGTACCTCAGGAAAGTTGTATTGATCCTGTGTATTCGGTGGCAGTCGCTGACCTGCGTGCTCAGGCTCCAGCTCTGCTTCTCTAGGTCTGTAAGGTGGCACCCATGATTGATGACAAATAAGAAGGAAAAGCTGACTGGTGTGTTAAAGCTTTGGTCCCAGTAAACATGAAGAGTGGTGTACTGCAAATGGTTTGGAGTGTTCGGGCTTTTTTAAAATATAAATATATATAAAAACTAGTAAACGTTAATGTTTAAATTATTCTATACAAAGGATGAGGGAGTTAATGAAAGCTTTCGCTTTCAAATACTTGCTGAAGGAAGGGAGGCAATTTAATACAGGAGATAAGGCTATTCTTTTCATTACCAGTGTGAAAACTACATGGAGAGAAAATGTGAAGTGATTTGAGAGCATAAAAATTCTTTTGCTGTCAGTTGCAGTCACTTCTGGGAATTAAGAAAGCTATACTGGATAACTTGACAGCAAATTGAACTTATGCCTCAGGGGAATAAAAGGGTTATTTAAAGCTGTACCACTGGAGATGATTGTGCAGTACTGAAGTTGTGCTATTCAAGCAATTTATCCTAATAATGTTAGATACAACGTTCTGGAATAGAGAATGTCCATTAAGAGCAGAGTGATATAAAAGCTTTTAGCATGTAAAACCAAGAGAAGCAATTGCAGGGGAATTTCTGGGTACTCTGAAAGAATCTTGGAATAAACACAATGCTTATTCAAGTGCCTTTTAAATTTTTTTTTATATATAAAAATTACTAAAGGAAGAGCAACTAATTAATTCATTATGCTTCTGTTAAGTTGAATGGAAAACAGCTTGGTCTAAAATCAATGCAGTTGTTTGGATATATAATGCCAAGGAAGAGGTTGTGCAAATTGCATGAGATTCTTGAATAAATCAGGGCGTATTTACCTGGAGAACAAGCAGGGCACCTACCTTTTCTCCTCCTCTCTCTCTCGAGTCAACAACTGTCTACTCTCTGTACCACTTGAATCATATGGTCTAGGTTGACCAGGACGGTTGTGTAGCTTCTTATACTGCTTGTCTGTAGGCGGCCCTGCAAAGATTGAGTGCCTGTTTACAATTTGAGTGATAAGGTATTTTACACTAGTATTTTATTTCTTGCTATTTCACTTGTTGCTGCTGAGAGGAAGACGGGAAAAAATATGGTTCTTGTAGTTCCGTACTGCACTGAGTATAACCAGCAAAGGAAAAAGGTCTATAAAATGTAATTCCACAAAGGGCAACATTAAAGTGTGTGATATGTAGCATATCCAAGCAAAGTAAGCATTATGTATAACAAGTGCATATACTGGTGATCACTTAGCAAGAGTATTTTACTGTTTGGTGCACAAAGTATTGTTAGCACAGTGGAAAACCAATCCACCTATGGCAGAGGAAGTATTTAGGGATACAGAATACAAATATTATTGTGTTTAGTCCTTCAATACAAGTCTGAATGTGGGTGCTTTTAATTTTGGACGGTTCTGTTGTATGAAAAACTGCCCCAGGTATTTCAGTGCATAGTTGTAAAAAACAGTGGATGTGCTCCCCAGCACATCCACATTTATTTTCATCACATTCATCTAAACTGCAGCATATATAATAAATACAAGAAAGGAGATTATTCCATTACCCCAGGTCTTGGGAAGGTCTTCTTACTGCTTCTCTAAACTAACCCTGCCTTTATTAACCCTCGGAGCAGGCTGCAGACCTTGTTTATTTCACCTGGCCTTCCAGAGAAATAGGGAGATTTCAGAATGAATGCTGGTGTTAGTATTTAATTATGAGCAGCTGTTGAATAGATGAGGTGAGCTGATTAAGCTCTATTTGGTTTGCCATATTGAATAATTGGGAGTGCCTGCACAGCCGGCGTATGGAGAAATTTATTACATATAAATCAAGAGGACCTAAAACAAAAAATACAATTAATGACATTTTCTTTGAGGTTACCTTAAATATTCAGTAATGCAACAGTGAAATAAGGAAGTAAGCAAAAGTACCTGTATTAATATCATGCTGATATATGGTAAATTGATACACCCAGTGGAGCAAAGTAAGAGTGAGAAGGATTCTCGTTTGTGAAAGCTGCATGAAGGCTGAAGAGCAAATATTCAACTTGGTAAAAGTTGGTAATTTCTCCTTTAAGTGTTATTTTCCTTAAACTTCCAAAGATTTTTGGATTTTTTCTCCACTGTCAATATTTTGTAAGTTTAGATAAGATCACTCCATTCTCTCCCCCTTCCCAAAGAAAGGAAAAATAATTTGTGAAGTGAAAATATTTTTAAGACTGAAGAAATCCTATCTTCAAACATGAAAAAAGTGCTGTAAATGTAGGAACAGTAGGAATATTTTGTTTTTCCTATCATAAACCAGCTGATTTTATCTGTTAGAACTTACTTGAAAGGAGTTGAGAGATTTTACATATGTTTGTTTTTATGCATACACACCTAGATTTGCCCCCAACTCCCCCTTTCTTGCAGTTAAAAAAGCCTGTCACTGACATATTTTTTATTTACTTTTGACTACTTAGCCTGGGGATACTGCAAAGTCTGGATTTTAAAGCTGAAACAATGATATTTTTTTATGTTCTCAATTCTAATTTAAGTGAATGCTTGTGCTAGTAAATAAAAAAAAAACCCTTGTAAAAGAGAATTCATAAGCTAATTGGAAGAATTTTAGAAAGATTTGACACAATGAATGAGTAAAAACACTTAATATATTGGAGTAATTAAAGACAATTCACATTTGTGGTTTAGGCATAAATGTGTAAAAATTATACCCATCTATCTTATTACATTTCCTTTTCTCTCCCTAAGGATTTCACTATGTACTTTATCTGTAATTGTTGCCAGTTTTCTATCAAGTTCCCACTGGGCTTCTGGTGCAAAAAATCTTATCCTCTCGATGACAGAGCTTGCCTGAATGATTTCATGCTCTTAGCATTTTTGTTCACGGGAATTAGGGGCAGAATGTAACTGCAGCTGAACATAGCATCTATTTTTGTAATTTTGAAGTTTAGACTCTGTTATTGGAACTAAATGAAGAGATGCAGGTGTTCTCCAGTTCAAGTCCTTTGGGATTTTTTGATGGTAGATGCTTGAAAAGAAAATGCATGTGTTTCCAGAGTCAAACAGCAGCTGTGGACAAGGATTTATGTTTTTCTCAGAACTTTGGGATTTCAAAATGTTACATTTAATCACATGCACAGAAAGGAGAGCAAATGTTAAAGATGTTACATATAAAACTAGGGGACTGATCTTTTTACCATACCAACTAGTTGTGGGAATAGAGGAACAAAGTGATCTTTAATCTTAATATGAACAATTTCAAAAGGATTATGATAGTTGCCAGGACTCTGGTCTTTTGAGAACTGTGCTCTTGCAGCACACAACATTTATATCCTCTTAATTGCTTTTAAAATCTGGCTTATTCTCATACTTTTGCCTTGGAAAAATAGGAATACTAATAGTATAAGTTACTGAAAACACAGCATTCGTGCAGTACTTATGTTAGAGTAGGGTGAATTTAAATTCACATAAGTATACATTTTTAGAACAAGTTTTCTAGTAATGTCCTGAAGTTTTCAAAATTGGGTTAAAAATAGAAGTTCAGCTGCCCGAACTGAGAGGCTAAATTTAAAATTTTTCCGAGTTACAAAACTTGTGGGCAGAAGTATTTTGTGGCAATGCAATTTCTCCCTCCCTTTTTCTCTCTCTTACGACTTTGAAATTAGTTTATTGTGGTACACAAAATGTCTGACATCTTTTAATTTCATCACAAGTTCAAGTGGGCGCAGCAGATGGTGGTACTACTGAGCTGTTCAGGATGGGAGGATGGTGTGGGGAAGAGCAAGTTGGTAACAGTGGTAAATACCAGATAGTTAATACCTCTCTGAGAAAGTAAAAGTGTCTTTTGCATTAAATGCATTTGCATTTAATTTTGTACATTTTAGCTTGTGTATGCTCCATCTTCCCCCGTTACTCTCACAGCTCAATATGTTGTGCTCTGCGGCCAGGTTAAGCATCAAATATTTTTCCAGACCTGAATCACCTCCGTGTATACTGTCTTACAAAAATCCAATGTTTATTACTTCTTGCAAGAGGGGAGTAAACTTGTCCTCAAGCACAGTCTGTTACTCTGCTGGCTCTAATTATAAAATTCACGTCCATGGGAGTAGCATCAGGGAGGGACCTACTATACAATGCTAACAAGTTTAAGGTTATTTACAATGGGTTGCATAACTCTGGCAACTGGCAGTAAGTTCTGGTTATAGAAAGGTAATTGTGAAATGCAGGAATTAAGGCAGCTTGGTCAACTTTCCATCAAGTAATTCTGCAAATCCTTTTGGGGGAAGAGGTGTTTTCATCTCTCTGCATACGTTACGTTCAGTTTCTCTCAATATGCCATAAATCTTTCAACAATACATGTAGCCTAGAATTCTGAAATTGTGGTTAAATAGGATTCTGAGTTTCGTAAAATGATATTTGAAAAATTGATATTAAAAAAGCTACACTCAACAACTGAAGATTTGAGCTGTTGAGTGGTGAGTAATATGGGGTATGCAGGCTTTAAAGTGCATAAAGGAAATCTCCCTACTTTCTCTTTAAACGGAGCATGACCAAGAAAATTCTGTAAAAGCAACTAAAAAAGCTGAGTTGTTAAAACAACAACAACAAATTTTTTAACCTTTTAACTCATTAAATATGTAAAAATTGGGGAATGGCAGATATGAGATTATTTCTGCTCCCTTTATTTTGTATGTATGCATGTGTGTTCCATAGGCTTTCTATTCATTTACAATCTGGTAGTATCAAAGTGTTTCATTTGGCCACCAAAGTCATATTTAACACTTTTGGAATGAAAAAAAATAATAATCTCAATGTCCTTTTGAATAACTTGTATTTCCATAACAGTATAGGATTATATTCCTGTGCTTCATATATTTATGAAAATGCATTCACGTTTTCCACTTGTAGCATCTGGAAAAGCATTATTCAGCAAGGTGACTAGGTACTTACTGATGGTGCAGAGAGTTTTGGAAACGTGACAGGCATATGCTCTCAGCAATTGCTGACACATAGCTTTGGACATTGAAATCTGTTTTTAATTGAGAAAATATATGTTGGCCAACATATTGGGATAGCTCCTACTCGTTTTGAAAAAATGCCATGGGATCTTTAACTTCCATTTGGACGCTTCCCAGACATGGGCATAAGGGACTGTAACTGTTTACTTTCAAATGGTGTTTAAACTGTTTCCAGGTTTTATAATTGAATTATATTGCTCTCACTACCGCTTTGGTGATATAAACGTTTCATATAAAATAACTTTTTTTTTTTTTTAAATGAAATGCTAAATAGATATAACTGAAAATCAGTAGACTTTTGCTGGTAAAATATAAATGCATTTTGAGCAGGTAATTTTTTGTTTTTCAAATTTTAGTAACAAGTGTTTAAATAACATCTTACTGAACAGAAATATAGCACATTGGATGGAAAACAGCATTAAATGAAGTATTTCCAATATTTTTAATGCAGAAATTATGATCTAAATCTATATTTGTTTCTAAATCTAATTTTTTTTCTCAGTAATTTTCATGGTTCAACCGTGTAGTAGGTTAAAAAGAAGCTCTGGGTCACTCCCAATATTCCAGTGTTCTGGTTATAATACACACCAATTGTACTAACAGTCTAATTTATATGGTTTAGGATGCAGTCTTAAATGCGCAGAGTTGAGTATTCGACCACGTTGTCCCCTTTCACCAAAATTATCCTGAAGTTCCCACACAAGTTCCTTTCCATGATGTAACAAATCATAGAATCATAGAATTATGTAAGTTGGAAAGGACCCTTAAGATCACCTGTCCAACCATCAAATAGCCATTTGTGGTCACAAAATAAAGTTGTGCCATTACCAAGTGACTCAATACTTAGTTTTATGTAGAAAGCAACATTTAAAGACAGGATTAGACAAAGTAGATTAGAATCTCAGCAGTATATTGATTTTTTTAATTCAACAAGATAACTCCAGTGATGACTCCCAAGCTAAGACATAATCCTGTAGTTGAACACTTAAATTAGTTTGATTTTCTTCATGTGCTGTGAAGCTTCTGAAAGTCAATTTCTATTTTTGTCAATAAATCTTTGAACTGTACAGAAATTAGTACTGCAGGAACAATTAGTCGCTTTTAACCTTTAGACCATTTAATCACTTCTGTGCTGTATGAGCTGATTTCATTTTCCTTTTACTTGTGCACTGAAATAGAACTAATATGTGCAAGATATTCATGTGTTTACTGGTGTAAAGTAGCAGAAATACTTAAAATTGATATGAGGAAAACACTGTACTGTGTAATTTCTCAGTTCTATTAATAGCTAAAATTGCCATAATTATATAATGTGAACATTTAATATTGAATATCTCTATATAACAGATTTCTAAGTACAGCAACTTCAATCACAAATACTGTATATTTGAGGTATCCTGACATTCCTTAGTATCACGTGTATTGCTAAATCTATTTGAGAAATGCAGTGATAGGATTATAGTGGATGTATAGTTTAATTAAATAGCTAAATATTTTTAATTCTTAATTTAAATCTGATTTATGCTTTTCAGTAGAGGAAAAGGCATTTTGAAAAGGAAAAACCAATTTGTTTTTCTGAAGTAGTGCCTCAAAGAGAGATTCTAGGTGTTGCCCTAATCTTGCAACTGGTTCAGTCAACATTTGCTGGAGCAAAGTAATTTGCTCACCTGAGTCCTGAGTTCCCATTCAAACACTCTTCTGCTGCTAATTTTTGATACTGAGGTCCATTTACAGCACAGCAAATTAATGCAAAGTCTGGCTTTCCTAAGTGTTTTACTAATTCCTGATGTATTTTTAAGATGAAGTAGACAGATCTGAAAGAAAAATAATATCGTGATTTTCCCCAAGAGACTTAGAAAATTGATTCTTTAAGTGTGTAAGCAGAATAGCAGATCGTTTTGGTTGTACTGCCTGAACTTAATGAGAAGGTTGCATGGTTGTGCAGGGAGGAATGGGTGCCCTGACAATGAGAACTGAAAGGATGGGGAGTCTTGAGCAAACTTGTCTGCTCTTACAGTTGGCCCAGTAAGAGTCTGCCTGCATCTGCCCACGCTTCCACTTCTAACCTGTGAGCATCATCATCTGTCACTATACACCTTCTTAGGCTGTTTGTTTGGGACTGGTGCCAAGCTGGAGAAGCAGCTTTGACTATGCTGCCTCATATCCAGCAATCTTGGAAAAATAGCCCACTGCCTGTAGGAAGGTGGACGTGAAGGGAGTCGGACCAATCAGAGCATGAGTCACATCTTTTTTAATTTTAGTGTTGATAACTCTCATGCTAGAGGAAAAAACCCGAACATATTCTAAAAATATGATGCAAACCATAAATGAAAATAAATTATAATCTGAAAATTAATGTTAGATACTAGAATAATAATCTGAATAAATCAGAGGCTGATTGCCTCTTCCCATCTCCCCCCTGCCTTTGAAAGTGCCTGTGCTTGTTTTATTTCTGGAATAAAACTACTTAAACCGTACAGAAACATTGCTTTAATACAACACAAAGTAAAATATTAGAACTGTCTATCATAGGAAAATCCCCTCCTTCCGCCGGAGAAAATAATGGAAATTTTATAAATAGAAACAATTCTTACTGGAAAACTAAGAGAAGATATGATTGACTCTAATGAAGCGTCAAATACAGTGTTTGGCTCGACATTAGTGAGCAGGGTTATGGAGCGCATGGGATGAATCATCACCTCTGGAGAGTATTCTTCTGTTCTGTGTTTGTCCATGGCATAGAGGGTGATCAGCAAGATGTAATTAATCATCTTTAAAATAAACTGGACATCTTTTCTTCACTGGGCTTTGACTAAATTATATATACAGTATATTTCTTGTATTTAGTGTAGCTATGTTCATGTTTGGTTATCTTTTCAGTGGAAATAAATTAATGAAAGGAGAATTTAAATTCTCTTCTTCCTCTAATTTTGAGCTCTATTATAATGTCCCTGTTGTGATAAGAGAAAGAGGGATTCAGTATTTAGTAAATCATCTCTCTAGGTTGTGACCTGAAAATTCATACAAGAAAATGAAAGATGTTCAATATGTCTTTCTTTTATTTGAAAGATAGTTTAGCCCAAGCCCTGGATTAATATTTTTCAGACATTAAAGTTATTGCAAAATAGTTGTTTTGCACATGTTTGACGATAGATTCGTTATTAAAGGATAAGCTTAAAATTAATCTATTACCTTAAAATTGTGTTTTTAAACCAACTTCTGGAAAATTTGTTGGATACAAAGTGATCAGGGTAATAGAATTTTCTGAAAACAGATGTGTGTATATTAAAGTGCACGTCAATCCTTTAAGCAGTTGCATGTCTAAACCAATGAAATAAAACTTTAATGCACATTGCAGTCAGTTGATAAAATTGTTTTTAATTAAATAACAGGAAATAATTAAGGTATACTTGTATTTTGGAGTTTTGAAAAGAGATGTAATAAAACCAAAACAATAATATTCATAATACTAATTATATTTAGTATGAAAACTTTTATTATAGTTTGAAGCCAGTAATACTTTTTTTATTTCTTCACTGGCAACATAACACAGAATAAGTATAAGCCTGTGAAAGGGATGACTTAACACAACTGTTGATGCACTTTGAATGAAACATCTTTATCAAGTTAATACAACAAGCAGTCATGCCCTACTTGAATTACTCATTTATAATGGCTGAGCAGCAGCCTGGACGTGGACTTTGAAATCCTGGGAAAATAAGATGCATGCATGCATTCAAATGTCTAATGTCTTTGCTTAGAGCAGCTGTGAAATGTTGAAGTGAGATGTCAGCTACTAGCTGTTGACTGCAGTTTTAGTCTGAAGTGAGATGTGATCATTTAATTGCTAACTAAGTTTGGTATGATTTTAATCATTGCATCCTCAGTTCAAGGCTTTCTATTTTCAAGAGCCCTTTCAGCATTTAGGACCTAAGAATACAAATATTTATCTGCGTTTTGCACACTTTTAATGCAGAGATTATTCCAACTTTATTTTAAAACCTTATTTGCTTTCTTATTATACATAGACTGTTCTCTAACTTCTGTTGTGCTTGTGATGAGGGAGTAGTAATCCTATAGACTTGTAAATTATCAAAATAAAGCACATGTATGGGGTAGCAATTTCAAAAATGCTACCTGCGTGCTCACTAAAGACACGAGTATAATAGCTGGTAAAAGCCATATATTAAAAGGATTTCTGTCTCTTTGCAGTGTTGGGATGTTGCAGCTCACACAATCTTTTGCAGGTGACTGCATTGCCAGGTTCCTTGTCCTCACAGCTTGATACCATGTTTCCTTTGAAAAGATAGACATGTAGGAAATTAACTGTTCAACTTTAATTTTTCTTCAAATGCTTCCACAATACCAAAGAGTGTGCATGTCATTACACTTGAATCAGAGATTTTTGATAAGAAGTGCCAGATGTTGTGTATCAAGTATCCTCATGCTTCCCAAGTCAAGAGTACGGAAGTAACCACTCTTTTTTCAGTGCAGGAATTGCACAAGCTGCCATGACACAAGGTGAGTGAAAGCAGGAACTCCTACTTTTGCTTGTTGGAATATCTGTAAGGGCAGTGTGAACTTTGTCTTTGTGTGGCACTTTGGAAGCATTCAACACTGGCCGTGTTTTATTTATCCAGGGGTACTCATAATCATCTTCCAGCAGTCGGTGAGACTGCAGGGGTGCTTACTTAAAGACTGTTCAGGAATTGGTCAAGTAGTATTTTCCTTCTTGTTTCTGTTACAACTAGAACTAAGATTCCTTGTACTTCATTTCAGTCTGCTTCCTGGAACAGGGGGTCTTTAACATACACCATACAAACTTGGTTTTTTTTGCTCTGGAAAATCACTGTCTCAAAATTGTGATGGAAGGAGCAGGTGTTTTCTACACAACGGTAGGAAATTAAACCACAAACTCAGAGATCATGCCTGCCTTCCTGCTAATGGGAAAACTGAGAGGTAAGAATAATCCACCTTAGAGGTAGAAGTATGATGGTTAAAATTTTCACTAATACTTGTCCAAGGCAGCACTTCTAGAGTGCACAGCCAGAGACGATATTATTTATCTTACACTGTTGGACAAGAAGGAACATTTTGGAATGGTTTGCATTGCACTTCCCCACTGAGGTACTCTAATGGGCTGCTCCAAGAGGATGATGGAGGGATATTTGCAAGAAGGATGCACTAACTCTTGTAGCCTTGACTGTGACTTGGCTCTCTTTGCCTTTAGCCAGTGACAGTTTGTCACTTCTCAAATGGCAGCAGCTGAGCTCCAGTAAATGGTTTCTGTATACTGAGGTGTGAATATACTTGAGCAAGTGACTCCAGAACATTTGTTTTAAGAGCGTAGAAATTAGTAATTAAGAAGCATACTCGTACAAAAGTAGCATGAGGTAATGCTAAGGGAATGAGATGTTTTTCATTCATTTTCTGAGAGGTCCCATAGTGAAACATTGGCAAGTGAATGCTGTTATATTGGGGGCCACTCTAACTCAGGATCAGTTACAGCAGCATTTTGGTCCTGGCTTTGAGGAAATAAAGCAACAACCGAGTTCCTGCCATGCTTTCTAACATGAGGCAAGCAAAGTTCTGAAACTTTTGTTTTAATACAGATACCTCTGTGTGTTCCTTTTCCTTACTGCTCTTTCTGGGGGAGGTTATTGGCCATAACGTAGCAGCCAGCATATGACTGCAGTTTGTGTGCTCCCGAGCCTTTGACCTAACCTTTGTCGATAGCTGTTTTGGGGTTCACACTTCACAGGGCTATGAACCCTACAGCACTGGAACTTAAAGGCCTTCCTACTGCTGCTGGTTCAGAGAAGCAGAACCAGTGTAACATATAAAAAAAATTCTTTTGGCTACTAAAAATACGAAGCTAACCCAGCTTGCAGTCCAGCTCTTTTTCTTTTTCCAGATAATTTTATTTGTTTTCTTAAAAGAGAGATAAAGCCCTCTTCCTGCCATTCATTTCTTAACCTGGAATGCCAAAATGGCAGAATGGCCAGAATCGATTTCTAAATTACAGTTGAAAAAAGTGGGAATACATAATTGCTTCTTACCAGACAGCTGTCATAATTTTCTTAAATATTTTCATGCTTAGCTGTACCTGTATATATACATGCATGTGTGTAAGTATAAGGAGAGAACAAGGTATCTATAATTATTGTATCTGTGAGTAGGATGTTCTAAGTATTGGTGAGATTTGAGAGGAAAGCTTAGAAAAATGATGTTGTAATCCACTGTACATTGTTTGACCCACCCTTATAAATATACCAGAGAGCTACATCTTGAGAGAAAATATAAATCTTTTTATCTCTAGATGCTTTTGTTTCCCAGAGGGTTACAATGGGAACAGGAGGAGAGTTTTTTTAATTCCTTTATCCATAACTCAGTCCCTCTGGAAAATCTCCAGTTGGTTCTTCATATCCCAGGAAGAATGCCAGCCAAACACTTGGTGGTTTTTGACAAATCCTATTTAGTTTCTGTCAGTACCAGTGCAGTGTGGTTGACATCTTTTAGGCAAATACAGACAAATTCTCCTTATTTACGGTGGGATAGAAAATAGAGTAGCAGTTGACTGAGTTTTTCTCCGGTAGTTTTGCCTTCATAAGATAGGATAATAATAAAGTATCTTATGACATAATGGTTTCTTCATACTTACTTTAGGAATTTTTACATGAATTCACCTGGCCTTGCCCTGTCATGAATATATGACACCTGCAACACTTTTAAATGAAGTTTGCATGTCACATTAACTTATACATAATAGATCTCTTAGTTTATATAAACCTGTATCAATGCTATCAACATAACTTTAGAGAAAATAAGTATTTTGAGCTTCATGTGGCTTCTGTACTAAATTTTTAGTGTGCTCTTATAAATTGAATTATCTTCCAAACAAATAGGCTGTACCTAATAAAGATATGTGATACCCCCTAACCCTCCGCCCCCAGAAATCCTAGACAAAAGCTATTAAGTATGGCAGCTTGAAATATGTAAAAGGGGGTTAGTGTCACTGGGTTTAGTGCAGTAGTTTAAGAATAACATTACACTTGCTTAGAACAGTAGATGTGTCTTGCATGTCAGTTTGCCAATGCAAATAATATTCATACTTTTCTAAGGCTTTTTAATATGTTTCTTCTGTGAAGTGCAGTTTAATATTTAGTTACTGATAGTGTCCATTATTATTGTTATGCTTTGGATCAAAGAAAAGATAAAATAGTCTGAATTACAAAGCATTCAATAGCTTAAATTTTCTGCCGAAGGAATAACAAAAAGTAGCAGACTGAAGTTCAAATTTATATGGTGAATAAGTTTGAGTAGTTTTCTGTGCCATTAGCGGAACAAATTAAACTTTTGCTGGTTGAGTGCATATACCTAAACAGTGTAGTGTGGGAGGATTATCAGCCAGTTAGTCTTATTGGTTTATTGGCAGCAGAGCAGATTTAAACCAAATTTTCCCATGGCAGAGGTACTGTATCAGCAATCCCAGAAGTTTTCCTAAGAAATTTATGAAGTGGTATGAAAGTAAATTACTGAAGAGCCATCAAAGCAAGCATGTTATTAATTGACAATTTATTGACTTCACCCTTACTGCTAGTTAAAAGAAAAAAAAAAGAGGATTAGGATTCAGCCTACACTTTGAAAGCTGCGTGAGGTCTTTTGTACAATATTTTAGTTAAGCTGTAATTAATTAACTTAATTAAACAAATATTAGTAAAAGAGTAAAAGCACACTTACTCTGATGGATCTATAAAAATAGTCATAAGATCAATGTAAATAAGTAATGGAAAGTGTGAATCTGGGTCTGGTTAGGGCAGAGTGTAACACCAGTTATCTTTGATCTTCTGAGAAACTTAGTCCTTGCTCAAGCGAATCTCTTGTAGACCTCACTGACTAATTGCCAAAGAACTGCTGGGTCTTTACCCTTCAGGTTAAGGTCAAAAATATATTGCTTTTTATTATACTGGACCATTTCTTTGTGCCTAGGTTTAACATGTTTATTTCAAACATCATTGCAGCTTGCTTTTGTTGTCTATTATTTTACCCATATTAAAAAAATTCGCTAGTGATTACAGTAGAAAGAAGCTATCTTGTGTTAATTCTTTTTTCTTCTATTAACTTGCTGATCCTGACAAATTATTTAACTTCTCTGTATCAATTCATCTGTAAAAAATGTATATTACCATTGCTGCAAAATGCTATGGGAATTACCATAAGAATATTTTCAGACTCTCATCTGGAAGGTATTGTATGAAGCCTGGAATTTTATAGTGATAGTAGTTATATATTAAGTATTAGTGAGCAAGCTGTAGATTTATTAAGCATCTAATATTTGAGATAGGAATTTGATTCCTGCTAATATTATGTGGAAGTGGAGGTCTCCTTAAGCACTAGAAAAAACTCCAAAGCTGTTGTTCCCAGATTAATCATGTATAATTTAAATTTATAGTTTTTTTGTCAGTCTTGATTAAGACACATAGATTTAACAAGGGGAATATTTTTCCTATTACTAGTAGTCCCTAAAAACTACTGCATGTAAAACACATGAACTCTCTCCCTTTCTGTCTTTTCTGATGCCTGTGAACTTTTTTTGTTGCTTTGAATGGCTTATAAGTTGTTCTCCAGGTAGGAAGGAGAAAGCTTGACTTTGACTCAGAGTTGTATTTCTTGAGAAAATATCATTCTCATCAGTGTGTCCACAATGGGAGCTATTATAGAATAGTTTACTTCACTATCAGGGCTTTTTGGCCAATTTACCCATGAAAGCAGTCTCCTAGAAATCTGCTTAATCAGTAATACTGTTTTGAAAATAAACATTGTGTAAGGATCTGTCCTTTTCTATTAACAGCTCCAAACATTCTAAATAAATCTAAGTAATTTTTTTTCAGTCACCCATGATATACTTCCCTTCTTTGATATTGTCAGTTTTACCTACTTTGTTCATGGTACTTCAACTTTGATCTCAGCTAATTGCCATTAAATTCACACCGCTTACTGACTTGGCAAGCCAGAGCAAGTTAATGCTATTCATCATAAGGAGACCGGTTACTTTATTCTGTCCCCTCTGGGCATGTGCTTGTTTGTTTAACAGCAAAATGATTTGAGCAGTTTTACACATGCTGCTCATACATTTTCCATGTGAAAATCAATAACATAGCAGAATTCTACAACTGAAGCTTTTTAAATGTGTTTATCGCTTAAGACATAGGTATATTTAAAATATAAGACATTTTTTCATGCTGTTGCAAATACTGCCTCTGTCCCACAGTGAGGTTTCATATGAGGTATTTGGAGGTTGTGCTTGGGTCAAAGAAGAATTTTTGTCTGTTTGGTGGTTCTTCATTTTTCAAAATAAAGATTGCTTTTGCCTGCAAAGCTATTAAAAAGCATTTAAATGAAATGAATGCAGGTTTTTACCCCCCTCAAATGCCAGAGACTGTTGGATCTTGGGTGAAGAAAAGATAATCTCCCAGTTCAGTGTCTGTCCTGGGCCATGCCCACCGTCCTCGCCCAGGTAGTAGTGGTAACTTCTGGGCACTGCCTAATTTACCAGCATTAATGCTGATAGGGAGGAATTGGTTTATTAAATAAGTATATTTATTAATTTAAAATATTTTAAATTCTTAAATGCAAAATTTAAATATTAAACAGTTCTGATAAAGCAAGTATGTTGTAAAAAATTTCATATATATTAGCTTAAGATTTTTTTCTCCAAAAGGAGCGGGACTGCATTCACAGGGAAATCGGATAGTGGTTATTTTCAATCCCCTGATCTGATAATGCCCTTAAGAAACATCTATTTACCAATAATAGTTCCTTTTTCCAGAGGATGTAATGACAATGTACATTTGAGGCCAGGTGAAACATCTAATGCATTAATGCAAAGTTAAGAATAAGCAGAAATCATTAAGTAGATTTTTATAATCTGTGTTGTTAAAATGACTCTTAATTAGAAACTGAGGAAAAACTTCAAATGCATTTAGTAAATTTATTACCAAGTCCTCATGAAGGCAGCTTGGGAGATGGTAATAGTACTTTGTGCATTTGCCAGTGTGTTTGTTGAATCCTTCAAAACTTCTTTGACCTTAGTTAATAATAAATTTTCTGCATTGTGAGAAGACTTATTTTTTTGTGTACTCATCTGTCTTTAGAAAAAAAAGGGGAAGTACATTTGAAAAATGAGAACACATTTTTGTTTGTACAAAACCATAGAAATGCTGCTGCTTTTCTACCCCTCTTCTCTCCCCTCCCCCCAACATTGAAATTGGATTTTCTGATTTGATCAAAATTCTTTGGGTTTGTTTGTTGTTGGTTTTTTTTTGGTTGGGTTTTTTTTTTTTTTAATGAGCATCTGTTCTTTGGTGAGGTTTTTTGGTTTTGTTTTGGTCAGTTACTGCTCTTTATTTCCATTTACTGGTTTCATCCGGTGTGTTTCAGTGTCTGCCTTAAGTCTGCAAAATTAATCTTACTGGAATATGCTTTGATTTTTAATCTGACTAGACTTCTTAATGAATGTTTATATCCCTGTGTGGAAGAGCTGAGCTGTCTACTCCGAAGTTTTATGTATTTTGATAACGAAGATAATTAATCTTTAATCTTTTGTGTCCGATATATGTAATGAGTAAGAACAAGGAGAGGGAAAAAGTGTAACACCCTTCCCAGTATGAAGGGAAAAATACAGGATAAACCTGAACTTGCACTGGGGCCCAGCAATGGCTAAGTGCTGAAAAACCACAGTATGCTGAACTGCATCCAGATGCGATGTTACCATTCTTCATTACTTGGTTAAATGGTAGGGTTCGGTAATTAGTGCAGTTCTGTTGTTGCTGTTGTTTTTCTGGATGTTTTAAGAATCAGTTTTAAAAGAACCATCATTGTTCAAACGATTTCACACCATAAGAGATTGGACGTAAAGTGCCTCCAGTGGAAATCAAAGCGGAGCTCAGCCAGGTGCCAAGAGCAGCATAGCCAACTGTAGAAGTGGAAACCTCACCTGAGCTGACTCGTTCTCTTCCTTTTTACATCCTACGCTGATAAGAAAAAAATGATGGTCACCATAGTTCTGTCTGGTGGATCTGCTAGAAATTGTAGTATGAGGACGTTAATAGTAGCCTCAACATTAAAGATTTCAAACTACTGTGTGGAT